>JAZHPH010000046.1:0-15656 GCA_037356405.1 Nasonia oneida
GAAAGCTTCGATATTGAGAAGCTACGAGATAGAACAGAGCGAATTAGGTACCAGATAGAAATTAATAACAGGTTTCAGGCACTTGAAGAAGCAAACACATCGCCGGAGGGGAATGACGAACCGAATAGCTTATGGGGGGACATCGAAAAAATGGTAAGAGGCCACGAACAAAGTACTGGGTAAAAAGAAAAAACCAAAGAGCAAACCATGGTTTGACGAAGAGTGCGAACTCTGGTTTGAAAGGCGCAAAAAGGCTAAATTAGATAGCTTACAAAATAGAAGCGATAGGACCGTAGAAGAGTATTCTAACGTAAGGAAACAGACGAGCGCGATCTACAGAAATAAGAAGCAGGAGTATTAAAAGAATCTTATTAGGAGAATAGAAACTAACAGTAAGGAAAATAACCCACGCGAAATGTACAGAGGGATTAACGCCATCAGAAAGGGTTTTAGAAGTAGAGCGCAATTGATGAAGGACGAAAACGGGGACCTCGTAACAAATGACAATGAATTACTGTCGCTGTGGAAAAATTATTTTGATAAATTATTAAACGTGCACGAAAATAGCGAAGAATTAGGGGACGAAAATCACACTGCTGAACTCCACGTGGAGGAAACAAGCTACCAAGAAGTAGAGGCCGCGATTAAAAAACTAAAAAACAACAAAGCCGCGGGAAATGACTCTATACCAACTGAGTTACTCAAATATGGGGGCGTCGAGCTTACTTTCAAAATCTATAAACTAGTATTTGCCAACTGGAAAATGAAACAATACCCGAAAATTGGAAGGAATCTATCATTATACCGATTTTTAAAAAGGGGGATAAGACAGACTGCAATAACTATAGGGGTATCTCACTTTTAGCAACGTGCTACAAAGTTCTGTCAAACGTAATACAAACTAGACTCACTCCATTCGCGGAAGATATAGTAGGAGATTATCAGTGCGGATTTCGGAGCAACAGATCGACGAGCGATCAAATGTTTACCATAAGACAGTTGTTAGAGAAAAAGTGGGAATTTTGCGAAACCATACACCAACTATTTATAGATTTTAAAAAAGCGTACGGCTCTATTAAGCGAAGCAAAATGTATCAAATTCTAGTACTTCTCGGTGTACCGAAAAAACTCGTGAGATTGATTCAAATATGTCTGAACGGAAGCACGGGAAAGGTCCGAGTAGGCGGTAATATATCAGAACCTTCACGATACGCGATGGTTTAAAACAAAATTTCGAAAAAGTAGAAGATTACCGCTAGGCGATCTCTTTATGTAATCAAGCTTTCTATTCAAAGAGGTGTCAGAATTTTGACGATGCTTAAGAAAAGTGATGATTTAAAAAATTATGATCGATCATGCATCATGCGGGAATGTAAACATACGTAAAAGTGAGGTAGATATAGAAAGAGCATCTGTAAGTGGTGGTAAAACCAAGAAAGACGCAAATACGCAACAGCTGACCGGCAACGTCGCTATGGGGATTTCCCGTCCTCCCGCCAAGCGTCATTCTCTCTGAGTATACCAAAAGGGATAAAGCGAGTTTACAGCAGCGCAGTTTCAATTCGATCTCGAACGAGTGAACGTCCAAAAGCTATAGACAACAAGCGTATTTTTATTGAGTGCACTTTCAAGTATATTCATATTTTTTGTTAGACTCTGAATAACCCAAAATAATATATGGATAAATTAAAACAGTTTTTTTATCATACGTGCACGAAAAAGGCCACTTCCATGCATGTAAAATGAATGGAAAATCGAGTTTTTCTTAGCAGCGGAAAAAACTACTCCCTTGGGAGGAAAAAGTCTTTTCCTCCCAAGGGAGTAGTTTTTTCCTCACTCTGCAGCCTATCCAATGGATGAGTGTGTGTCTATATAAGTATTTTCAAAATTTTGAAAATCTTCACAATTTTCGAAATTTTCAAAATTTCCGAAATTTTTAAAATTTTCGAAATTTTCAATATACTATTGTTTTACTTTGAAAAGTCCTCGAATTTCCCATTCCTTTCATATGCATGATAAGTGGCCTATTCGTGCACTTATAAAAAGTACGGTGTGCAACAAGAGGGGAGTGGCTTTTTCTAGCGATGGTGATGTTTTGAGCACGAGTGGGAGTCGAGGGCGCCTACGGCTCGTGCTCAAAAAATCACCCTCGCTAGAAAAAGCCAATTTTCTCCCCTAGTTGCACAATATAATATTGTTTTTATACATCAATAATCTTGATGACAATGCACTATACTGCGACTTCAAATATTCAGCTTTTTAGATTCAAGATAATAAACCAGGACTTTCGCTCTATCCAATTCCGATATTAAGAAACTTCTTTTTTCTCTTTGAAGCTCGGGTGATTTTACTCACAGATTTGACGCAGTATACGCACTCTTCGAGTCCCTTCGGGCTTAACGATCAGAATTAATTGCTTCTAGTTTAATCGTGGTGTTAAAAATAAGCTTTTGCCGCCATTTATCGGAAAGATAATGTTACTTAACCCAAAAAACAAAATAATTATAGATATATTAAACTAGCCGTGCTTTTGCCAGTATAAAATGCTTACCATGTCAAGAAAATATAATAAGCAATAATCATAAAATTATTTATTTCCATATACTACACCATATCCTTGGCGCTAATGTAATCCACAACATTGTTAACAATTGCAGCTCTTCAGGCACAAATTCTTTATCACAAGTACCAACACCGATACTGTTTATGGGAAGTCTGCGCAGGCGTCATGCGTCATCTACTTGCTGAAGGGTTTCGTATTACGGAATAACGGCGCCGAGTCTCCAAAGCTCGATACTTCTGTCTGGTTTTTTTATGAAATAAGAATTTCCAAACAAAATGGACCATCGAAGACACGAAGATCCGTTTGATAACATGGTGCGACACATGTCCAAGAATGATGCTCTGGTACATAATGTGGAACAGGTGTCACAATTCTAAACTTTCAAGAGAACTTAACAAAGCTAAAGAACGGAGAGCGGTAACCAAGAGATTTATATACTTATTATATTTCTACTGATTTATTTTATTTACTTAACCCTGGTAGAAATGAGTCTAAGAACAGGCTAATAACTGGCCAGTTCTTAGGATTTAACCTAGTTACTACCTAATAAATGGCCAGTTCTTAGGGTCATTTCTACCAGGGTAAGAATTAAAAGGAAATAAAATCGATCACGTGACTCGTAAAAAATCTTACAAATATATATTATTCTCTTTTTATTTCTAGAGTGAACAGGTGATGGGATGCATTGCAATTGTGGTCATCATAATCATAGTAGTGGTTTTCTTGGCTATCAAAGTTGGAGGTAGAAGATGAGATATAGGGTCATCCACTTGGAAGTAGAATATCATTATTATTCTTCGTAAAAATATGGCCTAGTTTAAGGACTTTTGTACTCGCTATATAATTGGATATGAGCTAAAATGATAATTTTTATTTTGGTTGGATAAGAATTTTATATGGATTTTTGTAATTACGTAATAATAATGTTATATCAATGTGTGTATTTTATATAAATAGCGTCGCTTTTATGAAACGAAATCTCTTTTTCACTGCGAAAACTAAAACATGTTGCACGTTGCTTCTGTAAAAGAAAAATAATTTTGGCGTCTTATATTGCAAAAATTGAAACATTTAAGCAAGTAGAAGTTGATACTAGCTTGTAGTTAGCGAAATGCGGTAGACCTTGCAGAGTAATTCAAATGTGTTGGTCTTCATGATGTGGAATGTGCTATAATCTTCGTTAGTATCAACCATTATATGTCATAAATAATATATACTGTTGCTGATAAATGTGATACAAACGGCTATGAGTGAAATAATCTTAAATATTACTATAGGCATTTTAAACAATTATCTTACCATCAAAGACTGATGGTATCTGAAATGGTATGAATTTTAGTATTCTACAAAAAATTATTTTTATAATATACTAAATTGTAAATGGTCAATTGGCATGCATGAATATCGATTTCAGTTTATATGCTATTTGAATAATTCTACAAATTTGCTAAATTATTTCTATATGATACGAATAAATGTTTATTATGCCTGTCTCAAATTTAGTAACTATCATAGAATTGACATTTCTAGCTATCCTTTGTCAAATTTTACATACTTGCATAGGAATTCTCGATGCCTTACGTTCGAGCAATATCGAGTATTCGAGTTTACGTTCTGTTTGATTCAACAGTTTAAATTACTATTATATGTGAAGTTGTGTCTGCGCATACACGAAAAAGACTATGTGTTTGGAAAAATCGATGAAAAGAAGTCCAAGAATGAAGTTGTGATACACAATCTGGAGCTGATGACAATGAATAGAGGACAATATTATCCAGTTGCTGTGCAGGTGGCTATACTGAATTTTCAAAGGTACTTTTTAAAAAACATTGAAGGTTAATTTTTGTACACACTTTAATTTAAAAGTAGATTATTCTAATATTCTAATTTATTTTTTTCTCTCTACTACTACAAACGTTTCAATTTGCTTAAGCGACATAAACACAAATACTATATTTTAAAAATAAGTGATACATGAAAGTAAATTGTGTAGTCAAAGCTAGGTAATAATAAAATTCCAAACATGATTAAACGCCGTGGTTATTTTTTACATATCCCAAGCTTCTGTTTCAACTTCTGTAATTATATATTATGATTTACTGTCTGATTCACATCTTATCTAAAAATTGGACGAAATTGAAGGGGATGATAAGTTAAATGTACTTATTTTTACTTACTCAGTTGATGCTCTCCAAAAACATTAATTATATTATACCACCGAGCGTAAAGTTTGCGGACATCAAGGATGACGTTGAGTTCTGTGTGCAACAGTGCATGTCCCTATCATCGTCCACTGCAGTTGGCATATGACGCTGAAGTATATCTCAACGTAATAATTAAATTTCTATAAATATTGTTTCATATTCAATTTCGATTGAAATACTTTGGCGAAGAATTTCTTGATTATTCTTAACTGTAATTGCTGGTTCGAGAACTTTCTGAACTAGTACGTTGATGAATACCGATGGAGTGTTTCCGATACAATATGTTCATTCTGACAATTATATTCGGATACATCTTTTCACGATGATCGCCTAAGAAATCTATAATATTTCTCTGCTTAGGCCTATTAATCGGTGAAATGAATTTTTCAATGGTCAGTACTTTAGAATTAACAAATACATTTTAAAACTATGCGGCTTGTGGCCCTATCAATTGCGTTTAAAGAGTACGAGTAACTATGTGATTTTTGTTATAACGATATTTTCGATGATATTTTCTATGGTAAGTAAGATTATTGTAAATAATATTTTTAGTATTTTATAATATATAATTATAATATATACAATAATAATATATTATATAATATATATTTATTGTATTTTATCTATTGCTCCCACATAGGCATCTGGTATTTACTCGCAGGTAAATCGTGAACTTTTAATTATTTTGGAGACTGTGGTTGCTATATTTTACTGTGGCGGTGCTCTTATCATACTCACAATTCTTTATAGCAAAAGACATGTGGTTTGTAAACGCACGTACAAACATTTTTTTCGCATACATAATCTACTTGACTTTGTTGTAATTTTTAATCCAGATAAAAAGAAGATATGAGCGAATTGCAGTCGACTGGACAAAACTAGCTGATGATTCAGAACGTGAAATAATGGGCACTTTTTTATTAGAAGCTCGCAGTGCACTTTTTGTTAGTATTGGTAATTATGAAATTATTTTATATACATTTCATGATATACTTATCAAGTTCATGAGTAATATTAACATTGACAGGTTGTGGTATTCTTGCTTTTCTGTTATTTGTATTTAGCAAACAATCTTTGGACCAGTGTCTACAGGGCTTTCCCTATTATCTCAGATCTATGGTAATCAACGAGAAGACATGCAATTTGCAGATCTGCGTGCATTTCAGTGTTGCCATAATACTCGCTAGCTTTGCATTTTTATCAATCAGTGCCACGTACATAACGAGCGTCAAACATGTTTGCGCCCTTTACAGTATTGCCCGGTAGTATTTTACATTTAAAAAATATAAAAGATTTCATTGTGAACAACAGTATTTTTCGACAATTTTTCTATAGTTGATTGTTTTATTTTAGCCACCGATTGCGAAATGCAGAAGTATATTTCAAAGATATTGGTCCATTAAAAGATTCAATAGAAGATACGCCGATCATTCCTAGTTTGATTAAAGTTATCGATATGTATAAAAATGCACTAAGGTTAAATATACCTAGACTGGTAAAAATTATGAATGATTCATTTTGTTAGAATAGTATATTTAACAATTTTTATTCGTAGAGGTATTCAGAGGATTGAGAAGTACTTCAGTTCTGGCTTTTTTTTCTTGAGATTGGTGTATTAGCGTTTCTTGCAGTTCTCATGTTTGAGGTGAGCAAGCAATCACATATCGTGACGCATAAAATATACTATAATTTTTATACATCATTCAAACAACAATAAAAAATCGTTATATTTATTATTTTTTATAGGTTAAATACCACGGAGGAAGTGTTAACGAATTGTTACGATTTTCACCAATATGATTGATTGCTGTAATATATGTATTCTTTATAAACTGGTGTGGAGAACAAGTTATAGAATCATGTAATGATCTTCGTATATCAACGCAAGTGTTGATTTAACTTTTTATTGTAAAGAACTGCCGCATAAGAATTGACATATGGTACATTTAATTTATATAACACTAAAGCGCAGAGTATAATTATACATACGTCTTTCTGTATATCGTAAACTATTGTTATATTTATTATAACCAAAAACGTTTACTAAAAGTTACGTACTAAAAAAATTGTTTTAAGCGTTTGAGAAACATATGTAAGCCATCGTTATAATAAAAATAAAGAATAAGGTTCAATAAATATTATATGTATGAATTGATCACATCTATACATTGTATTTTTCGAAACCGATCAATTTAATGAAATAGATAGGACAACATTATGTATTAGCATCGAAAGAATTTATTGATACACAGAAAAATAAGCTAGCCTATTTACTTTAATTATCATAAAAAAACTGAGAAATAAAACAAACATATTAAAAACACTGCATTATACGTCTAATAATTTTATAACGTACCAAATAGTTAAAAATAATCAGAAAATTTTGAAAAATTGCATGATTGGTAGAATTTGTAAAAAAAGTGTTTCTGCAATGATTTTGATGCTGCAGTTGAGAAAAAATATACACGATTTTGATTTATTAAATAAAAAAAATTAAATATTGAATCGCGGGATCCATCCGCTATTTTTATCATGAAACGGAAATTAAATCATAGATATATCTGATTCATTAAATATTCATTAAATATTTTCACATATTCATTACATTTTATTAATCAATCCAAATGAAAACACTTACTTGTGCGAGATTCTGAAATTCAAGCAGTGTGCTAAGATGAAATCTGTATACATGAAATAATGATTACGTTCGTTATATTTATTTTTCAAATAAATTCTTCTAAATAATTTGAAGCTACTCAGCGTTGGCCGTTGGCCGTAGCTTCACAGTAATGAATTAGAAATAATTTACCGGTTAATAATTATCAACATCTGTAAAAATAAGATAAACAATGTGGTTAGTCTTGTAAATATCTCGTCTTGTAAAAGTATTAATTACCTCTTCTTCAATATCGTCAATATGATTATAATAACATTTGCTATTTACTGTCCGAATAAAAATAGTATGTAAACATCTGAGTTGCATGTTGTTCGTTAGACGGCTTCTAACAGAATGATGTTGTGCAGTCATAAAATATGTTTCCGATCATGAGTAATATTGAATGAGATCTTTCATCGCTTATGCGCATAGTAAAATATCGTGATCATGGAAAATTAGTACGTAGGTGCATATGAAATTAGCATTAAGGATCTTGTTAGCATTACCTAGTGGATTTATTTCCGTTCGTTTTGAATTATAGATAAATGTTGCATAAGCTTCGATACACATTTATTCAGTTTATCGGAGGGAGCTTCGCGAGGTAGAGCGAATATTTATCAGTACAAACTTAAGGATAAATATTTTTGTTCATAAAAGTAAATAACAGTTAAAGCAAATATGAAGAAAACAATTCTTCAAGAATATGACAAAGAGAATCAAAAAGCTTTTGATGAAGCGAAAACGTTGATAATGTGGAACAAGTATCTCATGTCGGCTTTAGGCTTATGGCCGAGCCATCGCTATGACTTAATTTTCGTAAGTCTCTTTTGTTACTATATCTTCCATTTTCTGCTGGATTACGCAGCCTTCTACTTCGCACTAAGGAGTTTCAATTTGATAAAAATAATCGGTGCAACTATGGAGAACGTAACTATGGCGCAAATTTTTTTGCGGCTATACACGATGAGGAGATACAACAGGCAATACGGAGAGATTCTAGAGGAATTTACTAGGGATTTCTCAGTGAAAAATTACAAAAGCGAAGAGGAAAGAAATACATTCTTGTCTTATAATTCGCGCTCGAAATTTTTCATTAAAATTGTGGTCATATCCCTGGGGGTCACGGCTATTCTGTACTTTACAAAACCTCTAATACGACAATTAAGTTAGTAAATTTGAGTCCAGTTTACAAATTAAAAAATGAAATACTATCATTATGCAAATACAAAGAAGGTTGTGTTTCTTTGCAGGTTTATCGAAAAATGTTAACACAACAAAAGCGTTCACTTATGACCTACCGTATCGAATACATTTGCTGTACAAAATAACAGATATTCAAACGTATATCGCCACATACATTTCTCGGATTCCAATTTTGTACATTATTGGGTTTACCCAAACTGCAATGGATTGCTTAACGTTAACCGTGATAGCACACCTATGTGGCCAATTAGGAGTTCTTTCCATTAGGATTAGTAACTTAGATGTTGTTAACAAATCCAACGAATTGAATGAAATCATTCAGAGGCATCAAAAATTAATTAAGTATGATTTGCTTTGTCCTAACTGAAACAGCAATCAAATTGTCGTCTCAGTTAAAACATTTTAAATAGTTTTATGAAAAATTATTGGTTATACTCATTAAACTGGAAACAATTCTTACAGAATTGGATTAAGACTTAGAAAAATGTATCGGCTCTGCTTACTTGGCCACTTCCTTGGGGCTACTATAGCGATTTGCATTCTTGTTTATCAAGTATTAATTGTATGTATTTTAAAAGTGTTATGAATGTAAAGAATGACCATTTATATAAATTTATTGCCTTAGAGCATAGCTGCTGGACAAAAAACAAACTTGGTTACTTTCTTTGTTTTTGGTTTTCTCAACATCTTTCGACTCTATACGCATTGTTGGGTAGGAGAATATCTGATTCACGAGGTGATGGGATTTTAATTGTGCAAATTGTGTAAATTAAGTTTTGTAAAAAAACTATAATATAATAACGTTCTGCACATTTTATATATTCGTAGAGTATCAACATTTCTCATGCCTATTACCGTTGTAAGTGGTACAAATTACCGTTGAAGGATCAGAAAAGTTTCATAATTTGTATCAAACGTTCGCAACAGCCTCTTTCTTTGATGGCAGGGAATTTCAGTCATTACTCTTTAGTAATGTTCACGAATGTAATAAAATTTAGTATACAGAAATTCACTAATCGTTATTTTGTCTTTTAATTTGCATACTATTTCTAGGTTATGAAATCAGCGATGGCGTATCTTTCTTTTTTACGTAATTTTATATGAATGTTTTTTCGTTAAAAAAAAATGCAAACGATCCAATGTCACATACTTTCTGTAAGTTTTTGAATATCTTATTATTAATAAACTATGTAAAAAAATAAAGCACTATTTGTACAATGTATGTACATACATCGTGCAAGATTTTGTTTTTTCAAAAGATCGAGGATAAAACATTCGTAAAATACTTGCGTTTGCAATAAAGACTTCAATTCGTCACAATATCTTAATTTTATAATATTGAAACTGTTATCATTAAGATTTCCATGTGAAACAAAGTCACGCATATAACGTCTGGTCAACGTTAAAATCTCGGAAATTCTTGTACTGTCGTTCAGTAAAAATAGAGAGCTACGATATGCGAGAATAAATTGACCCGACTATATCTACAATAATATTGCTTCAGAGCGCAGTGATAATCGCAGAAAACTGTGGAACGAGATGTATCAGTCGTATCAAGAGCAGTTGGCTTTTGCTCTCAAGGCATTAAACAAGTTAAAACAATGCCTGGGTTCGGAGCCGAAAGCGAAATGGCGAGATCGATGGATGAATTATACCCACAAAGAGAATTGGAATTTTTGAATCGAAATGCAGCACAGGATCCTTTATTATTTAAAGTGTCGGAACTTATCTTTCGGCAGTGTCAGAAAGAGAAGGAACGAATAAAAGTGCGTATAGAATAGAATAAAATGGAAAGACTTTTTTTTTGACCAGATCAAAATATTATACACTATACATGTTGTAGGTCAGCTTTTAATGTTAATGTATCCCAGCTAATTCAATGAACTTTTTTTAGCAAAAGAAAATTGCACAAAGTATTACAATTATAGTTTGCTGCTTATTTTTTTCATTGATGATTGCTCTTGTGGTAGCGCAAAATTACGAAGATGCAGCCCTTATTAGTAAGTTGTGCATAGTTTATACTTATTTTATTCTTTGTTTTGAGCAATGGTGTTTTATATGAAATTATTCAATTCAAGCCTTTAAAGTCTGCCTTATAAACGTTATTATCGAAAATGTATAATTTTATACTGTTGTATATTCATTTATTATTCAATATAATTGAATATACAACTATATATTTTATATCTAAATAATATTGCGAACTAAAATGTAATAAATCCACAACTTTAGATAAAAATTATCTTAAACTCCTGTAAATCTTTTTTACATTTTATTGTATTATATACGAACGTAAATATATATAAAGAATATTGTACCGTTTGATATGATAACATTAAATTAGATATCACAATATTAAAAAGAAATATATATTTGTATCTTAAATCTAATTTTATTACAGAATTGGGTATATTATTTTTAATAATATATGTAGAAAGATATAAATTTAATATTCAAAAAGGAATAATTTACTTTTCAGGCAGAGCTAGTTCGATAATGAATATGACGTTTTATGAAAGTCTCAAGAATAAATCTGCAGTCCCGAAACTAAGTTCTACCAGTGGGTTTTCCAGTTTGTTTGAGAAGCTTCATGCTAATATCATATCACCATATATTACAAACACTAATTCTACTACATAAGGTTGGTTAAATAAATAACTAGGTTTATTTGGTATTAAATGTAACAATTATATAGAACTGCGATATACGTCAATGCCTACGTGTGTGCATGCAATGTGTAAATTAAGTGTAGTTAAAATATAAGATGATCCGACTGTTAAACTTTATAACATTATTCATTTAAAAATATAATTATAACCTTATGATCATGTACTATTATTTTACAACTACTATGGATTTTTGTAAAAAAGTTATTTAACGAAGTCATAAAACATATTTTGGTATGATCGGAAATTGTAAAATATGCTATTATACATTAATCATTTATGAAATGCAAAATTAAAAATACATATATTTTTATAAATCTTGTAAAAATATTTAATTTTGTATAATTTCTTTTGCATAATATAGTATGCAAAAGAAATATGAATTTCTTTTCTTCTTATATTATCTTTGATAAGAATTTATACATCATTTTCTACAAGCGTGCAGTTAAGCAATGCCCTTTTTTATGAGACAGATGTGTTTTTACGAGACGAAGCAGAGAATGTTCTATTGAGGAAGTTCTATTAGCAAAAGAACTAACATCTATCCTCAATTCCCTTAGGAGGTCTACGTACGAACTTGCAGCAGCAAATGGACTCACAATCGCAAAATCGGGCATATATCGTAGGTCGTATGTCGCCTTGACTTATACTGCAAACTCCACACTCGATCAAAAAAAGTCTACTTTACACTTTTGGTGCACAATATACTGTTATCGGACAGCAGATGTTACACATTATGAATTTCATTAAATTGAATTTCTAATTCTAGTATTTTATTGCATCTATTATTCAGAAGTTTATAGAATCGAATTCCTATCAAATAAATTTGACTTTGACTATCAAATAAACTTAATCATCGTATCTTTAAGTGTCTTCAGATTAAGTCATATTTCTGTTCATGCGTCAATATTTTCGTATTTTTCCGAATCCAACAAATGCTCTTGCTTACTTACGTTCTAATAAATCCGTTTGCGCAGACGCGGTATATATTTTAGCCAGCAAGGAAAGCAGTTGCGCTTTTAGTTCCTTTCCAGCCGTCGTAGCTGAAGGTTATCACACTGGCGAGCAATTTTTGTTTATTTCCTGACATGCCGAACAATAGTTTTGTCAATTACCTCTACGATTTACCATCAAGTAAAGAAGAAGTTTGCTTAAATAGTAATGAAGAGCAGACACGAACAATAGAAACTAGTTTAGATACACCTGGACCTTCTCAGCCCTCTCAGTCGCCTCAAATCCTTCGAGTCTCTAAACAAATGCAACTATCTCAGCCTGTCATAACTTACAGAAATCCACATTATAGTAATCGAGTCCAATATGAAGACTGTTCTGATTTCTGCTGTAAAAAGGGAAACCATTTTTCGTGTACAGTAAGACTTTGACTAAACATTTAATGCAAATAGAAAAAGTTTAATTTTTTGTTAGTATTCAGTATTTATATCGTATAGTACTTTGTCATATCTCGAATTGTGCTTTTTAAAGCTAGTTCAAAAGTTATTACTAATACTAATACAATATATATTTTTCTGTTTAGCGAAAAATCATATTACCAGTCATTATAATAGCATTCTTCTTCACAATTCTCATGATTGCATTTCTAAAAGCATTTCTAGGGCACTTTTATACTTAAGGAACTTTAAAAAGATGATGACATGTGAAGGGAACATAACATATATAAGACTGGGGATATTAGAAATTAATGTTTTATCCAGAAACGCACTTTAACTTATATAACTTATTATAAAATTAGATAAGACAATTAAATTTTAATTGGGAAATAACAAAGATAACCTAAACATACAACAGTGAATAAACAGGAGGTATTAATAAAATATACTAATATGCAAATTTTTATCATGCACAATCTTGAAACAATGTTTTCCTGGAAATTACTATTTGCATTAAATACATTTTTAAAAGAAGCTTTTAATATAATGTGCGATAAAATAAAATCATCAGTTATATAAATATATAACATAAGAGACTTCAAAATAATAAGAAATCCTAGGTATAAAAATAATTTTTGTATTTAATTTATACCATTGAATATAGAAAATGTATAGAATAACAATAAAACATGAATTATATAACATTCTACATATTCTGTATACTTATTTGTCTTATAGAAATTCGTATCGTCTACAAACTTGATATATCATATATACAACAGGGTATACTATTTTGACGCAGATTTCCTAAATTAACAATAAAAGTAAAAGGATAATTCATGTGTACGTTGATCCTATTATTAATCAAAGTATTTGTCTGATTTCTTTTCTTTCTATTTATTTCGAATCTTTTCGACTGTACCTAGTGATTTAAGACTTTTGTAACCCTTGGTCGGGTTGCCATGGCGCAGTCCTAGACACTATACAATCACTCCTTTATGACCCTTCACCCAGCAACATGCGATAAGGACGAAAAGGCGCGACTAGACGGCGCCAATATAGGGGGTAGGAAGATACACACGCCCTCTTCCGGCTTTGACCAGAAATTTTGCTGACCTTGAATCAATCTTTAATTAAACTGAACTATTATACTGTGTTACGAGTGAAGAGTGCAACGAAAAAGTGACGCCCCGGGCTTGAACCGAGATCCTCTGGCTTGCAAGGCAGACGCTCTGTCGTCGCGCCACGGCCGCCACCACATTGCACTCTTTTACTCGCTCTCTTATAGTAATTAGACACCCGTGACGTGTATCCACACGTAACAACTGATACTTGAAACTAAATATTATATATTACATGATTCAAATTTAATTTAAAAAGTTTATTAATTTTATATGTTTTTAAAAATTTTGACCATAAATTTAATGTTTAAGAAATGACTTTGAATCGCAATCAAGAAATCATAAATCAGTTATTCTTATGACAATCCTATACCGCTTAGCTATGAAGATATTTGTTGGGATACTTCTAAATATAATCGTATTTCGAAAACACATTACAATCATTAACGCTTCGATAAACCATCAAAGGTATTAAATTAGTTCATACTTTGGTACGATACATTTAATAAAAATAATTTATTGAATATTTCTTTATTCAATAGACATTCCATTAAAGAGGAATAGGATAGTTGCAGAGATTGGTTTCTTAAATCTGCACCAGCTGTTATAACTTGTTATTCAGATAATATCTATCAGATGCTTTAATAAAAAGCCTTTGCTATATGTGACGTTTTCACGTCAATTGGAACAACAACAAAGATTTTTTTTTGCAGTGTAGAAGCTGTGTAAATGACGAAAATAGGTGATTTTTCAAACGCGCTAGATAAAACTTCTTGATGGTGCATAAGTACAAACTTACTATTTCTTTTCTCTTGCGTAAGTATCTCTTTTGGAAACTTCTAAACCTAGCTCACGCACTCTCGTAAGTAATGATGCGATACCAATTATACCAGTTACGGAGACTTAATACTTGTAAGTATGCGTACAAATGTTACCACCACAATAAGCTTTATTCTATATTAAAAAAAATCAATTAAAAAAACGGAGGTGCAATTCTACTATAAAGAGCAAACTACTGGTCAATATGATTCAGTTGAAGTAGGAAAAGAAGTAAAATTGAGCGTGGACCAATTTGTCTCTTTTCTACACTCGAAGGATAGAGGTATATATGTCGGGATGTCGTGGTCGAGAGGCACAAAGAGAAGGCAGGAGGTTTTTGTCGTAGCTCTTTATTGGCGTCAGGTCTCTCTAGACATGTGCTCGCGTAAGCGGTCCAAACGGAACTGGCCGGCGGCGCTCGCTCGCGGTCCCAGGTGGGACAGTGCCGCCACCTGTCGGTGGGGCACCTACATATATATAGAGACTAGACAAAGTGAACATCATAGCTTCACACCGCATGCTCTTCCTGCCCCTCCCTTACCCACCATCCTTCAACCGCGAGTAAGAGAGACAGAGAGTCCCATATCGTGTGCTCTATGCTCTTGCTTCAGACTAAAAGTGTATAAATACCTACCATTTAAAGATTGTCTTTTGTGTGTTATTTAAATAGATATACAAAATACTGATCAGTCTAAATAGCAATTAAAATTTTCGTGGATAAGTAGGGAGAGTAATTGCAATGCTCCTTACGAAAATGTTATAACAGTATATTATGGTATATAGGTGACTTGAATGCTGTTGCAACGCCGGTACCCTAAGCGGGTCTTGGGCGTAGTCATCCAGAGCGGACGGGTGGGTGCCTATCACCACTACACAGCGCGTCCTCAGGTTGCGGATAAAGGAAAGGCCCCTGAGAAGGAGATTAACTGCGAATAAATCGAATAAGCAGCCACGGACAGCCGATAGGCCCGGGCGTGGGTGTGATGAGCCCACACTGGCGAACGCATTCATCTAGAAACACTACGCAAGCACCACC
>JAZHPH010000046.1:30427-140723 GCA_037356405.1 Nasonia oneida
AATTAATCGACCAATTCGCGTCTTACGACACCAAAATAGTAGTGGGGGATTTCAACGCTAAAATAGGGAAAGAGGAAATGTTTAGGCCCACTATAGGCAAGGAAAGTCTGCACGAAACCAGCAACGATAACGGTATTAGAGTCATAAATTTCGCGGCGGCAAAAGATCTTATAGTAAAAACTACGTGCTTTAAGCACAGGGGTATACACAAAGCAACGTGGACATCGCCGGACGGAGCCACGCAAAATCAAATCGATCACTTCCTTATCGATAAGAGGCGCCACACAAATGTACTTGACGTAAGAACCTATAGGGGGGCGAATTTCGACTCGGATCATTTTCTAGTAGTGGCCAAAAATTAAGAGGCAAATTAGTAGCCGGGCAAAATAGTAAACGGGCGAACAAGCACTCACACCTTTCTCAACCGTCGAGCTACAGCAGGCGTTCTCTGTATGCTCACGACTAGCGCAGCGCCAGTATTATTCGTCAGAGATCGCAGATTTGGAGCGAGGTCGACCTATTCGACGTGACAGCCCCCTGAGATGGCTGGATCCCTTTCTCGACGAGGACAAGGTGCTCCGAGTCGGCGGGCGGCTCCAGCAATCCTCACTTCCTTGCGAAGAGCGCCACCCGATAATTCTCCACGGAGGTTGTCATCTCGCCCGGCTCGTGATCGGCTGGGCGCATCATCGGGCCCTTCACGGTGGATACCAATTAACATACGCTCACGCCATCCGTCGCGCCTGGATCGTTGGAGGTAAGAACCGGGTCAAAGCACAGGTTCATGCGTGCATTGTTTGTGCCAGATCTGCCAACCGCCCCATGACCCAGATTATGGCTTCTCTGCCTGCCGCACGAGTAACGCCATCGAGACCATTCAGTCGATGTGGTGTTGACTATGCGGGACCCTTCTCCATTCTTCGGTCCAAGGGACGAGGAATGGTCTCGACTAAAGGCTACGTCGCAACGTTCATCTGCTTTACAACCAAGGCCGTCCATTTGGAGTTAGCGGGCGATCTTACCACCGAAAGCTTCCTCGGGGCTCTGACACGTTTCATCGCACGGCGAGGTCGACCTTCAGAGATTTGGAGCGACAACGGCACTAATTTCCGTGGTGCAGATCCTAAACTCCGACGCCTTCTCCGCGACGCTGAAATGAACTGGCAGTTAGTGGCTGGAGCGCTAGTTGACGACAGCACCACTTGGCGGTTCATACCCCATCAGCTCCGCATTTTGGAGGGCTTTGGGAGGCCGGCGTCAAATCAGCCAAGACCCACCTGCGGCGAGTGGCCGGACCAAAGAAACTCACGTACGAAGAATTTTCGACGCTGCTCGCTGAAGTCGAAATGGTCCTGAATTGCCGTCCGATCTCCCCTTTCTCGGGCGACGTCGATGACTTGGACGTTCTTACGCCTGGCCACTTCCTAGTCGGTGGCCCGCTGAACACCATACGACGAAGCCGATCTTCCCAGACTGTCCCATTGGGAACTGGTTCGAGGACTCCGAGACAGCTTTTGGGCCCGCTGGAGCCGAGAATACCTCAACACCTTGTAACAGCGCACTAAGTGGACCAGGGCTCGAGCCAACTTGTCTGTGGGAGATCTTGTCGTCATCATCGATGCCTTACTTCTGCGATCGAACGGCAAGTGGCCACTCGCCCGCGTAATCAACGTTCATCCCGGCCAGGACGGCCGTGTCCGAGTTACCACCGTAAAAACGGCTGATAGTCAATACTCCAGACCGATCGCCAAGCTCATTCGCCTACCCATCATCTTGTCTCCGAGAGCCCCCGCCGCTGATTAATCTGCGGAAAACCACTCAACTTACCCCGTTACGGCGGGCGGCCTTTCAAACATCTTCAGGCTCATCGTTCCCGGAACGAGGCGGGCGGATTGTACGGGAGTTTTGCAAAAGTTCATTCGATCGCCAAGAGATGGCGCTCGCTCCGCGCGCTCCCCCCCTCTCTCTCTCTCTCTCTCGAGCGCGACGCCGCGACCGCTTGGAATCAGACGTCAGCCAGCCGCCGCCAGAGACAGTCGTGCACAGTGCAAATTGATACCTACGTGTAATTTGACCAAGTGGCACAAATAAAGATCAATCAACATAAAGAGCTTTATATTCCTGCACCTCGCCTACCTAGCCTACCAATCCTCCGCAACAACGCTCATTTCCGGAGCCATTAGCTGGTCGGCGAGGTTGGCGAGCTCGTCCAGCGAGGTCGCATGAAGCACGCGGCACATGCGGCTGGCGTATGGTGGCAGCAGGTCGAGCCACTTGACCTCGAGGGCCCCGTCGGAGATGTTGTTGGCGAGGATTCTCTTGTAACGCAGGAGCTGCGAAGGCGTGCGGCCCTCCAGGCGGACCTCGTTGAGCACCTGGTGAAGCTGGGTTCAGCGCAGACCGCGAGGCGCTGCAGGATAGCCTCTCGCAACGCCTGATAGCGCTTGGCCAGTGGCGGCTGTAGGATGATGTCGGAGATCTCCTGCGCGACATCTTGGGACAGCTGTGCAATGACCAGGTTGTAGCGGTTGCGGTCTGATCGTATCCCGTTGGCGTCGAATGTGGCCTCTACCTGTGCGAACCACAATATGGGATGAAAATTCCAGACAGGTGGCTGTGATGGTGGAAAAATGCCACCAGCGGGCATGGGCGGCGCCGGTGGTACACCGTTGTGCCCGTTCATGCCGTTGCCTTCTCGATCGGCTAAATTTTGATTATCGGCGTTAAAATTCCGGAGCGGGGAATGCTGGAGCGATGCACGTATCATATCGCGCACCGCTTCGCCGGAAAAATTGAGAGCGCGTAGAACGGCGATGTGCTGAGACACGCGGGATGCGGAACGCGGTGCAGTGCTGGGGTCATGATTATTCGGAGGGTCGCTCAAATGCCAACTTCAGGGGGCATCGCGGTAAGAGCAATCCGCTGCGTCCCCTGAAGTCAGCCATCGGGCGACCCTGCATAAATTCAAAGATGTTCGAATTACCGGTAGCTGCACCGATAAATAAGAAAATGTCAAACTAAAATTAAAAAACAGCGATGCCAAAAGTGGCAGAACAGAAAGCGGTAAATTTGAATAGTTTTAAAATCGAAAAAACCGCTGCCAATTCATTGGCACGTAGCTTCCTCCAACTAAATTTATAGTTCCAATAGATAAAATATTATTTAATATATAATGTTAATGCTTCTTTAAATATTTTCAATCTCGATTATTTTGCTGAAGGAGCAATTAAAACATAATACAAAATATTGTGGATCTCAATAAGTTGGAATGCGTTTAAGCAAGCCATCTGCGCAAGGATTGGCAGTACTCATGTACTATATGTCATACTGTGTGTGTATATGTATATATATATATATATATATATATATATATATATATATATATATATCCTGCGAGGTGGCCTGATCGGCTCGTCGGACAACGAGGGACTGGTACCGCTCTGGTCGACTAGTGACTCGGCTTCTGGACCCGCTATTGTCTCCTTTGGAATCTAGGGAGGAGAAAGTTTTAGTGGCTGTACAGTTTATTTTCGTAGTTTAGATGAAATCGAGAAACTGAGTTCCTTCATTATTAAACTGTAAATCTATTGGTGTAGAAAATTGAAATGAAATTTAAATTTGCTACGATGTTATACGAATCAGTTTTCTTCTTTTTATATATATATATATATATATATATAAAATTTTGACATAAATTAATAGGGAGGGACTTTCACGACACCCCTATGAGAGGAAGAAAAAGTTTTAAGAAAAATCAGTTTTTACATTTTAGCTCTTCACTTGAAAACCGTTCGACGAAATCATTTAAAATTTTAGCAGCAAATAGCTTTTTTTATGGTTAATCACCAAATAAACTTTTGAAGCATTTGACTGCATTGTTTTAGAGATATGAGGAATCAAAAAATTTTCAAAAAAAATTGAAACCTTGATATCTTAAGAACCATAGGGATTTGAAAGCTGCGCAATGAACTTAGTCAAGACACATCAAATATCTACTTTTTCCCAAAATCTCAAGTGCAATAAAGCCTTTTTACTTCCGTAATCAAGGCACAAAAAAACTCATTTTTTCCAGTTTTCGATTTTTTACTGAAAAAATAAGTAGTCAAAGCACTTGAAATTTTAATGGGATATAGTTTGACACGTGACCCATCGACATGATTTTTTTCGTGAGGTTATGATGTTTAGTTTCAGAGATATGAATTAAAAAAAATCACCTTTTTCATTTTATCTGCCGAAAAAGCGGGCGATCCCGAGGACCAGACGGGAAAAAGGAGGTAATTTTATTCTCTTTCAAATGCATATTAGCTGAATTGTTTGTAACGATAGGCTGATTGAAAAAAACGCAAAATAGTGTTTTTCAAAAATCAAAAATTGTCCATAAAATAAAAAATAGTTAGAAAAATAAAAAATAAATGTTTTTCCCGAATTCAGAATCCAAAAATATACATGCATGTCAAATTTTATTGATATTGACCGAGTAGTTTCAGAAATATTACGGTATACACACACACATCCACACACACACACACACACATCCATACGGACATTTTCTAAAAACACGTGATTTGAACTTCTAACACACTAAAAAGTATTTTCTAGAAATTTTGACGAAACTCAAAATTTTACTATTACAAAGCTTCCTCTAGGAGGAAGCAATTATTAGGCTCGGCGAGCGTGGTGTAGTTGGGTTTAAGCGCTTTGGTTTTAGATTTTATTCCCGCTTCGCTCGCCTGCGTCCGATGTGCCGAGGTGTTGTTTAAATAAATTACTGATCTCGGGGAGCATGGGGTAGCTGGGTTTAAGTATTTTGGTTTTTGATTTATACTCGCTTCGCTCGCCTTCCTTTGACGTGCTGAGGTGTTGATTAAATAAATTATTAGGCTCGGCGAGCGTGGTGTAGTTGGGTTTAAGCGCTTTGGTTTTAAATTTTATTCCCGCTTCGCTCGCCTTCGTCCGATGTGCCGAGGAGTTTTTTTAAATAAATTATTGAGCTCGGGGGCGTGGTGTAGTTGGGTTTAAGCGCTTTAGTTTTAGATTTATTTTTTACTTCCTTCCGCTTGCCTCACCTTCCTTCGTTGTTTCGATGCATTGAAATTTACGGTGCGTAGAGTAATGGCTTATCAGAGCATATGAAGTTGAGTCTAAAGCTTGCTGCATTTTGTTGCAAAATTGATATAAGATTCATCATCGGTTACTCCAAAATCCTTGATAATACACAAGATTTTGGTTCAACAAAAATAAAGGACTGAATTTTGCAATGTATTATTTTACAAATTCGATAACAGATTTGTAATCAGAGACCCTAAAATCTCCTGGTAGTACATAGCTTTTTCACAAAACTCGAGTTATGCAGTAATTCGCATCAACGTAGTTGTATAAACAAATTATTTTGATATCAGATCGACCCCAAAAACCCCTTATAGTACATAGGTTGAAGCGTAATTAAAATATTTTACAATTCCATACATAGTGTAAAAGGGGCTTTATCATTTTATTGCATTTATATTGTTGTTTAAACGTTTTCAACCGCCTGTAATGCCAAAATTAAAAATTTTTATGGTTTCAATAATGCGATTTGGGTTAAAGTACGTTAAAAGTTCAATGAATATTTATAACTGTTATTAGAGTTAAAAAAATGTTTGTCTACAGTAACTTTTATTCTTTTAGTACCTAATTAATTGCCCGATATTCAAAATTTAATTACAGAAATTTTTTTTTCGATTTTAAAACTTCAAATTTACCGCTTTCTGTTCTGCCACTTTTGGGATCGCTGTTTTTTAGTTTTAGTTTGACATTTTCTTATTTATCGGTGCAGCTACCGGTAATTGGAACATTTTTGAATTTATGTAGGGTCGCCCGATGGCTGACTTCAGGGGACGCAGCGGATTGCTCTTACCGCGATGCCCCCTGAAGTTGGCAGTTGAGCGACCCTCCGAATAATCGTGACCCCAGCACTGACGCGGTGCGCTAAGCCCCAGGAGTGCTGCCGAAGATCGGCAGATGGCGCCCTGGCGTGGCGTTCGAGCGAGTAGCGGAGCCAGCGAGAACACGCGCGGTGGATCAGTGACGATGATCGGCGCGCTGGCTCACCCGGCGCGGAGCGCTACCAGAATGGCCGCTCTCGCGTGAGGACAAATAGAGGGCGAGAGAACGCGAGAGACGCGCGCGTCGGCGAGATTGCCGACTCGGAGCACGGCACCGGCGGCGCGCAACAGATGTTACGTGGCGCTTGAAAAAGAAAGAGCGACTCAAGGCCGCGAAGAGCAACCTGTTGCGTTGATGTTAAAAACCGGGTGATGTAGGTGAAACTGGCCGCCAGGCGCCGGCAGCGAATACAGCGGCGAGTTGACAGGGCCGCTGGATCGGAGTCGGCGCGCGTCTACGGCGATGATGTTGCTGCTGTTTTACTCTGCCTGCTGCTCTCGCTGACAGTGAGACGTCTGACGGAGCCGCGCCGCTGACACTCCGACTGTAGAGAGGCGAGAGGCCGGAGGTAGACTAGCACAACTCAAACTTTAAACAACCAATTTCTATAAAAAATTCCCGATTTTTGCGAAACTGTCCCTAATGAACATTTTTAAATATTCACAATTCACAACTTTTTACTGAATTCAAAATTGTTTTTCCAAATACAATAGCTTTTTACAAACATTTTTTTAAACTGTTAATTTTTTTTACCGTATTTCTGAACAGTGCTACTCTTTGCGACAAATCGTGAGTTGAGCTAGTTTTTGTTTGAAAATTTGAACTGTGCTAGTCTTCGTAGGGAGCGACGACATAGTAATGACAAGACAGAAGAAAATTCCTTATTGAATTTAATAAAATGCCGTCCATCTTTTGTTTTACCTTTTTAATTGTGCCAAAGAGTCTTAGAGATTATTTTCACTAATTTGTAAAACAAATAAGTAAGTCTAATATACATGTTTACAATAAAATATTACCTATGTAAAAATTACAAAGAAAATCAAATTAAGTCTAAACAATCAAATCACCATAAGGTTTCGACCTATCGACATAGATAGAAATTAAACTAAAATCTATATAATGTGATTCACAGTGATGCTCTTCACTCATACTCGCTCAAAAATCTTAATATAGTTGTAAGCTGTGTCGTATTGAGGTTCAAGTGTTCTGCTATGTGTTTTACCAAACATTTTTAATTGCTCTTTAAGTTGTATGTACTGCAAAAAATGTAAAAAGATTAAACTTAATTTGAGTAGTAATTATTTAAATTTAAAAATTAATGATGAGGGCGCACAAGCATATGCATAGAATTTTCATATACATATGAACCATTAATAATTCTTTTGTGTTTCAAACCAATAAAAATTCTCTTATGTTACGATGTTTAACTCACATTTAACCGTGGCAATTCATCTTTGTACATAGGATCCTCGACAATTGTGCTTGTTGTATGTATGCGAATTAATAAAACCGAAATCATAATGATCACCGCTATAACAATAATTGCGGTTGCAATGTATAATATCTAAAATGCAAAAAATATAACAATATAATTATAAACTAAAAAGGTGCTTTGTTCACCTATGAATAGATGCGTGTTTTCGAACTGACATAAAAAAATAATGCATATAGTATAATCGTACCTAATACCATGGTATTAGGTACCATGGTATTAGGTATGATTATACCATGCCTAATACCATGGTATTAGGTATGATTATGCTATATGCATGTATTGTCGTGTGACATCCCGGAATCGGACGATATAAATATACTATTATTGGTCCGAATCAGTGACATTCAAACCTGCTGTATCTTTGTAAATAATCGTTTAATAAAAAAAAAAAATAAAAGAAAAACGTATCGAATAATTTTTTATATTTTACATGACGGACCGAATGGATTTTTGTATGCAAGTTCTATATTTTTAAGAGAAAAAATGTAATCTCACGTCTTTTTTTTGAGATAGTTATAGTCAGTTGATGGTAGCCACGAAAAATGTTTCAAGAAATCTACGTTTTAACTTACTTTGATCTTTTTTCTCTCGCATCGCCAGTACCTATCAAGAGGATCTGTACAAGGAGGTTTCCTTCTTTTGAAAACTAATGGAAACCTCCATGCTATAAAACCCCTTCTATGTTCAGTTATTGCTATTACGTCCTCTGTAGTATTCAATGTGCATGTAGATATGTGCTGTTCTCTTATTGCCCCATCTGTAGGAATTTCTATATTTTCTGTAGTTTCAAATGTGATCGCCGGCACATTTTCTCCTTCTCGCGTATTTAAACTACAAGTCCCATGGTTTGATACGGGTTCGCTAGTGTAATTATTTGAGCGATTATGTGTGTGGTTGGATGGAGGGTTGTGAGAAGAGTTATTTGAACAAACAACTTCGAAATATGATGGAGGCGGATCTTCAGATGGATTGCAGGAGTAAACTTTTGAAGAAACAGCCACAGAGGTCGATGAAGGATCGTACGAATCATTATTTGAATTGTTGGTCGTTAAATCGGTATGCGACATGTCGTGAGATATAGGCCTTAAAATACTGCAACGCGCACTGGCTCACGACTCTACGACAGCTGCGAAACTAATGAACCACTGGGAACTAAACCGACGCGGTGGCTATGACTATATGGCTATTTTACTCGGAATTTCCGACATTTCAACGGTGTCTGCGATGGTAAACCTGCTATCATGTGGCAAAAACAGAACTTGCTATAGTGTGCTATCTTCGACACAACCTATAGTGTGAACACAGACGCGCGGGCTATTTGAAAATGTTACCGAGAGTTCAAGTGTACTTATTAGTTTATATCATTTATTGTTTTAGTGAGACGTAAATAGTACATTACGATACAAGTGGCGTAAGCGGCACTTTCTGGCACGGGAACGCGCGTCTTAGCGGATTTCAGGCAGACAGTGTTGTAAATACAATTTTAAATACTTATTGTAATAGTACGTTTGACTATGAAAATAATTTGTTAAAAAATAATAAATTCTTTTAATGCCATAAATAAACTAAGGCAGTAAATTATATACACATTTTTTATATCGTCTTAATATAATTCAGCATCAAAACTGTAGTGGAAAGCCTAGACTTATTCTGGTTTTTCCGTAATTTTAGCATTGTCTCTTTTATTTTTTGTTTTGTTTAATACACATTTGAGATTTCATTCGTAAGTAGATACCTGGGCAACGTATTGAAATAAATATGTAAAATAAGCAAGGATATATTATGTTTTGTTTTTATTGGAGAACAAACATTAATACATTTTATGTGTATTAGATTCTTTTTTAATACTCCGTGCGCGAAACATGCTTTTGCTATGGAAACGTTGTTTCGCATATGTTACACAAAAAACAAGACCCGCGAAAACTGTGTATTTCGCGCACGTCGTGTTAAAAAATATAGTTCGACACAAGTGTGCGAAATAAGCGAGTCTCGCACGGGTATTTAACTACACCCGTGTGAGAATCACTTACTTCGCGCATTTGTATCAAAATGTACTATTTTTACATTGGTATAAAACAAATCATATTGAACGTCACGAAACAACAATAACTTTTGACTAGCATACTCGTATATAAATTCTTTATAATCTGTTTCAACAATAATATTATGTTTATAGTCTTTATTTAATATAAGGCCGAAAATTATTATGTTACGATAATATGTGATCGTATAAACTCATTTATGGTTCAATTCTTGAAGTATATATGACTTGACGAATATTGACCATCAGGATTGAATCACGTATATAAATGCTTACTAAAATAGACTAATTTTAAGGATGACGAAACATACATTTTTGGAAATTAAATTTCAAAGCCGTTTTATCTCACTCTAAGATTATGTAGGGCTACGATGAGAAACGAAGGATTAACCTAATGATTATCTAGGATTCTTTGTAGATCAGCGATTTGCTTATCTATCCTTTTTCTCATTTCATCTAGGTCTTCGAAGCTTTTTTCTCCGTTTAAGTATGGATTCACTCTAAAGACTCTGTCTACGTCACTCCTGCAAACAATAAAATATATATATTAATACACCTCAAATATTTTATTCACATTATTGCATCTTTTTGTATATTTTTTTTTGTATAGGATGTTTTTGAAATCATACGAATCACAATAAGCTTGTAAATTATATATACTTTCATAAAGTTTTTCATAAAGAAAGTAGTAATCAGAATATGCATGATTTTCAATCTGGGCATGATTGGTATATTTATTTCAATATCTGAAAAGTGCATTAATTTAGTAATTTGTTTGACTTACTCCTCTCGATTTCCAATATATCCTTGCTCATGAAGATATCTATTCGCTGTAATTGAATATAAATAATAAATAAAAAAATTATTTATCATACGCAGATCTAATTTTTGTTTTAAAAGTTATTGCTAAAATGAAAATTAATAAAATGAACCAAAAACAGAAACGAATTTTTTCATTCATTTGTTAAAAATTTGGAAAAAAAGCAATTATGGTTCTTTTGTACATACATGATTTTTATATTGTTGGATACGTGATTTTTTAAAGACAACAATTAATACATTCAAAATTAATTTAAAAATCATTATGATCAGTTATTTCCGATCAGAGCAAGTCCGTCAAGTCGGTTCGTAATCAAATTTTTTTGCTTAGATGTCAATATATTACAAATATTTTGCTTTCTTAAATCAAAACCAAAATCTTAAAAAAATCTGATATGGGTTTTTATATATGTATAAAAATATAACAATAATAACATAACACAAAAAAAAATTGGTTAAACTTTCAGAATAAGATCAATTGTCAGCGTGCTTGATCAATTATGAATGTGTTTTTTAACAAAGGAGTACCTTATAGAAATTATAAAAAAATATACATAATAATTTTGTAACATTTTTATTATTTAGGGATCGACTTATTGACTTACTACAAATAAGAAAGATACTTGTTTTTGCATGAATAGTTGTCATTACATTTGTAACTAATATTCAAGCCTTATATAGTAATTATTAAATTTTACATTTCAAAATTCTTACCACTTGTACGGGTACCAGTGCGCATCATTCCTATAAATGCACCAATAATGATCAAGGCCAAGCAAAGTATAAGTACTCCTTTGAACAGCTGGTGTTTCTAAATGAAAGAGAACTGTATTAATATTTTGAACTAACTAAAATTCGCTAACTTAATAAAATCTTCTGTGTAGATTAATCCAAAATATGCAAACAGATTTTCATAAAAAAAATGGATGGCGCCATATTGTAAAACTTTTATTGCATTGGGTTTTCATAACTTTTTTTATTTTTATTGTATTCTGATATATTTATAATAGTTCCAGATCACCCTCAAAATGTAGAACTTGAGAAAAAACGAAAATCGCGCAAAGCGTCTGAAGGCTTTTAGTATAAAAAAATATCAAGTGTATTCAAAAATATAACTTGTGAAAATTTGATATGTCTGCGCATTTTTTCTGTGCATCTCCAAGATTTGAATCCTTCCCAATAATATATCGTTGCTTCGTACGAAGACTAGCACAGTTTAAATTTTCAAACAAACCCCAGCAAAACTCACGATTTGCCGCGAAGAGTAGCACAGTTCAGAAATGCCGCCAAGAGTAGCACAACTCACGTATTTCCCGCGAATACGTGATTCAAGAAAACCTTGGACAAAGACAGACAAACCTCAAAGTTTTAAAAGGTTTCGAATATTTCTAAAAAAAGTAAACAATTTTAAAAAATGCTTGTAAAAAATTATTGTATTTGTTAAAACAATTTTAAATTTGGTAAAAAGTTGTAAATTGTGAACATTTTAAAAATGTTCATTAGGGACATATTCGCAAAAATCGGAAAAATTTTATAGAAATTTATTGTTTAAAGTTTGAGTTGTGCTAGTTTTCGCGGCAAATGCGCGAATTGTGCTAGTCTTCGCGGGAAATTTTGAATTGTCTTAGTCTAGCGTGCGTCAAATGAGTTGTGCTACTATTATGACGGGAAATTTGAACAGTGCTTCTCTTCGTAGGGAGTGACGATAACGTTTAAAAAAAAATGTAGTACTTACGAGTTTCTTGTTTGTTTGTCTTCTTTCTTCAGTATTGAGGAGCCTCTCATATTTATCAACCCAGCTAAGGAATTCAGCATTCGAAAGTTTCGAAGTGTCTATTTGATTAAGATTGTGACAATCTCTTTCGAATTGGACATTTTGTCGGGGAGTTATGTGCCTATACCGATCGATTCTAGGAGGTATGACTCTGTTGTAATCTCTCGTCCTTGAATAGTCGGGAATCCCACTGTTTAATGTCGTTCCACAAATGGGTATTACCAGATTATCCCTATACCCTGGTCTAACGTATTCGGATATTCCACCACCTGTAGCTTCGGATGAAGGTGCTGTCGGACTTTGGTCGTGTGTCGTTGTGCTGGCGGTAACTTCGTTGCCATTTAAAAACTCGCGCGCGTGTGTTGTGTTCGTGTATCCGTCTGTCGAATCCCCTCTATCGCCAAATGTTTGCGTGGTTATTTCGTGTGATTCCGTCCAATTGTTATCGGGAGCTGCACTGAATCCATATGTCTTGCTGCAATGATCTTCAGTCGTATTCGACGAACAAATATCGTCGTAACTGGGTGGAGGATCGCTAGAGTAATTATCGGTAGTCAAATCTGTCTGTGACATGATTTGAGACTCTAAATAGAAAATCCCGATAGCACGTGGCAACTCGCAACACCGACGGCTGCGAAGCGACTGAAGCGTATAGCGAACAACGATGCGGGTGCGTCTGGTCGTCTAATGCGTTGGAGCTTTTTTTAAATGCGTGTACTGCGCCTGCGCTGGCGGAGACTTTTGGACGGTGGAATACGTTATCGACTGATCTTTGTGCATATCTGCGGCGGATAAAACGAAACGCTTGCGCGACTTCGTATGCGTAGAAACTTAGATTTTCGAGGATGCTGGAAAACCCCGACAATAGTGACATCATTTTTATCAGCACAATCAAAGCAGATATCAAAGTTATAATGGTATTTAGTTTTTAAAAAATAAAGGACGATCTAGAACTCTTTTAATTATAAATATATTATTCTCTTTCAAATCGTTTACTAGTTTACACTATTAATTTTATAAGCTCTCTATTGAAAAAGAGAGCGCAGGCTTTTCTGAGCTTTAAACTGCCGCGCCAATCAGTCTGGTGGCTAAAAGTATATCTACATCTTAGTCCATTGCCATAGAAAATTCTTTGTACGTGATGTAAGCTTTCACGCCGTCTGAGCCGACGACTATACTTTTTACAAGCACTTAGTGTACTCTTAAGCTTATTCACATGATTCAATTTGTATGATAGACAATGCAGTTTATTTATAAAATTATAATTAAAGAAGAGACCTTTAAAAAAATTTAGTTTATTCGCTTATTGTACTTCAAAAATTGTTATAGTATACATAAACATCTCTTTCACATTTCAATGAAATAAGATTTTTCTCCCCTTATTTTACAGCATAATAAATGTTGAACAAATGCGTTGTGCATGCAATCTTTTGCTGTGAAAGACAAGAATTATTTTACAGTCTTGAAAAAAGATTCAGGATAAAAATCTGGCAGTATATAGACAGTTATATCTCATAATGTAGATACATTTTAAGGCTTCACTTATTTATTTACATATAGGTGTATATGGCCGTCGAAGTAAGTCATTTATTATTCTTCAAATATTTCCAAGAATGTAGCTTTATCATATTTCTAAATTATTTTTGTTTGTGTTCTATATATTACATTTTCTAATATTATGGAAGTTTTTCTTCGTGTATTTCTTTTTATGAACTAACATATAGATCCATACTGCAGTCTTGTTATTTCATCGTGTATATATTCAGGTTTTTCTCAAACTTCATACCTTTGAAATTTTGCATTTTCGTCATTTAACTCTCACTTTGCAAACCTGATTAACAGACATACCATACATATCATACCAGAAATTATTAAAGCTACTATAATCAGTGGCTTTAGCTGTAAAGAAAAAATATAAAATTAACGTTAAAATAAGTTCTTTGTATAACAATACACACATTAGTTTTTCATAATTACAAAAAATAAAAATTTATCAAAATCGATTATTTTTATAAAATCATGCACGAAATATAGTAATAAAAATTGAATTTTTTCTTGCCGTATTGGAGATTAAAGTAATATGAACGAAATATTTCGAAAAGTTATGCGACACACTTACGTATGGAGGGTTGTAGTCATTAGTTTGATTTGGTATCTGTGCGGGTTGTGCGTTTTGCTCTGCCTGGTCCAGCCTTCTTACTTCAGCTTCTATAGCTCTTTGTCTCCTGGCGAGTAATGCGCGGTATTCAGCGTTCGAAAGCTTCGATCGGTCTACCTCTTCCAAATCATCGCAATAAAAAGTATTATTTACATTCGGAGATATCCGAGGCGATCGATGAGTGCTGGGCGACGGTGATGGCACTCTGCCGTACTCTCTTGCCCTGGCATATTCGCTATCACTTATTGGAACTTCGAGAATTGTTCCAGCCAAAAAATTCCTATTTTCTGCTCTGACGTATTGAGATACTCCACCCCCTATAGCTTCGCATGGTGGCGCCGTCGGAGTAAGGCCTTGTGTCGTTTTATCGATAGGTACCCTACCACCATTTATAAACCGCGTGTGTGTCGCTTTTGCCAGTTCTTCTAACGAATTACTCGCATCTTCAGTCGTATTCGATGAGCAAACGATATCTTCGTAACTGGGCGGAGGGTCGTCAGGGTGATGCCCGGTACTAAAATTACTTCGCGACATGTTCTGAGACTGTATATACAATAAGTGCGGAAAATCCCGTATTCCTATAGCACGCGACAGACTACACAGCTCCGACAGCTGCGAGCGACTGACGTATACAGCGTAGCGATACACGAGTGCGTCTGTTGGTGTTGAGACATTTTTTTAAATGCGTGTACTGCGCCTGCGCCGGCTGAGTTTTGGCTGTGGATTACACGAGCGAACGATCTTTGTGTGTCGGCGGCGAATAGGCCGCAAGCGGAAAGACTCGAGCGACTCGAGTTCATGAAAATGTAGATATTCTTGGAAGCTGTAAGGCCCAGATGTCAATGTCATTTTAATCAGTCTCATCAATGTAGATATCAAAGTTATTAATAGCATGGCTTATCAAAGACAACTAATTCTATACGCGCTGTTTTAAGTTTTGTAAATGACGTATTAAAAATACAAAGAGGACGTCTTTAAAATTGCTTATTATTACTCTTTTAAACTATAGTTATTTTCTTGAAATTATCTTTATATTTTTATTTATACATACCGGCAAGCGCTTAGTAATATTTAGCATTATGTTCTGCAGATATATTTCTATTTAGACAATATAGTTTATCTATTGAGTAATAATAACAAAAGAGACAATCTCGAAAAATGTTTACTTATTTATTTATTTATTGTGTGCGTACAATATCAGAATTCATTGTAATGCTAAAAAAATATAACGTATTTCGTAATTACAATTAAATACCATGCGGTAAAAATATGTTGTACATAATCTTCTACATTATTAAATACAAACATTACAAGTATTTTACAATGTTAAAAAACAATTTGGGGTAAAAATCCTGTTATTAGACGATTATATCGCATAAATAATTAGTATAGAAGATTTCCGAGACACCACTGCAGATACGTTAAATTCGAGCTAGTTATTTAAATAATACTTAACAGACGAAATTAATAGAAAAAAAATGATTTCATCTTTCTTTGTCATTAAAAAGCATTCTTTTTGTATTCATGTTCACGTGTAATGATACATACTGCGGGCATTGTCAATCGCATATATTATATAAGATAACGTTTTTATAGAACTTTATGCATCTGAAGTTTTATATTTTTAAATTTTATCGCGTACTATATAGTACTCCTCTATAAAGTACAATTCTCACATGTTAATCTTATTACAGTTCTGTAAAAAATCAAGATCATAATATTATAATATACAATATTTATATTTTTATGGGTTACAGGCTGATTCGAGGACTGAGTATTTCTTGTATCGAGGATTAAAGTCTTTTCAAATAAAATGTGTTAAAAATGATGTTACAGAATCACACAGAAACCTGAGCAGTCATCCATCGCATCTATCTCTCTTTTTATGCGTTTTAAGTGTTCCTCTGCCAACTCTGCCCTTCTTTCGCTTTCTTCTAGCTCGAGCAAGTTACGGTACAACTCAGCTTTAGTGGGTGCACGCCTAGTGGTAGCAGCCTTTTCGAGGCCCTCTTTTGCTCTTACGTTCTGTGGGAATCCACTATTTGGTATCCCCATATTAATTCTATTTTCTGGTACAACGTTTTCAGATATTCCATCCTGTATAGCTTCGCATGCAGGTGCCGTTGGAGTATGGTATTGTGTCGTTTCGCCGGTAGTAACTTCTTCACTATTTATAAGTTTCCCAGGCGTCAGCGACGAGCAAACCTCTTCGTAACTTGGAGGAGGATCTTGAGAGTGGTTACCGGTACTCAAATCAGTCTGCGACATGTTTCAAGATTATACGTAAAAAATCCAGTATAGCACGCGGTGTAACTTTTCACAGCTTCAACGACTGCAACTGAAGCGTAGGTATAGCAATACGAATGCGTTGGTTCGCCGAGCTTTTTTTAAACGCATGTACTGCGCCTGCGCTGGCGGAGTTTTGGCTATATATACCAACATTTTGTGTGTATCCCGATAAACCGACCGGCTTGCGTGATGGTGAGTGCAAAATAATATATTCCCGAGGGACGTTCTGTAACTACCTTTAGAAAGTGATATTGTTTTAAGTTTACATTATACAATTATATAAAATAGTTACGATTTGTTTTATTTTGTAGTATTTCAGTAAGGATCAATTAAATATTTACAAATCCTCTCTTAAAAAAGTGATTAACTTTGTTATGAAGCATTTATTTGATGATTTTTCGCCTGGTACAAGAATTAAGGAGCGCAAATTTTATTACATAACCTACAAACGCTTTAAACTATTAGTACTCAGCAGGCAGCAAGATTAAAAATCTTTCTGGAAAGATATATGATTGTTGACATGATAAGGAGTGCTCGAAGTGCACTTAGATTTCCTAAGTAGTATTATTAAATAAATGCGTTGTTGCAAATTATAATACTCTGTTAAAAATGATTATAATATAAATTATGCTATATTTATCATATATTAGACTGGAGTTTGAAATAAAAATTATATTTATAAATATCATCACAATTAACTACTGTCGAAAGTTTTCGAATTAATGTCACTACACATGCATTTAGAATGAAGATTTCCACTTATGTGCAGCTGATAACAGTCGAATCAAGTTTAAGAAGTACGTAGTTCCCGCGCGGCTGCTCGCATGAAATGACAACAGTATGAACATGGCTCGAGGTAAAACCGCGCTGCATGGGTATTCCCCCAACGCATCTGGGAAAACACTCAGAAATCATTATGTCAAAGACCTATGCTTTTTAATTTAACTGCGGGTTTTTGCTAAGTCCGATGTATACAAAACTTCATCCAAGTTTGGACTTGATGCTCAGTTGGCCTCGAGCTGTCAGCACTCGATGGCAACGCTAACAATGTCGAGTCCCGGACGCGGTCCTGCAACACTCGCAATAAGTACATCGCGCCCTTTACTTTACGGCCATCACCCAAACAGAAGCAAACCCTTAAAGTATTTGCGTTTTTCTAAAAGACATGAAACTAAAACATGTCTTCAAAAACTTTATGCACAGTTTTAAAGATAAGTAGCACACTTTATTATTATTACTTTAAAGAATATTTTCCGTCCAGTTGTCTTAAATAGATTACATTGTATTTTACAGTTTGTTTATCGAATCATAATGCTCAAAAGAAAAAATCACTTAGCTCTATATAACAAAAGAACGGCAAATGATACTATGAAAGCTTAACTGCAAAGAAATAGTTATTCATGTTTTTCCGGGTGCATATTTTCTTTGGATTAAAAAATTATACTGAATCCTTAAAATAAACATTTGCTGTAAAATGAAAAGGAATCTATAAAATAGAATTTGTATCTCACGTTCAATAAAAGGAACCAAAAAATTAGCCAAATGGTTTAGAAAAATCCATCGCGTAAAACTGAGAGCTTTATACCTATATGTATATATAAATATATGAATATATAAATTTATACCGCGTAAAACTTGCTATACATTTTTTTTTAAATAATATTTTTTGTATAATGACAACTCCAAACACATTTATAGTACGATTAAAAAAAATAATAAAAATTATATTTGTCTTCTGATTATAAAGCTTTATTATTTGGCAGGAAGCAACAATACTTATGTGGATGTCGGAATTTATGTATTTGTCACAATTGATTGACCTTTCACATTTTGTGCAGACTGATGAAGCTCAGCTACATTTTTGATCTATTATTCTAGTATTTTTACACCATAATTTTCCATGTGTTACTTTATGTCATCTCGATTCCATATGTACCTCGATATCTACTGTATTGTTCTTTCATATTTCTATTGCATAAACGTCATAATTTCGAAAGTTTTGTGCTTATTGCTTACTACAATTTCTCTATGAAGTAGAATTCTCATGATAATGACGTGCATTATAGCGTCCGATTAATATGATACCGCCGAATATGGTGACACAAAATATGCTAACTGCTAATATTAAATAAACCGGTAGGCAATCCTAGACAGAAAAAAGTAACATGATTATTAAAATAATATTAAAAAGCGATTTTATTTTTAAAATTATGTATACATATATCAAGAATTATAAATTAAATAAATAAATACAAACGCATTTTTATAGAGTATTATTGAAATAAACGATGTTATACTCACACGGTTGCTAGTTTGTTGCTCACTTCGCCTCATCTGCAAATTATTATTTACGTGAGGCGTTATTTGTTTATATCGGTGAATCCTGGGTGGCGCCGCCTGCGTATCGCATTCTCTTATCTTCGCATTTTCTTTATCTATTGGACATTCCAAAATCGGTACCGCTACATCGTCTTTTGTATAATTAAATTTTGCTCTTGAATTTGTAATGTCGTACACCGGAGCCGTCGGTGTATAGTCTTGTGTCGTTTTGTCCCTGACTATTTGATCACTACTTATAAAATTGTAAGTTTGCGTTGTTTTTTTGTCTTCTTCGACCAATTCATTGTTATCGCCAAATAACTGCGTAGCTGATTCGTATACTCTTGTTGAATCTTTAGTAGACTCTTTGGTAGACTCTGCACTGTATCCACATAATGTGTTGTCTTTCGGTACCCGCCAACCATAGTTAGTCAGAGGATTGCGGGAACAATTATTATCGGCACTGGAATCGGTCTTCGACATGTTTTGAGACTAATTACACATTCAATGACGTATAGCGCGTGACGACCGGTGATGACTTACTGATTCGGCGGTCGCGAAACAACTGAGGTACATAGCAAACGCGTTCGGCTGCTCGAACTTTTTGAATTGGGGACTGCGTCTGCGTTGATGGGTTTTATCACAACACAAGATAAAAACATCGTTCGTTGATGAAGCTATATAAACCGCAATGCTCTCTGATTATATCGTGCGTACTTAAACCCACTCAGATAAGAAGATGTACAAAAGACTTGTATGATATTAATTGAAGTTCGTTTAATAATCTAATCGTCATTAAAGATGCTAGTGATCAATACGAGAATCATGATTTAACAAAACTCGATAAGCAGAATAAAAATATAATATTGGTAAACATAAATTTTTTATGATAAACTCACTGTTATATAAGTTTTATTATATGCGAAAGACAAATAGCAGAGGAGGAATAAGTTGTCTTTTTACTATTTTGCGAAATTAATAGCTTAAATAACCAAACTTATATTGATTCGTTTAGAATACATTGAGATTAAATACAAAAGGTTCTATGTAGAATGCGTAAAATGTTCCAACAGAAATACCTTATACAAACGTCCTTGTAAGTACTTTAAATGTTGGGTTTTTCCAAAGAGGCTGACGAAATTAAAGAAAGATATAGAGATAGGGAGAAAGGCTAGGAGGAAAAGGTGGGGAGAACAGAGCGAGAGGGAGAGAGAAAAAGAGATATATATATGTATAAAAATATAATTTACGTAGCGTATCGAAGAGCTTCGTGATGATAATTAATTAAGTATAAAATACGCACATCAAGGAGACATAAGCAAATATACCTTATTTTGTAGAAAAATGAAATGTCGAGTTTTAGTTTTATATCCATTCCATCCATAATATAAATCGAGGAAACAATCCATCTTAAATGTGTATCGAAATCTCATCTTGTAACTCTATCGTCTTATATCAAACTAATAAATTCATCGGCTAACTTGGCGAGTAGGGGGATCCATCGAAGATCTCGGAGATGACCGCGAAAGTTGATCATGACTGTTTTATTTATTACTTACGTTTACGCTAACATAAATACTTTTTATAAAATATGCTATAGAAAATATAATTACTTAAACAATTATCTGATGTTACGCTGATATATTTCTTAAATAGACAAAATAGTCAACAAAAGTTTACCCATAGGCGAGCGCCATGGAGGCTTGCTCGCGCCAGATCTCCCTAGTTTATTCAAAAAATAATTAAAAAATAATTAAAAAAGACTAATGCAATGTTGTGAATTTTTTAGGATTACTGTCAAGATTATACAAAAATGTTTGTACAATTGTCATAAAAATATTGTCACTCCTAACAGAGACTAGAGCATTTCATTTCTCGTCACGAATACTAACACATTAGGCGATCTCTTATCTAATAAACGAAATGTTACAGAAGTTGCCACAAAGTATAACAATTTTGCACATTTTCCGCGAACAGTAGCAAAACTCAGAGTACCCAATCCACTGCTAAATTCGTCATTTTTGCTAGTCTTCGTGGCATATTAGAATCGTGCTACTCTTCAAGGCAAGTTTTAAGTTACGCTGTTTTCGTTGGGCAATTTGAACTGTACTAGTCTTCGTAGAGACTTAGGATATAAGCTCAAGCATTTGAATAAGATATATTGCATTTGCTCTATAGCAATATTAAAAATTGTTGTGTTATTTTTACAGTAAGCATATATTCGTTATTACAGTTTAGTTCATGTTTCAAACAATTTAATATAAGCATGAAAATAGTGTATCTCCATAGCTAAAAACTTGCAGAGTATTTATAGTTTAATTTTATATATATATATATATATATATATATATATATATATATATATATATTATCGACAAAGTTTCGAATCATATACATACGTGCAACAACTTTACGCGCTGAGTTATTACGCACAAAGAGAATAACGACATTATGCATTTGTATTTATAGAATGTAGTTGATTTTTAAAAAATTAACAAAAGATATCTTGAAATACCACAATTTATTCAAATATTATATTGTATATACATTGAAATGTGTATTACTTACAAAATTTGTTATAATGAATCAAAACATAAAACTAAAAATACCATTCAGAGCGGAATCTTGGCGATATAGATGGTTATATCATATAAAATAATTAAAAGCTTACGAGTTATCACAATGTAAATATAGTTAGACGTAAGATTTACTTTATTTATATACTTAAGGCTTATTTTAAACGACTTGTTATATATTTTCTAGTTCATGGAGACATTTCAGCTCGCTTCCGCGTATTACGCGAATATCAAACAATATTATTTACATTTTTCATGGCCCTAGATACAATAGTTCTCTTTTACAGTATATCTATAGCGATATGCTCTTGGGCCCTTATACAGTGTGCCCCTATAACATTTTACTGAGACTTTTTTATCAAATGGTATTTCTAATTTTTCAAGACTACTTTTACTACAAAATAATACATTTAAATAGAACGAAACAACAATAAGTTATTTAGTATAGTATTTTAAGATTTTATAAACTAATACAAACACTAAGATTTAAAAACCTAATACTGGATTTTCTATAAGCTTCTTACAGTATCAAACATGATTATATTTTTTAACAAACAATGTTTAAATTATAAATACGTCGATTAAACATAAAAAATTTGTCTATATCAAAATGCATGTCTCAATCATAACTGATACTGAGCTTCAGTTTGATGAAAACTGATAAAGCTCAATTATATATTCATTAATATTACACCAATAATTCTTATGATATTCTATATTTCATATTATAAACGTTTTCTAGAACTCCTGTGTGTTTTTTTAGCCCATTGAATGAACTGAGTGTGTGAAAGGTTGAGGCTGGTTGGCGATGTTTTTCGACTGCATTCTTTCATTCTCTGATAAGTATTCTCTATCCTTTGAACATTCATCATTGAGTTCTGCCACATCATCTGTTTTAAAAATGTTATAATCGCGTGTTTCGCTTGACTCTATAATATCGTAGGACGGAACCGTCGGAGTATGATGGTCTTGCGTTGTTTTGTCGGCATATAATTGATTACCATTTGTAAACTTGTAAGTTATTGTGTTTCCTTTAGTCGATTCAATTCTATCATCAGTAGACTGCGTGCTTGTTCCGTGTATTTTCGTTGATTTCTTGTTAGATGCTATTCAACATTCCCGAATGCTATGCTGTCCTGATCTTCTGTTAAGCCAGTCCACCCATAGCTGAGACATGCTTTTAGCCTGTGTTCAAAACACCGTATAGGACGTGGCGAGTTACTGCTTCAGTGGTCACGAAACGACTGAGGTATACAACCAATGCGTTTTTACTTCTTGGACTTTCCCCAAAATATGCACTGCGTTCACAGTGTTAGGTTTAGCTAAAGCTTGGGTAAAAAAAGATACAAGATCAGAGCTGGCCTTGACTCAAAGGGTAAGAAAAGATATTTGCTCACAAACGGTCAGGAATTAGATATTCTTCGCCGAATCCCGAAGTTTAGTTTTTCTCAAGAAGAGCTCCGACTGCGCGATTGTGCTTAATGTGTAGGATGTAGGTGCCTACTTAAATACAGCTGTAGAAAATGTTTGAAACGTTTTCTATCCTGCTGCGGATTCTTCAATTACCAACAGTTGATGACAGTACATGTATATAGCGGTGCCACAGACACAAGAAGAAAGAGAAGAAAGAGAAGTAATAGAGAGAGAAAGAGAGAGAGAGAGAGAGAGAGAGAGAGAGAGAGAGAAATGCGATGCGAGTATATGAGTCTGTTTCTTTTGCACAGTGAAGGAGTGGGAAGGAAGGGAGGAACGATTAATTTATTATCGGAGGTATTCCAGCATCAGACTATCGAGTAAATCTATAAACTTGCATGCTATTCCAATTATTTATCTATCAAATCATCACTGACAAAATTATACTTTGTCTCATACAAATATGGCATTTTAAGCTTAAAATGTGATTCGACTGTATAAACTACTAGCGAGTTTAGACTATCGTAGCTGACTGATAGTCTCTGAGCCGGGTATTAGCAGTTTAGAGAAAAGCTTAGAATTTGATGACACGGGTATAGACAATTCAAATTTCTTTTATCTTTTGGTTTTGTAACATACTTTCACACTACAATTCGAATAACATTGTTAATGTTTAATTTTACAGCATATCTATAACAAAAATAAACATCTTTGGTTATGATTAATTAATATAATTAATACATTTGTTTTGCCGGTAATACATGGATTTTATAACAATATTTTTCTAAATCACCGTTATTTGGTGGGTGTCTTACTTTCAGTGATTGTTGTGAGCATTTTAAACATGATCATGGACTTGAAAGTTATTTTACCTAGGACTAGTTTTCTCACAATCGATAATTTGCTACTTAAAAACTATTATATAGTTTACAATTCGGCTAGAATTCCGAATTAGTCAGTAGACAATTATAATTATAATATCTTATCAATAACTAGTACCAAAATTCTATGAGTTCTCAGTGTATATCCACTGTATACATTTAGGCTTAAGATAAATAATCAAATAATCAACAAAAGCTGGTTAAAAAGACATTTTTTTCTTCTTATTTCTATAGTAAAAAAAATATTTCTATGACGAAGTATACAAAAAAATATTATGTAGGTACATTATTAGTTTACGCATTCATGACATTTCTTACTATTTCATATAAAATTATATTATGGACCTTTTCACACTGCCCCTAAGAGAAATTATTATACCTATTCAAATGTAACACAGTACACGTTTGTAAAACTATCTTTAATCTAATTTAAGTAAGTTCATTATGGTATTTATCACAAGATTTTTTTTTTAAGTGGCATTTGATGGCATTTGGTGGCACCCGTACAAAATTACCGGCATTATTATAGTCCTATATATCCTTACTTTTACATTTCTAGACAGCAGTTTTGATTTTAGTAATCTATTCACGGCGTAGAAGCAGGCATTACCCGAATGAAGTCTCTTGTTAATCTCGGCTTTAATTTCGTTTCGATCATTTATGGTTGTGCCTAAATATCTGAATTCGCTAACCTTTTCGAAAGTATAATTTCCGACTCTAAGATCACCCTCACCTTCGCAAATGCCCAGTTTGTCCATGATCATATATTTCGTTTTCGATTCGCTCACCTCTAGCCCCGTGTCCTCAGCCGCATTTATGAGAATTTCCGCATTTCTCGCTACCGCTGCACCGTTATCCCCCAGTATGTCCAAGTCATCCGCATATCCCAGAATTTGTGTTTTTCCGTTAAGGGTTGCACCTAGCCCGCTAGTCTGCATTTTTCTAACAGCATATTCTAGCGTTAAGTTGAAGAGTACCGTAGAGAGACCGTCACCTTGTTTCAAACCGTCGCGTATCATGAATGATTCGGATACATTACCGCCTACTTGGACCTTTCGCGTGCTTCCGTTCAGACATATTTGAATTAATTTCACGAGTTTTTTTGGTACTCCGAGGAGCACAAGGATTTCATACATTTTGCTTCGTTTGATAGAGTCGTACGCTTTTTTAAAGTCTATAAATAGTTGGTGTATTGTTTCGCAATATTCCCATTTTTTCTCTAACAACTGTCTTATAGTAAACATTTGATCGTAGAGTAGCTTTCTCAGGTGGGGTCAATCCTTTGATCGGAGTCAGCTTCGTTTTGGCCGTGCTGGACAGCCAAAAGCAGAAGGCTGCTTTTGGCTGTCCCAGATTAAGTAGTGACGCGGATATAAACCGTGGCGGCGAGAGCACGGCGACTGGCGTCGGCAAACGCATGCAGCTGGATCTCGCTCGTTGAATGACATTCAAGCCAGCGAGGCAAAGTGATCTCCGGAAGGGCGTCGAGACTCTTCTTGAAGGAGGTCCATCGATGAGATGTGGGAGCAGAAAGCTGGACGTCCCAGTCGATTTTAAGACGCCAAAGGTCTTGCAGGAACATCTTGGCGATGACCACGATCGGGCTTAACCAGCCAACTGGATCAAAGAGCCGAGCTATGTCCCCTGATACTCGACGTTTCGTATCGGGCACCGCGTCATCGAACACGGGAGCGGCAAAGCGAAAATTGTCGCGTACCGGGTCTCAAGCAAGCCCCAATTCGGTGACAGGTCTCTCTATGGCAAAGCGCATCCAGTCTGGGCGAAGGCGGTCATCGACGGTCCCCAGCCGCCGTAGCTGGGATGACGCTGTTGCCTCCCGCTCGCAGTGTTTTGGCTGGTACCGTCGACGCACTCAGGGGCGGTCCTACTCTCTTCCCAGCGCCGTCGTGGAGAAGGGTGTGGTGGAGCTGGCCGCAATCTCGGCAGGAATTGAGAGATGAGCAGTTCCTCGCCGAGTGGTTCTTCTGCAGACAGTTGTAGCACAAGTTCTCCTAGGCCACGAGTCTCCGACGTTCACCTGAGCTCAGGCTCTTGAATTTGTCGCAACGGCCAGTGTAATGATCACCACTGCACGCGCTGCATGTGACGCGGTGAGCGTTGGTGGCCGCGGCAACTCGAGACTTGCGGATAGCAGGTAGTGGTTCCGCGGCTCTTGAAGAAGATCCGCTTGAAGACTTGGACGCGCGCTCCGAACTCAGAGATTTGAGTTTCCGACACCTCCTCTTGAGTAACTTGGCCAGCATATAGAACGTGGGATGGCCTGACTTAGGATCAGCGGCTTCGTTGTCAATATCTTCGAGCTCTTCTTCCCAGTCTCGGCGAGTAACGGGATCCATGGCGTCTGTGGCAAAAGAGATAAACCAATCGTCCCAATGCTGGACGGGGCGTCCGAGAGCCCGCAACATCGTCCTGTGTTGCTCTAGAATGGGGGTCAAAGAGGACGTCGTGGAGAGTCCTACTCTCTCTCGTGCTGAAGGTTAGGAGTTGAGGAACAAAGAATATCCTCCCGCTTCTTCTGGATGAGACTTCTTTATTATAGGTCTGGTTGGCACAAGCGCCTGAAACGTTCTGCCGCACGCAGGCGGCTACGTGTGCTCCTTCGCTCTCCCTCTCTCTCGCTCAAACATGGCGGAGCTCCCCACTCCTGACTAGCGGAGGAAGCTCCCTACACACTCCCCCCCGAGATTCTTGTTGCTCAACTTGCAAGCTCTGCAAAGAGCACCGGAAGAGTTGAGAGTACAGAAAGAATCGCATGAATATGTAAACTTAAGACTAAGGTACAAAAGTGTGAAACGCTGCTTACAAACTAAGTCACGAAGCTAAGCTTGTGATTTGAGATTTGACGCAAATTTTACGTTTTTACGCGCGTACGTTTTTAGTACTGGACGCGGGACAGGTTGCCATTCAAACTGTCGCTAGGACCTGGAGCCCAGAAATTCGGTTTAGAGTGAGACGGTTTTCTAGAATGGTATGCAATTAAGGCTAATTGTTTGGAGTTATATACATTAGATTCATATATGCTATTTTGTTCGCGAACTTATGCCATAGCACGTCCCATCTCATGCACAGCACTGCATAATATCAGGGCAGGCATTTTCAAAGTAAAGTGCTCGAAAAGCTCGCGAGAATTTTCGGGATTGAAAAGTTCTGTACGACGGCGTATCAACCGCAGGCGAACGGCTCGATCGAGAGGATGCACCACACGTTGACGGAGTACCTTCGAAAATATATAAAAAATATCGCGAAATGGGACGACTGGACCGCAATCGCTCAGCACGCTTATAACTGTACCGAACACGAAAGTACTCGCTACACACCGCATGAGCTGCTATTTGGAACGAAGGTTAGAACGCCGTCTAGCTTCCCGCGTGCTAGTAATGATCTCTTATAACGATTACATCTCCGAAATGACGGCTAATTTGACAGCTCTACAAACAATGGCGGCAATGAATTTAGTTCAGTCGAAATTCCGGTCTAAGCACTATTATGACCGCAAGTTAAATGCTAAGCATTTTCGGGAGGGAGAGCTAGTCTTCTTATTAAAGGAGCCTAAAAAAGGCAAATTTGCTAAGGAATATCGTGGCCCTTTCGAAATAATTAAGGTCGACCGGGAAAATAACAACGCGACAATCCAGAACGAAGAACTCACTAAGGTTGTTCACATCGACAAGTTGCATAGGCCAAGCGCTCTAGCGAGAGAGGCCACCGACGGGAATACAAACCCAGAGGACTAGGACGATTTTTTTAATGTTTTTTTTTGCGCGGCCCCGGACGGGGCGCGCAACAAAAAAACGTCCCAGCCTTCAACGCACAACGGAAAGCCATGCTGCCCCGTCCATATCGCCTTAGCCTAATCTTGAAATATTTTTCAGGACGTGCGCATTCGGCCTACAGGAGGGCATCAGGATAGGGCCGCTAGGTGGACCAGATCGCGTAATAAATAATTTAAGAGAAAATTTAGGGCTAATAACCGAACAAAATTGCACCCTTGGCGACCTCCAGCGTCGACTGGAGAATTATCCAGAAAATAGACTTTCGTCCCTATTTTAGGGCGGGCGAGGAGTTAGTCGAGCAGGTGGCAAGCGTTGCCAAAGCTTGCGGAGCGCTGTGTGACGTCGAAGAGTTAGTCGAGGAAGCGAGCGTGGCCGCGCGCCAGGCCGAGCGGGTTCTTGACCTTATCCTCACGCATGGAGATAAAGGAGAGCCGCACCGGAGGCGACGTTCCCTCGTGCCATTCGTCGGCAAGATTCACAGATTTCTGTGGGGTACGTTAGACGAGGCCGATTTAGTGGAAATTCAGGCGGCAGTCAAGGCGATTGCCGATGACACTCGCCAAACAGCGGCCCTTCTGGCTAATCAGACAGAGATCGTCGAGCGCGAGCTGTCAGACCTCAGCAGCCGGATGCTAAAACTAAAGGTCGCATCTGATATCTTAGTCAACGCAACGACCGAAAACCGGAATGCTATCGTCACGCATAACGCGGTGCAGAACGCTAAAGCGTCTATAGCGCAATTCAGACTGGATACGGAGGTAGTGACTGACGCGATTTTATTCGCGGTCAAAGGTTTAATCCATCCGCGGATTATGCCGCCGAGCACGATTAGTCGCGCGGCCAAAATGGTAAAAAATTCGGTAGTAAATGCGAAATTTCCGATCCCAGCTGGAGGATTTTCGGCAATTACGATAATGGAGGTGTCAAAAATTTCGATATTATTCGTCGAAGGTCACCTTGTCTACCAGGTGGCAATTCCCCTCCTCGACATAGAGAGATTTAACTTGTTCAGGGCTTCGCCAGTACCGACCGCGCAGCGCATATTAAATATCACTAATATAGCGACTTATATTTGGCCCGAGCACCGCTACTTCGCAATCAGCGAGTCGAACCGGACATTTATACCCGTGCCTGCAGAAAGAGTCCCGAAATTGCGGAGACTAGGCGACGTACGCATCGCGGTTAACTCGGAGCCGGTACGCGAGATCGAAGAAAACGCAGCGTGCGAGATCAAGTTGCGTCGGGACGGCCGATCGAAAATGCGGGCAACTGCGACATAAGGTTTAAGCAGATGCGAGACACATTTTGGCTTAGATTGCATAGAGCCAACACGTGGATCTACTCAGCGAGTGGGCCGGAAAACCTATTTATCCAATGCCAGCGCGCAGAGCAGGTGACGTCGCGAATCACAGGCTCGGGCGTTCTGGAGTTGCGAGAAGGGTGCGCAGCCCTAACGGCAAACGCGCGGCTCACGGCAACATAATTGTTGTTATCTTAAAACTACGGAACACAGAAAATGCATAATAATATAATGTAGATGTATCACTCACAAAAATGCTGGCTCATATTTAAAACAATAATCCGTTAATAACAAGAATCAATTTTTGAGTGGTATACGATTTACAAGATGATTTTATAGATCTTAAACCATTTTTATGTCTGCGGTCAAAAAGTAGGCACACATTTATATGTAAAAAGAGCCTCATTACTTTATAATTAATTTTTTTTTTAATTTAGAATGAATACACTATAAGATCGCAATTGGTTTATTTTTTATCATCGTATTTGCTGTTGCGAGGATATTATGGGTGAAATTTTTTCACTAGCTCAAGATATGAACCTTTTCGTTGGAAAACCACATTGACTGCCTTGGAATAGGCTAGCCTTTTCGCCTTTAATCTTTATTTTCAAGCGGATAAATCTTTTGAAGCAAGGCAGATTAAAGGGTAACTTAAATTCTTTAATAAATCATAGCAAATCTCGAGAATTCAGTTTATCAGTAAGTATGCGAAGTGGGCGCAGTGAAATAATTCATATCACGCGCCTGATGCATCGATGCGCAGGCGCATAGTTTACTTTTAAGAGTATCAACCCTCATCGATTCAGTCGCGCTCCAGCCTCCCTGAGCTGTTATTTATCAAGCGATAGCGGGTTTCGTAAATTTTCTCACAACATGTCAAACACTGTGCAAAATGGCGATAGTTATTCATACGATCCTGAACCCAACACTCCCCATACCTATGAAGATTTCTGCCCGAATACAACCAAAGATCAAGATAAAGCGAGACATCAAGGTAGAAGAGAGGAAGACTACAATGTGACAACACAGGAATCGATAAACACGGGGTATAGGGAGATGCCTGAGCAGCCAGGTGCGGAGTCCAATACTAAGTCGGAGTCCATGGAAAATTTTGGCGGTAGTAAAAAAAAGAAAATAGTAAGGCAAACACAATTGTTTTTATTCCTGCATGCTCTGATATGAAAATTGAATTAAATTATGGGTCTGATAATGGATTTAGATGGAGTTGAAATCGTACAAAAGCTTAAATCTTAAAGAAAAATACATTGAAATAAATATTTGACATATACTATACATGGAAAATTTTATTCGTTTTTTTTAATATAATCAAAGTAAACATATGCACTAATAAAAATATAAAGTGCGGATCTTAAATTCCGTTTGGAGGTCAAGAACGTTTTGAATTTTTGTCGAGATGTTTTTAACAATAAAATATTGCAATATATTGTGAAGTTATGGAAATCAAAGCATGAGAGTAAAATCAGTTACTAAAATTTAATGGTAAAACCACATACATAATAATGATCGTATGTTCAATTTTCGACAATTGAATATGTTCTTAAAAAATTCAATTTTTTCTTTTACTCCTTAATTATACCAATGTAATGATTTAACCCTAAAATTGTCATGAAATTATCCAATGTTTATTGTTGACGTTGCTGACAGAAGTTTTATCTTTTATTTTAAAAATCTATCGCTGATTTATTAATCGATTCGACTTTTTAATCGGTAAGAGGTGATTGCAGCAAGGTAATATATTTAACGGGGCCGCCGTATCTTTTACATCGATACACAATCAATGTTAATTTACCCAATCATTTGCTCCCAACTTCTGGATCAAAAATGGCTTTAATGACATTTGAAAAATTTCAGGACCTAGTTGTCGGTAAGTAAATACAATCTTTGCGCGGAAGTAAGCTGGACAGCATTTACCAACAGAATCTCAGGAGAAAAAAAAACTTGAAATATACTTTCCAGATAATATGTCATATGATTTAAGTTAGATCAGATGTGAGCAAATGATCTCATGAATTAACATTAGCAGTATATCTATATATAAAAAGTACGGTGGCCCATTGAAGCTCCTTACTAGCTCTGATTTATTTATTAATTATTATTATTTAACTTTTTTTAAATGTGCAACGCATTGTAGTTAAACTATTAATATTTAAGATTCAGGACCATTCTGGACTCCTACAATATTTTTTCTCATTGATTAATAATCAACATTTTCTATTTTCAAGAAGTCTTCATCCAATTGTTATAATGAATCCAATTTTGTACAATTATTGTATATTTTGATGAACACCAAATTCGCCTTATAATAACACTGTATTTTTTCTGTTTAGATCATGAAAATTCTTGCTTGGATTTTAGGACTTATCGTTTTGGGCTTTATATGTTATTTCTTTGTTATTTATGGTTTTGGAAGATAAGCAGTAGAAGTTAAACTTAAGTTATAGGGTTCGAGTTAAAAGCACAAAATTATAATTCAAGTCCGTCGTTTTTAATAATAAAATTCAAACTATCACTCAAGCGACAAATTCACATTCGTGCGAGTATTAAACCTGTATAACTGTAATTTGAATGAAGTCTTAGTTTTGGTTGTGTCAGGGGGGGGGTCGGAGCCATGCTAATTGGTTTAAGTATTATTTAACCTCAAAAATTGTTTATATCATAAATAATACATAAATACACTTGCTTATAGCGTCAAAATGCAGTGTTCCGCGTTCGATGTTATAATAAATTATATGAACTTAGTCTCATTTTTGTATAAATATGCATAATTTTTGCAAATAATGTAAACTACGATGAGAAGTAAAGACAGCGATATCAGTAAGATGACCGTCACTTTCATATACATTATTGAATAAAATATAATTTTTTACTTATTGAATCAACAAAAACTCTGTGTTCCGCGATAACTCACACAATATAACAAACAATTATCAATATGATTTTTGATGGCACAAGGTATATTTTAAACAAATAATGTAAACTACGACTCTAGGTGGAGGTCACAATAGGTTCCGACATCCCCTTAAAATTTTAAAATTAATTATTGACATTCCTACAATTCTATAACTTAGTATTATCACGCGTGACTTTCAAGTCAAAAGCGTTAAATCAACCAGTAGAAAATGTTATCTTACATCAAAGTACAATAATGTTTATAAAATATGTAGAGGACGGACAAAATAATTTTTGAATATTTTCTGGTATCATTAATTAATGTATAGCACTATAAAATGTCTCGATTTATCCAATGTAAATTTAATTCTAATTTGTGTACAAGACTTATAATGTTTGTCTTTCAAATCAGAAAAATACAGCTATAACATCAAATTATGATTGTCCAATAAGAAATTGGCTTTTGAGCTATAACTTAATCTAAAAATAGCCATACCATTCGGCAAGATCGAAAAAATGTTAAATAAATAGGATACGTACCCGCAATATTGTCCAAAGTATAAAGTTTGTGTTCTTCAATTATTAATTTTGGTTCTAGCGTGGTACCCTAGTGGAAATGAAAATTGTGCCAAATTGTGCCAAACTGTGTCAAATTGTGTCAAACTGTGCCAAAGTATGCCAGCTAATGCTAAACCTATGCCATTTCGGACGTTTCGCACGGTTTGGCACAGTTTGGCATAGTTCGGCACACTTTGGCATAGTGTGGCACATTGTGGAGAAAAAATAGTTTGTCTGTACGTTTTCTTCGGATGGCATAGCTTTGCACGAATCGACATAGTCTGGCACAGATTAGCACAGTACAACACAAATTGGCATAGAGCGGCATAGTTTTACACAGCTTGGCATGATTAGGCATAAAAGAATTATTCAGAAAATATCTTTCTACCTTTCTTACAAAAAATTGGCATATCCTGGCACGAATTGGTACATCCTGGCACGAATTGGCACATTTTAGCACAAGACGGTATAGTTTAACGTAGAGTGGCACATTATAGCACAACTCATTTATAATAATAAAATTGATCATTTTTAGGGATAATTAAGCATGTTTAAACAGTTAAAAGTTGAGATAGGATTATTAAAAATTATAAAAATAATTAAAAGCCTTTGTGCCACATTGTGTCATGTTATGCCACATTGTGTCATGTTACGCCACATTGTTTCATGTTATGCTACATTGTGTCATGTTACGCCACATTGTTTTAAATTGTGCCATTTTGTGACAGACTGTATCATGTTGTGCCAAACTATGCCAGACTATGTCAAACTATACGAAATGTCCGAAATGGCACTACTGTAGCATAGTGTAGCACAATTTGACACAATCTAGCACAGCGAGGCACAGTGTGGCACAGTTTTGCACGATTTGGCACAACGAATTTTTTCCACCAAGGTATATAAATATAAGCGCTAAACTGTTTTTGTATTAAGTATATACATACAAATAATCAGTGTCGATTTTAAATAATAATAAGAAGCTCTTTGAAGCTCATACGTGAGAACATTAACCAATAAATACAAGTCCGTCAACATTTTTCAACACTGCCCATATAATCGATATGTTTACTATACAATATGGTCAAGATCACCAACGGTCATTTTTTAATGTTGAATCGGGTAACTCATTAATGTATTTAAAATATTAAAATTGAACAAAAAATAGCTAAAAACCTCCAAGATACACAATTTATTTTAGAATCATTTTATTAGTGCTTTCAAATTATAATAACACAGCGAAAATTGTATGGTTTTGTATCGACAATTATAAATAGGTCGAAAACGTTCAGTAGCTCATAATCAAGTTTTTAAAAACTTTTTTTTTCTTAATAATGATTGATAGAACAAAATTAATTTATTTGAATAAACGTAGGTGATCTAGGCAATTGTGTGTCTCGTTAAGTGTTTGAACATAATAAGCACATAAAAGGATGATATAACGAATAATGTTATGGAAGCAGCCTTAAGACTGACCCAAATCGATTACCATTGGCGAATTCTATCAATCTAGGGGATTACCGTTTTGCTATAAGACATCTAGTCAGTGTTCTTTTTCTACATAATAATCATATATTTAATTGTAAGTATACAAGGGAACAGTAGACAATTATTACGGAATTAACTACGCTGTATTAAGCAGTTGCCGTAAATAAAAAATATTTGTACTTTTATATTAAATTGTTGTAGAATGCGTTTACTTTATTTAAATTGTGACCTTATAACTGTATATGTTTTTAGTATATTAAACAAGTGTTGAAATAATATTCCAGGAACCACTTTAACAATTAGTTATCATGTATATTCCTTATGGCATAAACATTACCAAATCATACGTCAAAACAATATGGTTTGCTTATATTGATCGTAAAATTTTCAAACTCATTGTAATAATATTTAACAAAAACTATTTTCAAGTCCATATTTTACTTTTTATAACGTTATGCATTAAAAAAATAGTTGGATTCCTCAAGTAATTATGTAGTTTGAAACTCTATAAAATTAATTTCTATGCGTACTCTTAAATTTTTTGGTTATAAGCGCACATGTTGGGTCTGAAAAGCCCATTCTTAATTCATATATATTTAGGTTTATCACTGTATACATTTACAAATTAAGTCATAATGAATTTAACAATCGAATTTATAAATATTCCTATAGTTAATAAATTTTTAATGTTAACACTATAATATTCAAACGTGTTTGTTATTTATTTTATTTGCAAAAATTATACATTCTTTGGATTGTATGATTCGCTTTTATGTGACTATAATATATAACAAATTCATAAATATTATCACTTATACAAATTTTTGTAATGTAATTTTAACTTGATACAACTCACTCTAAATAATATTTGTTACTTGTGAAAATTTTGTAAGCAATCAACATATTTGTATACATCAGTCATCAAAATATCAGGAAGAAAAAAGAGTCACTGAAATCAAGGATGTTCCTGTTTTTTTTTACTTTTGTAACTTCAACGACATTTAGCAACGATGAATTTATTAAGAAATTCAACATATACATTCTACAACAACGAGGATTTGCATTTTAATTTTTTTATTGTTGACTTGTAAAGAGTGAGATGAGCATAATTTAAAATAGAATAAAAAAAGTAGCTAAAAATCGAATTTGTATGTTAATTTTTTTAAAAATTTTTGACCTAAATTCTTGTTTTGCTTTGTAATGAAATGTCTATGTTATGCCTGTATATGGAATTTAGTCTGTAGGCATAACTAAACGCAATGTAAAGTCTTTCTATATTATAAAAAAAGTTTCGCCGCCGCCGCCGGTTTAGAAATTTTTCCTATATCGAAAGTCACGTGTGCGCGTCCGAGTGTGTTTAACCCTTTCACCCTGCCCTATAAACCTAATTATTATGATCTTTGTGTTTATCCGATCCCCCCCCCCCCCAAAAAAAAGAAGAAATAGGTTCAACTTCTATTTGGAATAAATCATATTTTCACATAGATCCTATGATTTTTCCTATAATGTTTCCTTACGGAGATATAGGATGGAATCCAATGTTTAAACAAAATCATAACATTGATAAAAATTTATTTCCTTTGCAATATTATTCATATCGATTAGCTTATAGGCCTATATCAAAATTTAGTCCTATTTTATATTATGGAAGATTAACTCAACAGTATATTATTCATGCTTATATCATGTAGAATAATTGTAGACTGAATTTTTTAAGATATAATCAGAAAAAATTACGTGTAGAATGTTATCAAGGTCTTGTTGATCACGTCTTGTTGATCAACAAAAAGTGCGCTTAACAATAATAAAAATGTTGTAAATAACGAAAGATTAGGTGATTTGTTTATTTTGCCATCAACTTGTATAAAAAGTCCTAGATACATGCAACAAAGTTTTCTTGATTCAATGGCTATAGGAACTTCAAGCAATGATTTTACAACAATTACTGTTAGATTATTTTATTGTAAATTTTAATAAATCCTAGCTGATATTTTTAGAAAAATTATTGCTTATGTATACGTAATTGAATTTTAAAGAAGAGGTCTTTCGCACGCACTTTTATTGTTAGTATTGGATCATAAGTCAAAATCAACAAATTTAAAGATTACAGAATTACAAGGATTAGTATTCAAACTTATGTTACATGGACCTTATTATAAAAAAAAACACTATGTTACGATGTAGTTAGAAAAACTTGTTAAAAAAATTTCCAAAAGCTTTTTATGATGCAACGCACTTTGAAAAGAATGGTTTTCCTAGATATCGTCATCGTAATAATAAAAATAAAAACAATATCTATAACAAAAGACTTTATGGTAAACCTGGAGAGAGCACCTGCATGCGATGGACGGTTGTGAGCTTGAGGATTAGAGCGCGCGACAGATTAAAACCATAAAGCGAACGGTCCGAGCGACATTTAGAGTTCAAGTCTACTTAGAACACGATGGGTGATTTTACTGATATTTTGCACAAGATATATGGAATTTACTTGAGGTATATTAAAATTATTAAATTATTAAAATTATTTATATTAACTCGACAGTTTACTACAGCAATTACTTCTTTAAAAAGTGGTTGTAATATTGTTGCCCTATCTTGATATAATTGATCTAAATCAAAATTTTTGATATAATTTAGTATGGCACTTGCAAAATTAATTGAACACGTAGTATCTAGACGTGTGAACATAGTTCTAATACTTGAACTTTGCAAGTACATATTAACAGAAATTTCAAAAAGACTATCAAATGCACATGTATTGATGAATTTTAATTCTTTTTCTTCTTTATTAATGATGTATATTTTTGTAGGTATTAATATTCCATTAAGTACAACACTTCGTTCCTCAAATGGATTTGGCGTGGAGTTTACTAAGTCATCAAAGATAATCTCTAGTAAACTTGATTGATTGTGATTAGTCTTTATTGGTAAGTTTAGTAAATCAAGTTCCTCAAAATGACTTGATTTATCCACTATAGAATCAATTTCATCAACTACTTCACTCCTAACTAAATGATCATGTTCTTCAGATTGACTTGATTTATCCAGTATAGAATTCTGTTCTTCAATCTCTTCAGACATTTCAATAGCTACTACATTTTCATATTCTTTGGATTGATTTAATGTATTTATAACATCTTGTCCTGTAATAATACTTATTTCAAAAGTGACTAAATTTTCATTTTCTTTATTTTGATTAAACTCATTTAAATTTTGTTCTGCTATAGTCTTTTGTACATCCATTTTTTCATGTATATTAATATCAGTTAAATATTTTTCTTCTTTAATTTTAATTTCATTTTTCGATTCAATCAAAAAGCTTTTATTAAACGAACGATGGTTATCATACACTTCACAGTTAGCTAAATTATCAATTTGCAATTTGTCTGATAAATCAAACAGGTCATCTTCTGATTTTTTGATCAACTTAGTTGCTGATAAATGATCATGTGTTCTGTATTTGCTAAACCCATACTTTATTAAAGAGTTAATTTTTTTTCCATCTTTTAGCATAAATTTTATTACTGTTAAAGGTTTTTGTACTTGTTCCTTTTTAATTTTGAAATATGTTTCTGATCTTGCAGATACACCAGATTTATATGGAGACTTGAAGAATGGAATCATGGTGTTCGTCCAAGAAGGACATTTTTCGCAAAGACTTTGGAACATTAAGTAAAATTTTTCACAATGATAAAAGTTGGGCTTATCCGTAACTTTTTCATGAGACAAACAAAGTGATTTTGCTTCTACCACAATGTCATTGATGTATGACGATAATGCAATTTGGCATTCTTCAATAGGTTCTTCATTGTTATAATATGTTATTGATGGTGAATTAATTAATTTTTCATGTGTTTCAATTTCTGAGAGATTATACGTTCTCAAAGTTTGTGTTAGAAATCGTAAACTGTTATAACATGGGGAATTATCTATTGTTACAGGGGACATTGATACAACAAAAACTGCTAAAGCTACTTTTCTAAATTCAACAATCGAATCCAATTGACTCATAAATCCTATACATCTTTTGTAAAACTGAATAATATCATTATCAAATCCATTAAAACATTTCCACTGATTCAACGTTTGTAACAGATGAAAAATGTCAGAACGATAAAAGCACTTTGGCAAGTCACTCAATTCTTTTATCAAAATTTTATAACACTGTAAATTATATTCGACAAATGTTAAGTTACTAGTGGCCAAAGTAATAGCATTCTGAAGTGTAGGTGATCCATCAGTGCACATTTCTTTTGGGATAGTTGCGTTACTTTCTTCAATCCATCTTTTTAAACCTTCTTCGACAACAGCAACATGGTGGATTGAAGAAATCATTTGCCAAAGGGGAATAATTTTGCCTTCAAACCCTACGACAATTACATAGTAAAATATTGTTTTGCTTTTCACAATTGATTTATATTTAACTCGTTTAACAACACTACCAGTTGAATTAAGAGATAAAGGTAAGTTCAAATGTGATATTCTATTCCAAAATTCAACTTGCTTATCAGTCCAAAAAAAACATAAAAAGGGTTCCAACTAACTTTTCGTACACCACATTTTTCTCTGACAAACTTACACATTATAGTTAGAGAAGGTGTGTACTGAATATCATCATTCCTTGCTTTTTGCCTAGCTTTTTCATAAACTCTTGAATCGTGTAAATTTGCTGGTTCATAAGAACAGTTTAGAATTAACTCATTTCGTATATCTTCTTTGTAAGCAGTTGCATGTTTGTATAATAAGATTTTTTTTGCTTCAATTCGATCATCCAATGCAAGCTTTCTTTTTTTTGTGTGTAAAACTTTATGTGTTGCATACGTTTTTATTTCAAACGTATATAGTGTAGTTGACATATCTTTCTGATCATGCATTTTTCCATAAATGCTAGTTTTACAATCAGTGCAGTATCCGCTAAAAATTACATTTTGATCAATATCTACATAACAATTTTTAAAATTATAGGCGCATGGCAACTTTTCTTCTTCCCATATTTTTTTATACACAATATTAGTCCAACCTTTTTTTAATCTATTTTTTTTCACCTCAGAATGTTTAATTTTTTACCACTCTTCTTCATTTAACTTGATTTGAAAATTTAGTGGTTTACAGTTCTTTGGATTCCAGTCTTTATGAACAATAAATTCTTCTTTTTGAGTGGTTTCAAACCCTTGTATTTTAATAAGTTTGTTTTACAGTTATTCCTATCATATCCTACACATACAAATATAATGACTTAGGTTTCATTTTAATATTTAAACTATCACAAATAGTGCTCCAAACCGGATCTGATTGTTTTCTCAGCAAACTTTTTTCACGAAAAATCTCAGCATCTTTGAGACCATCAAAAATAACTTCTGGTGAAATTTCTGGTTGTGGAGGCATTTCTTTATATTGCTTAATTAAAATAATGTACACAAGAAAATATAGGTACATTAGCAAATTAAAAGATCTGAGGACTTGCGAGATCGAATAGATTAAAGTACATACAAGATGAAACATGTCTCCAAACTATTGAACTGTATGAGAGTATTTTGTTTATATTCTTAGAATTTGAAATCGAAAAGCCTACAGCCGCCACCGAGGGCTTCGCGGCGCGGGGACAGCTGGGTAAAAATGGCGACGCTACGGTGGCGCTAAATACCTAACCGAAATATGCATGTACCTATAAACAAGGCGGACATAAATATCTGCGGCACTTCGCAATCATTTCATGGCACTGTAAAAAAATACGTCAATTCAAAACAAAAAGCAGTAAATACAATTACAATAATTATACTTAGCACATGTTTGATCATATTAAAAAACAAACTTTATTTACAGGTGAAACATCTGACTTATTTATAGCTTTGCAAAATATATGATATAGAATGATAGAAGAAAATATATGATAGGTTAGCAAAAATCAATACATAATTACGTACAAATGAATAATATAGTTTTTTATTATTGACTGGATTGTAAATACAATTATTAAAATGTCAAGAGGTCCAAAACCAACAGTGACTATTGATGAACGTGTGGAAGAACTACAAAAACATGAAATATTTGATAAAGATGGCAAAGTAAAAAAGAATCAGATCCAATTTGGAAAATAATTTGTAAAAACCTTAAAAAAAAATTAGGAAAAAATATAAAACCTCATAATTTGCAAAGTTTCGTATCTCAAGATAGACAAGACATTCAAAGTAAAATAATGAAAGCACAATCCATGGCACAATCCACACAAAGTGTTTGTAAACAATCTCCTGATAATAGTCTTTGTTTACAATCCAAGGGACCAAATTCATCAGAAATAGCGAACCAAAAGGAACTTACTACTTACTATTCAAGAAAATGTTTTGTACAAAACAATTATACGAGAAGTGTGTGGATATCCATTTACTATATTTCATTGGCCAATCCAAGCACTTGAAGTATGTAAAAGTCTATCATCTTCTGAAACTTTGATCTTTGGAATTGTTGGAAGTTTTGTACAAAAATTTGAAATACCTTATGAGTATATCAGTGAAGATATATTTTTATACAGCTTAGGTGTTGAATCGAATAAAGAATTCATTCCTATATGTCAAGTATGAACAGAAGATACTACTATTGCACTATTCAAAAGATTTTTCACAGAATGCTTAAGAAGTGGATTGTTGATACCAAATAAAATATTAATTGATCATTATTTAACTCATTGTCATGCTGTAACACAGGTATTCAATGTTAATTTAACGTATGAAAAATATCTTGTCAAATGCTTTTTATATTTAAAATATGAAAATAGTGAATTGCCTAGATGTCAAATCAGAGTAGATATTCGAGAAGTACTTCATAAGGTTGAACAATGGGATTGTTTGGTCAAAGTTTCTCCACAGTTAAAAAAATTTTATCCTAATTGTATTTTTGTATTAAGTATGGCTGAAAATCTATCTACGTTTGAAAATGTGCTGTTATGGATATTTGTATTGACATCAAGCAAATTTGAGAACGACTACACTAAAGATTATTATAAAATTCTTGTTACCAAAATTCAAGAACTAAAAATTGATGGATTTATCACAGAAAAAGAAAATAACAATCATCGATACTCAAAGAACATATTAATAGCAAAAGACAAAGCTGAAGTGCAATATAAAGATTGCAAAGAGATCATTACGTTTCTAAAAAATATTTATTTTACAGCTTCTTCCTACTTAACATCTGAAAATAATTATGATCATTTTGACAGGAACCCGTATTATAATGATGCTATTGCAAAGAATATTATAATTCTCTGTGTAGAATTTATTACATGGTCTAGAATTATGAATAACCAATATAAAAAGTTCAATAATATACACAAATTAAAAGTGACATCTAGTTTAGAAAAATATTGTGAAGATTTTTCACAGACTTTATCTTATACTCAAGAAAGTGTACCGTTGTTGCATGATAATTATTTATTAAAAAACATATCTTATGTGAATGATAAATTAGAGAATGTTCAAGATGATCATAGCAAATTAAGCTCGGAGAATAAAGTTAAATCATGTAATAATGCAAATATCTCATATTTAAAACATGAAGAAAATTGGATGGGATTAGTACACATTCAAGATGACATACTAGCTAGTCTATACGATAGTGAAAGTGACAGTGATAAAATATCTGAAATTTCAAATTCAAATAGTGAATTTGATAACAGTGTTAATATTCAAACTAATATTAGTATTGTAAGTAATGAAAATGAAGATAGCAAAAACTGTGATAGAAGTGAAACTGCTGATGAGACAAAGTCTGAGTTTAGTGATGTAGATACTAGTATTGATATCAATAGTGACAATGAAAGTAGTAAAAATGATTTTGAAAGTGAAAAAGAAGAATCGAGAGACTTTAAATCTACAATGAGCCGAGAATTAGATGTTGATAAAAAAAATATTGTTGAAACTAAGAAAAAAAGAGGAAAATTATTAGAACCTTGTCCGTTAAGTCGTTAAAATCCGTTAAAATCAATAAAAATATTATCAGATTAAAAACGACAAGTTCTTTTGATAGTTTGACAGAACTATTGGTGTCATCGTATTATCTAGTAAATAAGTTTCAAGACTATATCAGTGAAACATCCATGTACAAAGCGAGTGACTATTTACAAATAGTTTATGAATATGCATCAAAATTTAACTTACAATCACTTTATAAACAAAGAGCCAATTTATTAAACAAGATTGGATATCATGATAAAAACAACGTATACTGGCAAAAAAGTATGGGAGAATTTTTCTCTACAGTAATGGGTACAAATATACATAAAAAGATTGTTTGTTCAAGTTGTGAATTTTCAGCAGATGAATATCTTGAGTGCATTAAACTTTCATATGAAATTATTTTATCAAAAGGAATACAAAATTTATTAGATATTCTTAATAGCATTTTAATCGATGAATCTCAATGTTCTTTCTATGAAAAAAGAAACAAAATTTATAAATAATTTTGAAAACTATCTCTGTATTGATATTGAACAGCAGCAGAGTCAAATAAGTGAAAAAGAAAGCTTAATTAATTTAGATGATATACCTAAGTTGCTAATAATTGGTAATCAAAATTTTATTCTATCAGGTGTAATAGCATTTCAAGATCCACTTTAAACTAATGATTTAAGACACTACGTCAGTTATTGTAGAAATGTGTCTGATTCATGGATAAAACGAGACGATACTTCAAAATAGGTTGAGGTTTTTAATAAAAGAAAGCCACGCGTTAAAGTAGCTCTTTTAATGTACATTGAGTATGATGTTCCATTCAACGTATAAAATATTGAAAAATGTTTAACTATTTGAAGTTGTAAAATATATAATAAAAGACAATTATTAAATTGTAAATTCTGTATTCTCATTACTTTTCGTACCTATTTCCAACAAATTATTCCTAAAAAGTGTTATTAATCCTAAATTAAATTCATAAGCTTTTATTTTTTTAATCTAACTTATTTAGTTGAATTTGCATTTCATGTATCTTGTTATTATCTTACAAAATAACTAGAAAAATCATCAATCGAGTTAGACTCAAGCTCTAAATGTTGTTCTCCTATACAAAAATATAGCCTCATCAGCAAAATAAATAAATTAAAATAAGGAACAAGACAATAATTGTTACCTAATAGCTTTTTTGTAGTCCATAGAGATGTGATGCGTTCTTCCTAATAAGTATAAGCGAGATGTCATGATGCTTCTTTATTTACCCATGAGAAGAAATTAACATTCTGAAAAGTTGAGAGGTTATAAAGCTAAGAGCATGCTTAGACCATACAGTACTTTCACTTTTACTTTCAGATGTACTTTCAGGCATATGGCCGGATCTGATCTTAGAACTTTTTTTAGAGAAGCGCTTTTTATTTACCTCCTCTTCATCTCCCATTGAAGAAGGCGCGTTTTTTTTATTACGCGTTTTTTTTATTATAAAAAAAACGCGTTATCTTCGAAGACACTGGCACACTAATTTGCAACGAACGTGAGGGTTGGCGAGCGAAGCGAGTAGGGGGGTGGGGAGGTACCCACCTAGTAAAATATAAATAAACATATGCTAAAATATGATTATCGTTTTTTTCACTAACATATCCAACCAGTTTAAAACGATAAAGTGATAAAATCTATACATGGCTGAAAGGTTGTTGTCGCCTCCACGGCGCCCTCCACTTACACTCGTACTGAAACATTATCCTGGCTTAGAAAAGCCTATTTTCTTCCGTAGTTATATAACATATACTATATTTTTTGAGATTCAGAATCCCTAAAAGTACATTTTATTTTTTGAATTTCATGATCATATAAATAGAACAATTTAAAAAGTAAATAATAAGTTCTCGGTTCTTCCCAAAGATTGATACTTGATAATGTATTCAAGACACCACAACTGATGAAGAATGAAATCGCAAATACACGAAGTGTATGATAGTACACTAGCATTTTTAAAAGGATGTTTTAAAAAATGCTGCATATGGGTATGTATTCAAAATGAAAACAAAGTTGTTTATTATATGTATAAGTCATAATTGAAGTTATTGGTCTTCGAAATCTTTCTGTATATATAGTAAAGTAACTATGACGTCATCAGAGACTACACCCCTAGAAGCGCCGCACGCCGTTTATCGAATCGAGCGTCGAGCCTTGCGTGCGCATTCGTACTTTCGCATTCGCTATAAGCAACATGAGATTTTGTGTACATAAAAAGTTATTTTCGTTCTTTTAATGATATTACAGAGTACCGAAAATGATAAATATATGCGTATATTTATAACAATTTCGTTTGACAAGGGTTCGCTTTTTATAATTAAAATTATACTTAATGATTGAAAATAAACTATTGTAAAAGAGATCATAATTGCGCCATTTTTAAGTTTAAACCGGGTTTTCCTTATCACAATGAAGATATCAAGATCTTCTGCAGGCGATAAACTTACACACTAGGCCTATTTATAGTTCATACAAATATACATAGTTGTTTTATGAATAGTGCATTTGAACTATTAAATTGCCCCTTGACGCATATGACCGGTTAAGAAGTGCGCGTGTATATATAAATACTGTACCTACGCAAACGGAGAACACGTGGGAATTTCCCACTCGGATGCAGGCTTAAATAACATGGAATGAGGCTGGCGACGCTCAGTCGGCTCGCGACTTTCATAGCGTCTGTTCGCGGTCAAGCGTAGCATGGTTGCTTTAGGTATTCCCCAAAAATCATCGGAATCGATCTCAACAGATGTCGAGCAAGGGAAACCCTTGGAGCCACAAAATACAGAAGTTACTCAAATAAACGAAGCAAGACAGAATAACTATGCCGATTACAGCGGTACTAATTTTAACCAGGTAACACGGACGCCGTCATTAAACAGTCTGCAATATGGCTACGAAAAAGAAGAAAAGGTAAACAATTTATATTGTTAATCTGTCCGATTTGAACGAATAACACAAAAGGTCGTCGCTTATACGATATATTTTTTTTCAGATTTGTTTCAAAATTACTATAATTATTATCGCTATGCTGTTTATAATATGCATAATCCTTAATGCTACGTTGTCCGGTCATGGAAGCTCGGGTTCGAGTTCAAGCTACAGTGGTGGACATGGTATGACTTATTTGAATAACTATTGGATTCATAGTGCAAACTCAATATACGGACGTTCGCGTAGTCGTAGTAGTATTAGTAGTACCAGTAGCCATGGATCCAGCAGCCATGGTGGCCGCAGGGGCGGCGGTAGAAGTGGTGATGGCAGTGGCCGTCGTGGTTAAAAAGTTTCTTCTCTCTTTAAGGTAAAACTAATTTTATACGAAAATTTATGTGTTTGTATATGTACATGCATACTTTTTAATACCGCTCCAGGTGCATTGGATTAATAAAGTCGATGTACTATTTGGATCTTTTTCAAAAATTCACGCGAGAACTTTTTTTAATGTCGTTTTATGTAAAGAATAATAATTTTGCAGTATTACATTTAGTTATCACTTCATTAGCAGATTTTCTAAACTCACGTGAAATTTAAAAATACAAAAATATATGTACATACGTGCGTCACAGAAAATACGAAGGAAACCGAAAGCTTAGTGGGTTTTTTCACCTCGTCTGGTTACAACACTACTCGTCTGCACATTCGATCTGAAAAATCCCTACTTTGCTTCCTTGGTGTACAACCCTGGTGAAAATTAACGGTTGAAATTCGTTAAAAAGTTAAGTTTAATTGGCCAGTTTTATCAAATTTTAATGTAAAATATTAATTAAAATATTGCTAATATTTCAGTGATGCGTATCTATAATACCACATCAGTATTATTATTAAGTTAAACATTGTTTTTACCTTTTTTGGCATTAAAACGTATATATGTCTTATTACGAATATTTGGATTTTTTACGATTGTAACGTATTTTTCTACAATTTTTGGATTGTAACAGTGATTTGACGAACTTCAAGCAAAAGTTTCGTTTTATCATGAGTTAATGCGTCATATATATGCATTTATATCGGTTAAACGCTTATTTAGTTAAATCGTTAACCACAACTTAGCTAAGTGTTTTAAAACTTAGCTTATTAACCGTTAACATTTCTACCAGGGAATATACTATTTTTGTAAATCAAAAAGACTATATACTAGTTAATAAAATTAACAATATGGTAAAATATATATATATATATATATATATATATATATATATATTTCTTTTTTTCATTCAAATGAGTATTTTAAACTAAATAATGAACTAAACTCAAATATTGCGGCTTCTTACATCGTGAAACGAGATTTTTATAAATCGATGATCTTATAATTTTTTTCGCTAGATACGAAAACAGGAAAAAATTATGCTTGGTGCATTTATTTCGTAATAATGAAAGTCTCAGAATTCTAATATTAACTTTATTTCGCCGCTCCCTACGAAGACTAGCATAGTTCGCTTTTTTAAACAAAAACTAGCATAACTCACGATTTCCCGCGAAGAGTAGCACAACTCGCGACTTATATTGCTTAAAATGTGAGTATTTTACGTTTTTATTGGATTGTCGGGTTAGTTAAGTTCATGAAAGCCTTGGACAAAGACAGACAAACCTCAAAGTTTTAAAAAATTTCGGAAATTTTTAAAAAAGTCAACAATTTAAAAAAATGTTTGTATAAAATTATTGTGTTTGGAAATACAATTTTAAATTCGGTAAAAAGTTGTAAATTGTGAATATTTAAAAATGTTCATTAGGGACAGTTTCGCAAAAATCGTAAAATGTTGTGTAAAATGTTTATAGAAATTCTTTGTTTAAAGTTTGAGTTGTGCTAGTTTTCGCATCAAATGCGCCAATTGTGCTACTCTTCGCGGGAAATTTTGAGTTTTGCTAGTCTAGCGTGCGTGAAATGAGTTGTGCTACCTATGACGGGAAATTTGAACAGTGCTACTCTTCGTAGAGAGCGACGATTTATGCATGGACGCTATTCCGTTACGTGATCGGAATATTTAATACTTAACTATTATGGCGAAATTACTTTGAATGTCATCATTTCTTATTACATATTTTTGCAGGTTTGAAGAAATATACTTGAAATCATCACAGATATTTTTCATCAGAGTCTGAATAAACAGTAATAGGATCTCCGTCTTTTGAACCTACCTATACCTTTTCAAGAATATTCGCCGCGGGAATGCAGTATTTAAAATCAGAGTGGTATAAGTAATAAGTAGATTTAGAAAATCTCAGTTTACTTAAAATAAGTTGGATATATGAAACAAAAAGACTGAACCTACTTACTTATGATGTGGGACCGATAAATCCATTACTTTATGCGATTAATTTATATTATCCTGACTGTTAAGTATGTTAATTACAATAATGATGTTAATTTAAAAATAATCCACTTATTTTTTGGTATTTGTAAATATATCAACGCTAGTAGACACTTCCACTATTTCATATGATAAGTTTTTTGCGAGTTTTCTTATAAATGTAAAATATTTTTAAAATATTTAAATTGAGATAGCAATAAATCCTATATGTACAACTTTAAAGTGCTAAACCAAAGTCATCGTTGATAAGGTATTAATACCGACCAGCGAACATGTTGCTGTGATGTAATTACTTAAACTTCAAATCAAAATTCTGTAATAAATCGAAAAGATTTATAACATATAATTATTCATAAGTATTCATAATACTCAACAGTTTTACGTAGGGTGCGCGTACCAAAATATCGCAAGTAACTTACTAATCGAAACATTTATCGGTGTCAATTTATAACAATGTTCATTTAAAATTCACTCGAATGATAATACTGTTGAAATTAATGAACTTGTTTGCATATCTATCAGGTACTTAACTCATTTCAAAAATATGTACGAAATTTTCGTATTAAAAATATAAATAATTTTGTTTTGTACCCTTCGAATTTTTTAAATAATTCCTTATTAAATTATTGGCAGATTTCAAGATTGTATAAACATTAGTCATATTATACGAACTTCGAAATCAACTACAATCACATTTCATGAAATAACTGCTGAAAATTGTACATTGCAGATAAAAACACTAAAAATCGAATAAGCTTACCTAAAAATACAGAATGACGATTTTAAATAAAAATATACTTAAAAAATTTCACTAGGATCAATATTTAAATATTCATATGATTTTTACAGATCTTATTATAGCGCCATTTGCAAATATCTCTTAGACGAACTTGTTTGAAAAGTTTATTTTTGATTTGTTTGTGCGCGTGTGCATAGCTGCATAAACATAGACAATCATGTATTGAGAAAGAATCTTGCAATTGCTAGCTCTCTTATCTTTAGTGTGCATAAATCAGCTTTTTAATTATATATCTATTAAATGCTCATTATACTCAATTTAGCCGCCATATTTTTAACGTCAAGACCCGGAGAACACATGATACTCACTTTCTCAAAGCCAGCACTTGCAAAAGGTAGAAAACAATTCGTATCTTATATTACATTACCGCAGTACATAATATTATATCGCTCTCTAAAAAGATCAGCATTAGTCTCTGCAGCGCTGTCGACTGTGGAAAACGAAGTTTTCCTTTGATGATATGAAAAGAAAAAAAGATTGCCTTGAATAGTACATTCGTATTTTAAAGAATGGTGACAGTCCATAAAAAATTATTTATGTTTCGTACACTCTTTTTCACTTTGAGTGATTATTATTAAATTATTGCGCAGCAAACTATTTTTAACATAGGCTAAAATGGAACCTAGTTCATCTAGCACAGCCTCAAATAGGTGAGTGTAAACATACATTTGGTTTTTTTTTAACGCTGGCGCGTAACTTATGCTTTTAAGTAAAAGATTTCTGCAATAGATTTTATGATAAAAAAAAATAAATAACTTCAACGAAATACTCTACGCATTCAAACTTATAAAATGTATAACGTATTTTATAAAATAATTAATATTGTATGCATGAACAAATTAATTTTCTTTTCATTCCAATATTTTATGTCGGCTAATAATAAAGTGTCGTACTTCTGATAATGTAATTTGCACAGATGGCTTAGTTTAGTAACATATTCACAAACAACGTTTATAACTTTAATAAATGTCTCCATTTCATGAACTTGAATTATCGATCATAAAAATATTTATAAGTTGATTAATGTGTTCACAGAGAATTGAAAGTTCACGTTTTTTGTATAATGTAATTCAATATTTCAGACATAATGAAATTAGTTTGGAAGACAACCAATTACACGAAGTCCGCCAAACCCCAAAATCAAATTTAAAGAGAGCCTTATGCCAATATTGTGCCACACTATCATCAAGTCTATTAACTCTGTCAATCGGTATGAGTATTGGATTCTCTACAATTTTGATTCCTCAGTTGTACCAAAAAAATGCTGAAATTATTGTCAGTCTCGAAGAATTGACCTGGATTGGTATGTTAATATTAGTATTGATAACAAATTTTCCATTAATGTTAATTTAATGATTTTTGTGTAAATATGACATCTGAAAAAAATTTAATTAAACATAAATGTACATGTCTCCTAATCCTTTGTTACATAATTTACTGTATTAATACACTGCTTGATTATACTCGCTATCTTGAAACAAGTTTTATAGTTATATTATAAAATAAAACTAACTTGTAATAATATCGGATCAAATAATCATACGATATACGTTATGAATCAAGCATAGATTATAATATTATATTGAGTTGCTATCCGTAACGTACACATTATAATCTGATGCAGGAGTAGGTGCGAGTGGATTAGGTTATAATAATTGAGACACACTTGTATACTGGTAAAGAGAATATATTTATGTCCGGTGCGTGTGCTAGAAGAATCGGAGCTAGACTGGTTTGATTGTAAGCAAAAGGAGAGAAGCCAAGCCAGCTATATACAGCAGCACAATACGCGTATACATAAACATAGGCGGGAATTTTAATTGCTATACAAATATATTACAACATCCTCCCTCAATTGAAATTCTCCGCTGTTTACAAAGAAAAATCAGAAAGATTTTTAACAAACAACAGTTCGAATAATTAACATAAAAAAGAAAAAATTACAAAAGTTTCAGCCCTACATCTTGATTAAACTTGACAAGCTTTGTACTTGAGACTGCTTTGGTGAGAGGATCAGCCACCATGTCCTCTGAGCTTGTAAACTTCACCTCCAAGACTCCTTTTTCAATATTGTCCTTTAGGAAATGATGTCGAACGTTCACGTGCTTGGTTCGTGAACTGAATTTTGCGTTTTTACATAAGTTGATTGCTCCTTTGTTATCACAATAAACAATGAGCGGTCTATTGCGAATAATCTCAAGTTCCATTCCAAGGTTTCTTAGCCAGATTGCCTCCTGCCCCGCGACTGTGAGAGACATATACTCCGCTTCGGTGGATGATATGGCCACCGTCTGTTGTCGCTTGCTCAGCCAACTCACAGCTCCTCCCTTATTGTAAAAATGCATTGTAAAAACGTATCCGGATATGGATCTGGCGTCATGTGGGTCTGGTGCGTAACTCGCATCGCAGTAACCAGTGATATGGTTATCATAATCTCTTGTATATCGAAGACACATTGTTTTGGTTTTTTGAAGATATCTTAAGATTCTTTTTACTGCTTCCCAGTGTTTAAAATTAAAACAGTTATTGAAGCGACTAACTGTGCTTACAGCATATGCTAAATCGCTTCAATTTCTAAATATCTGTTTCACTGTTTGGTGGAGCTGGATTCAGATCTGCTGCTATTTCCATGGGAGTAGAAATATCCTTGCAATCTTCCATGTTGAAGCGTTTCAAAATGTCTTCGATGTAGTTCGGTTGACTTAATGATATAGTTCCTTTTTCTCGATCGCGAGCAATGTCTATACCCAGGCATCTTTTGACCGGTCCGAGATCCTTGATGGAGAAGGCCTTTTCCAGTGACTCCTTAAGCGACTGCATATAATCAATGCTGTTTGAAAAAATTAGTATGTCGTCAACAAAGACCGCCACAATTATCATTTTCATTTTATTATAATAAAAATATATGCAGGAGTCGAATTCTGATTGTTCACTTTCCTGGTCTTGTGGGATAAAACCCTCTGGTTGTTGTAGGTAAATTACCTCTTTAAGCTCTCCATGCAAAAAAGCGGTGTCGACATCGAGATGAGTGATGAGTAAATCCACTCGTGCAGCGAAGGAAAAAAGTAGACGCAGCGATGTAAATCTCACGACGGGCGAATACGTATCTTCGAAATCGTATCCTTTTAACTGGGAATATCCTTTCGCTACCAACCTTGCCTTATAGCGCGTTGACCCGTTGGGGTTGATCTTTTTCTTGTAGACCCATTTAGATCCTACAAGATTTGCGTTGGCTGGTAAATCGCAAAGGTCCCATGTACCGGCTTGGATTATGGAGTTGTATTCAGCCTCCATGGCTGTCCACCATTGATGTTTTTCTCCTCCATTTACGGCCTGATTGAAGTTTTGTGGTTCATTGGGATCGCTGGTGGCAGAAAAAAGCACGTAATCGTCTAGTCGCTTCGGTTTCTTCCTTGGTCGTTGAGATCTACGCTGCTTGTGACCGGTTTCTGTGTCGGTATCTGAGCTGGATTCGTTTCCATCAGACTGTGGTTCATTCGATGGTTGACTACAGGATGACCTTTGAGTTTGACCTTCAGAGGCGGTTATCTCGATTGAAAGGTCCTGATTATCCGGATCTGTAGGGAGGGGAGTATCTTCCTTTGTATTGTCTTCTTCAGACGCACCAACAGGTAAGTATACAATATCTGACTTTTTACTATTTACAGGTTCTTCTTGAAAAATTACGTCTCGAGCAGATATAACTTTCTGAGATTTAGGGTCCCAAAGTCTGTACCCTTTCTGCTTGGTGCAATAACCAATCATTATGCATTGCGTGGCTCTTAGTTCGAGCTTGTCTCGTTGTGGCTGAGGTATATACATAAAAGCCTTTGATCCGAAGACTCTTAGATTGGAGATGTCCGGTCTGCTGCCTGTCCAGAGATGCTCCGGCGTTAATCCGTTTAACGATCGTTTGGGTGAGCGATTACAGATATATGCGGCTGTGGCAACCGCTTCAGCCCAAAACTTTCTTGGCAGCTCCGACTCCAGGAGCATACATCGGGCCTTGTCCAGTAGGATGCGATTAACGCGCTCTGCGCGCCCATTTTGCTGTGGGTTGTGCGGAATTGTCGTTTGATGGCAAATTCCTTTGGAGTCTAGTATAGCTTTTAGTCGATCGTTGACGTACTCTGTTCCATTGTCGGTTCGGAGTACTTTTATTTTCTCCTCGCATTGGTTTTCGACGTAGGCTATAAAATGAGCAAAAATATTTGGTACTTCATCTTTAGTTTTTAAGAAATAAATAAACATTTTTCTGGAATAGTCGTCTATAAACGATAGAAAATATTTTGCGTTACCAATCGAAGGTTCAGGGACATAACATAAATCGCTATGTACAAGCTGTAATTTTTTATCAGCCTTTTTTTCGTTGATCTTGAAGGGCTTCTTCGAGAGTTTACCCATGATGCATGTATCGCAAGACGATAGTTTGATATCACCCGTAAAGTTGATTCCTGTGGCAGCATGGTCTCGAAATTCTCGAAGATATGGCGCGTTCATGTGTCCTAATCTCCTGTGCCAAATGTCGATACTCGTTGTTGATGTTTTCGTTGTGCTCGAAGCTGTTTCTGTGTGCGTGGTTGTGTATAGTGCGACGCTGCTTCTGCCTTCGGTTAGCTTTACAATATAAATATTATTCTTATCTAATTCGGCTTTAAGTACGGTTTGACCTTTATTGTCTGTTACTAAGCAGAACGTATTCTTAAACGTGACTATATATCCATTTCGTGTTATATTACTTACTGACATTAAATTTGCACTTATCTCCGGTACGTATAGCACTCGCTGTAGCTTTATTTTGCTATTATAGTCTTTCTCGGCGCTATCGAGCATTACGTCTCCCTCTCCTTTCACAACTGCTCTAGTATTGTTAGCAGCAGTTATGTTTGCTGTGGAGCTTTTGTGAAGATTATCAATTATGTTCACATCGTTGCATATGTGTTTGGACGCACCGGAATCTAAAATCCATTTATTTTTGTAGTCCCTTTTATCGATAGACGCGAAGCTTAAAAATGCGCACACCACTTCGTCGTTGTCGTCGCAATTTTCGTTTTCTGGATAGTCATCAGTCTCTTCTGTGTTGACTATATTTGCGCTCGGCGCTCGTCGTCGCGGGGCGGTACAGTCGCGAGAAAAATGACCAAACTTGTTGCAATTATAGCAACGCGGTTTTTGTCGCGAGTCCCCGTTTGAGCGTGGTGGGTTTATTGGTGTTGGATTGCGGTAGCGGTTCGAGTGTGCGAGAAAACTTGAGGTTGCGGCGTCGTCTATCGTTTCGCTCTGTCCATGTTCTTGAATCAATTTTGTTTTCACTAAATCAGAGCTTAGCTTTATTCCGGAGCTCCCTAGTGCCATTATCATTGGTTTAAACGAGTCTGATAGTCCTGCTAATAGAAGCATAGCGACCCATTCGTCCGGTAGCTTCATTCCTATTGCACTTAGCTGATGCGCGGCGGTTATTATTTTATTTACATAACTTTCCATTGACGAACAATTTGCCAACTGCGTTGTTGCGACTTCTCGGAGCAATCCAACTTTTCTTTCAAGTCCGTTATCGTCGAATGCTGCTTGTAAATTTTTCCAAGCCGTTTGTGCGGTGGTTGCTTGAGTCACGTGGACGTAGATGATGGGGTCAATGGCCAGAATAATTTTTGCGCGGGCTTTTGCATTCTTTGTAGCGTCCGAATTTATCTCTTTATCCGGTAGGGCTTCTATTGTATCCCACAATTCTTCTAACTGCAAGTACGCCTGCATTGCGATCGACCACGAATGGTAATTTGCTCGGCCAGTGAGACGCTCTACTGGAATATACGAATTTGGATGTGTGCGGCTTGCCATCTTTCTTGCGGTTCTCTGTGCGGCAGTTTTTCTTTCTCGGAGTGTGATCAATTGTTTTTCTCAGCCTGTAATTTTCGGTCGTACCTCGTTTCCTGGGCCCATAACCTGATGCAGGAGTAGGTGCGAGTGGATTAGGTTATAATAATTGAGACACACTTGTATACTGGTAAAGAGAATATATTTATGTCCGGTGCGTGTGCTAGGAGAATCGGAGCTAGACTGGTTTGATTGTAAGCAAAAGGAGAGAAGCCAAGCCAGCTATATACAGCAGCACAATACGCGTATACATAAACATAGGCGGGAATTTTAATTGCTATACAAATATATTACAACATAATAAATTTGATGAATTAAACGCATAATTTAAAATTGCTAATCATCGTTTTTTAGAGGTGTGAACATTATATAAATATACATAAAATCCGTCACAAACATATCTAATGCTCTCATCAAATACGCGATTTGGAAAAGTACTAATATTTCATATCAATGAATGATGTGTGATAATTATAATAATAATATATATTTCCAATTTTCATAATGTGCCAGAGTTATCGATAAGCTGCAACAAATTTTCTTTACAACTATCCTTTCCATCTTCAGATTATTGTTTAAACAAACCATTTAAAAATATTTAGCTATATATTATACAACAAAGTCGACTGGCTGCATAAATATAAATTTCCAGGCAGCATGAACTACATCCTCACAACCGTTGGCGCCATCGCAAGCGGCATGTTTGCTCAGTGGCTCGGCCGAAAAATTATGATAATTCTCTTGACCATGCCCTACATAGTATCTTGGTTGATTTTCCACTACTCCACAAATTCGTTGATGCTCTTTACCGCCCTGACACTGACTGGACTGTCAGATGGACTTTCAGAGGCACCTATTCAAACCTACGTGGCAGAAATCAGCGAGCCAGCCTTACGCGAGTCGTTATCCGCCACTGTATCCATGAGCATAATGATCGGCATATTTTTGCACTTTCTCATTGCTGGCTACCTTTACTGGCGAACCCTCGTTCTCGTGAATCTCGCTGTACCGATCGCTTGTCTACTGCTAATGATCATGATGCCCGAAAGCCCACATTGGTTGATCAGTAAGAATCGATGCATCACACTTTAGAGTTAATTGCAGTGGCTATATATTCATGTTCCTTCCCGCTTTTTAGCTAAGAACCGCTTTGACGACGCAGAACGAGCTTTGTGCTGGTTGCGCGGTTGGACCACGGTTAACGACGTGAGGGAAGAATACCAAACGGTGTTTCACACGCCCGCAACATCGAGACCTGTTAACGAGATCATCATCGATCTCAAATCATCTCGCAGTCAGTCTCTGAAGAAAGTCATCAAACCGTATCTCAGAAAAACGGTCCTACTGTCATTTTGCACAGTGTCTTACGCATTTTTCGTGAGCTGCTTCAACGGTAGCACTCCTCTTCTGATCTTCGCTATTCCGCTGTTCGAAAAATTCAACTCGCCGATTAACGAATACACCGCGACCATGATAATGGGACTGCTCAAAGTCATCGCGTCATTGCTTCTCATTCTTCTCATTCGTTATACCGGGAAGAGAAAACTCATTTTTCTATCTCTAGCCGGCACTGGAGCTTCGCTGCTAATCGTAGCGATTTACAGTTACGCTCGCGATCATTGTGAAATCGATGTTAAGGACTACACGTGGATACCGACAGCTATGATTCTCATATCTGTGTTCGCTTCGACGCTTGGAATCAAAGGCATCCCTTGAATAATATCCGGGGAAGTATTTCCTACGGATGTTCGAAGCGTCGCGAACGGATTAGTCAGTTCTACGTGCAACGGTTACTCGGCGATAGCTAGCAAAGTGTTTTTGTACATGATCTGGGATATGACCATGGCTGGAACGTTTCTCTTCTTTGCGATGGTCAATGTTATGGGCCTGATCGTGCTATACTTCATACTACCCGAGACTGAGGGTAGAACGCTCAAGGAAATCGAAGATCACTATGCGGGTGTTTGTAAATTAAAAGATGCATCCAAACCAATGGATCAGGCACCTGTAAATAACGTAGCCTAGCAATGTGCAACAAAATTGAACATAAGCTAATTTAAAGAGATCTCGACGTAAAGTGTTCTTTTTCATGCAGGAATTATGAAAAATTAATTTGATTCGTACTGATTTTACGCATTGATTATTGAAAGAAATTGTTGTTTGACAGTATGTATAAATACAATGCGAAAATTCAGTATTATATGAGATTCATTACACTTAAGATTTTCAGATGATTTTGTATTAAATGGTAATTACATGGTTGGCAACTTTTTTAACATCCTAAAAAATGCAGATTTTATACATTTATGGAGATACCTTTTTAAATGTTTGATTTCACTTGTGCTAATTTGTTCACTATAAAGACTGCTCGATAAATTATTTATTTATACGTTTTTATCGCAAGAATAAACAGTTACCAAAATAACAGCTATGGATTAAGCAATATATCTATTGATGCCAGTCTTATCTACTTTTTAATAATTTTTATAATACATATATTATATTTAATGTATAAGAATCATTCAATGCATGTTTGTACACTCGAAGAAATTTATCATCAAGGTTATACCTTAATTTAAGTTATTCAGTATATGTAAGTTAGTGCAACTTATAGCATATGCTTAACTAGATTTACACCAGATCTGACTTTAGATCTGCATAGTTGTACAAAAAAAGTAAATTACTTGGTACATTAATTTTTATGGTATTTTAATTGATATAAATCGTTGGTTTTTATATAAGTAATTATTTACGATTATAATTTTTAATAGTTTGAATACGTCAAAATATATATCAAAATGTAAAATGGAATTGTTTTGTGTAAATCAATATAAAGAGTGAAAAATTTGTAATTTAAAGAAATATGAGTCAATATGTTACTGATAAATTAACATTTTGTTCAAATGCGTTTTAATTTAATTCAATTTTTAAGAAACAAATGAAAATTTTGGCTACAATACAGAAACGATGTAAATTTCATCAAGCTACAGCATCATATACCGAAAACATTTTCATTGCAGAATCAAAGGTAAAGTGTTTTAATTTTGTTTAGACGAAGGTTTTGGCATATAAACTTAGCAATACTCTAATTCACTAGTCAAAAATAGCTATATTCTACTATCTAACTATTCAATATGTCTGAATGAAATGGTTTATAAACAAAATCAAATAAACGATACTTATAACTGTAAATATAATTATCAGTGTAATATATACTATTTTGATTAGTTTTAAAAAAACGTTTAATTATTTGCTACGTGTGTTGCAGATTTTTAGAGTACAATTTTTTTAAGTTTAGACTTTAAAGTTTCGGTATATTTACTTCATGCATATTGGAGATTCAAGAAAAAGAAATATAATTTACAGGATAAAACATTACATTAGGATAAAACAACATACGATGGTTACAATCCTGGTAGACCGTTAATACATGTTCACCCGTTAAGTTATTAAGTAACAAATAGCTAGAACTGCGGCCGCTAAAAATTAAGCAGGTTCCTAGGTAGAAACCCGTTAAAACGGTCGCTCTGATACCAATATTTTTAGCTAATTTTAGGCTAATTTTAACGAGTATCGCATATTCCTAGCTGGAAACCCGTTAATATTTCTATCAGGATATAATGTATTATTTTTTCCAGGTGCTGTAGCGAATATCGTCGTATGAACCATATTTTTGCGTATATTATACTTATAATCAAGAAATCAAAACTTAAAATATGCATATTAAAAACAAAGTCATTATAATTACTGGCGGTCTTGGAGGATTAGCGACGGCTACGACACAAGTTTTACTAAAACACGAACCTAGAGTGCGTATAGGCTTATCATTTTCTTTAAATATAATATGGAAACTATTACGCCGGCATTTGTATAATCAATTAAATTTTAGTACATAGCTCTCTTTGATACAGAAGAAAAGAACAGCTATGCTGAACTTCAATTAAAAAAGTTCGAGCAAGAATTTGGAGAAGGTCGAGTCGGCTTTTATGCAAGCGACGTGAGGAATCAACATCAGTTCGAAGGTACAATTACATGCCCTTATCTGAACGTAATTGTTTACAAAAGATATAATGATTTTTATTGCTACAATTGTAGAAAAATACGACCAAGTTTTGATATCTCACAAATCGGTCGATATTCTAATCAACCTCGCAGGAATTTTATGCGATGCAGACACAGAGTTAACAATCGATGTTAATTTCGTAAGTATATTATCATAGCATTATTAAAAAAATAATCAATCGAATACATTTTTCTTACGCTGGAATATTTAGAAAGGTTTAGTTTTCTGCACTCTAACGGCCATCGATAAAATGGGAATCCATCGGGGCGGTAGAGGTGGAACAATTATAAATGTAAGTTCTATTGTTGGATTGATGTTTCACGAAGATTTTCCGGTTTATGTGGCAACTAAACATGCTGTTGTGGCATTCACGAATTCTTTAAAGGTAAAAAATTAATTGTAACACACTCGTGCTGGGAAAATGTACATTAAAAAGACATATTGATTTGAGATTCAAATGTATTTACAGTCTCATTATGCAAAAACTGGAGTTCGTGCGATGACTATGTGTCCAGGACTGACAAGTACATCTATGATTAGAACAGACATCGCCAAGCCTCTTTATTTCGTTGGTAATTCAAGTAGTGCTTTGACTAACAGTCCCTCACAATCGTAAGTTCTGATGGTTTGTTATTCATGTGTAACCATATTAGAACACTTTAATATCGTATAATATTATTGCATTTATGCTGTTTAGACCAAAAGCTGTTGGTTTGGCCATAGCGGAGATGATCGAAAAAGGAGAAAGCGAAGCTGTTTGGGTCTCAGAAGAAAACAATCCGCCGTATGCCGTTAGAGATTTAGAACTTTATAAAGATAGGGCTGTTCCAATTCCATTTCGCGTGAAACCATTATAAATATGCATATACCTATAATTTATATTACATTATTTGTAATGCGATATAATAAAATACTGTAATAGCTGATGAGCTAAATCGCATCTGCACTTGTTCTGAATTGTTGTATCTTTAAATCGATAATAGATGGAATATATCGTCAATAATCAATGTTATTTGTATCATTTGATATTTCACAGTTTTGAATTTTCAAATTTTTGACGCGACAAGTATGACTAACCTCAAAAAATGATAATCACTATCTATATATCGCACATTCTGTCGTACACTATGGGCGTTTTAAACGTAGCGAATATGTTGAAAGCAAATTAAATATTGTTTCCTCAAAGCCGAACTGTTGCAAGCAAAGCCGCAAAACATATACTCGAACAAAAAATTGTATTCTTCTAAATCCTAGGGAATTCGTGACCTACACGTGGCACAATCTTTCGTCGCTATCGCTTCGAAAAAGTAACCAGACGATTCGCCACGTAAACTTCGGGTGGATAGCGCACTCAGCTGTGAGCGTCCGCATAACCTGTACCTATACGGGTCGCGCTCCAATATTTTCTTTAATTTTTAATTGAAATACAAACCCACGAAGGTTGCGTTCCTTTTTCCTCGGCTTTTGCAAATAGAGACTGCCTTTCGCCATGTATTCCGGAGGCTGGGAAGTCGTCACCAAGAACAAGAAGGACAAGACCGCTGCATCAGCGAAGAACGGCAAGCTCAGCAAGGCTGAGAAGAAGAAATTTATCGAGAATGCGCCTAAAGTCGAGGATTTTTGTAAGTTATTTCGCGTTAAAATTAATTTTTGGCATTAACATACATTAAAGGACCTTAGAACGGCGTCTTCGCCGATTTTTCAAATGTTTTTATGTCATGAAATCAGCAGACAGTGGTCGCACAAGTTTTTGTTCGACATTGCCGTCGCGTTGTTCCAATTTGCATATTGTCGTTGAAACAAACGCGCTAACACGAATCTAAACCCAATGTAGCAATTCGCAGCCACCTGTATTATTATTGTTGTGTTTATGATTGCTGTAAGTCAGTTTTCATTGCAGTCAATGAGAGCATCCCAAGTATCAATATTGCAGAGAAGTTATGCAATGTTTTTTGATAATTCACAATTTCGTTAATGTGATGACAAAGATGTAGATGTAATCCAGCTGCCCACAGCATATTGTAAAGATTTTATAGTTTCTAGATAGATAAAATTTAACAAATTCATGATTGGATTTTGTGAAGTGTGCAACTTTCTAATCTGGCTTATCTCAAAGCTGCTGCAGTTAAATGTTTCTTTGACATGAACATTCCTCTGTAATTCAATTATTAGATATACTATAGCCAAATTAACTAGTTTATACTTATCAAATATATTTATATGTTACAGTACCTTTAGATCAAGTTAAGACTTTATATGACAACTTAGAAGGTAATAAGGAAAACAAAAAGCCTGTGAAGGAGAAGGAAAACAAAACCAAGGAAAATGAAGAAAAGAAAAAGCAGCAGAAGCAGCAACAAGCTGAGAAGAAAAAAGATGAACCACCTAAAGAAAAACTACCAAAGTCAATTGAAGAAGCTCTCAATTCGGTAGCAACTTAGATTGTTTGAATTATTTTAAATGTAAAATTTTTTTATCTCTTCTCATGAATGACTTTTTTTGCAGATTAATGTAGCAGAAGTACAAAATTTGTTAGCAACTAATCAAGCCCATTTCCCAGATGCACCTCTGGTGTGGCTAAAAACTCTTGTAGCTTTTCTAAACTCAAAAATACCTGTAGAAAAGGATGATCCTATTTTTTCTAATAGACCCGATGGTTATCCTCTGAATGTTGTACCAAAGAGTTTGCGGGTTGTTTTGGAAAAAGCAATTGACAGTGCTGGTGCTACAAATACTCGCCTTTTCTACGAATTTATACTCACAGCCATGGCAATGGAGATGTCAAAAACTGTACCTGTTGTGGGATATAAAATATTTGTACAGCTGATGGCTAAGCATGATCCGAAACTTAGCTCTAGTAGTATAGCCAAGCTTACTAGTATGAGAAACTCTTATCAGAACAGAAAGCCTGTTGGCTTATCTCTATTGTGGTCCTTTAACCAAGGTGGAAGAGAAAATTTGGCTGTTGGCTTGAAGGTTTGGCATGAAGTTTTGGCTCCAATGCTGGAAGCAAAGAGCTATGCTAGTTACGTCATGAAAATACTGAGTGATTTACTCAAATGGCACAGCGATGAAGAAACTCTACAGTCTGATCTATACCTAAGTATTTTTGAAGACTTTTTCTCCGGAAAATTAAACATTTCCCAGGCGGTAATCGATGAAGGGATTCCACATTTACAAAAATTAAGGGTTTGTAAAATTTTAAATAATAGCGAGACTTAATGTAAGTAACTAACCAAATGAGCACTAAAGTATTTATTGATTTTTTCAGACTATACTGTTTCAAAATAAGAGTGTGAATTACCGAAAGCTTTTTGAAACTTTACTTCCCAAAGTGACCTCGAAAACGCCTGAAAATTATAAGAATGAAGTCGTGAGCGCACTCACAGGCTGTCTTAACGCTGATGACCGCTGTTTTGCCGTGTGGAAATCGCTTTATATGAAGAATTTATATATATCTAGCATACTTTTGACACATATTGGTAAATTTATATTGTTTTGTCTTTTGCGTTATTGTTTTAATGTCTATTACATGATTGCATATGACCTACTTTTAATGTTTCAACAGATTCCAATTGGGACTCACTAAAACCATCCATTAATTCTAAGCTTCTAACGGACGTTCTCTCTGCTTTTCAATTATCACAAGAAAAGTCAAAGAAGGGCAAGGGCAAAGATGACAAATATCTTTATTCCTGCAGTAATACATCTGAGGTAAATTTAATTACATTCTGATCAATATCAAAAGATCTATTAAGCCACTGTCAAAAAAATTGATAGCTAACTGATTTTGCATGAATACCTCGATATATTCGAAAGAAAACTAGACCAAGAATCTTCGCAACGCGCACTTTTCAATTCTGAAAATCGAGATCAGCGTTTCACGTCAAATTTCTCCTGGCCATTTACCTACTAAAATAATCGGTCTTTAAAAGCGCGTGTATAGACATGCGTATACCTACACATATAGGCCTAAGTGTTCGCGCGCGTATAGGCGCCCACTTCGGGCAGTTACATACCCACGCGTGCGGTTCGCGCTCGTATTTACATACGAGCGAAAACTTTTCTTTTTTGTTTCTAAAGAGATATAGAGAGACATAGTCACCCGACGAGTTTTACGCGTTTTTATTCCGTCAGTTTATTGTATGATAATTTACCGCATTGTACACAATGTACAAGAATTTTTGTTATCGAATCAGTTTGAAAATTCTCATTTGTCGGTATTTCCTAAGGGAACAAGAAATATTCTTTGAAAAAGTGCAATATTAAAAATATGTTACCGCTTTACAGAACTGTATGTAACATAGTCGCAAGCACAAACTTGCGGCGATCGATTGAACGGTAAAAGAGTAGAACTTTATTAGTTGGCTTATATTATCAGCCACTGCATGTATATATTATTGAAGTAACCCTAGGTAGCGAATAAATAACTCGTAGCGAATAACTTAGAATCTAGCTTTATTTAATAACTGGAGTTGAGAGGGCGAGAGAGACTAGACTTGTCTCGAGCTCGTCAGATGGTCGAATGAATAGCCGAATGGTTACCTGTACAGTAGGTACCTGTGTAGGACCAACTATACATACATGATATAGTTTGTTACTTTAAGAGCGCGAATATACAAATTAGGATAAATAGTTCATTGACTCTATACAATACAACAATTATAATACCACAGATATGAGTAAAAGGTCGAAGCTACAATGTAAAAGCTCAATATGCTTTTCTACGCTGTTTACTTTGAACGTACGCGAAATTATTTTCTATTGGAAAATTGCGAAATGATGAATGATTTTAAAAAGAGATATTTATGTTTAACGCAAATGTCTGGATATGCGCTGCAGCATATATATTTTTTTATCGCATTATTTTTCATCGTTATCGGTTAACGCGACGATGCAGTATTATGACCTGTTTATATAAAAAGATGTCTCCTATATATAAGCATCTTATCCTTTTTTTTAATGTTATTGTATACATTCTCTCGATTTTATTTCCATTATTTATGCTATTATATCATATTAAATTATGGCTATTGATTATTTTATGAAAAATTGCATATATATTATTGATTGATTTTTCAAAGTACATTCACGAACACGTGGCTCCAGGAGAATTTTATAATATATAATAATATTCATATTTTCAGAATTTTTCAAAACTGATGATAAGACATTTAATCTTAAAGAAACAGTATAATCGAAAATGAGAGAGCTAAAAAAACCTTATAGGCTCCAATAGTTTATTCAAAATTATAATGCATAGCAATGTCAACGTCGCTTTTTAATTTTATTTTATTTTTAGTTATTTAAACGTGTATGAACGGCGAACATTTAGATTTAGTTCGTATTTTATCGTATAAAAGTAGCCGTATAGGCTTGAGCGTGTTTTAGTTATACCAATAAAGTATAATTCATTAATAATAATTTTGGTTACAGCTGTATTATACTAGATGTAAAAACTGATTTTTACTCAAACGAATTTCAAATTAGTTTCAAGCATATTACTCGAAAGGAATCCATTAATATTTCTCCCATAAAATTATTATAGAAAAAAAAACGTTTAAAAGGGAAAGTGGCACGCGCGACATATTTAAGCTTCGAATGTATTTGATGCAGCTTACACACAGGCTTGCGTCTAAGTACTTGTTCAGCTGTAGAAATTATACGACGATAAATGAATCGATTCAACAATGCATATTAGCGCTCACTCGTCGTAATTGTAAAAAATGGTTCTAAAACTGTTGCAAATACCGATTTTTATACGTACGTACGATAAGATTTATCGCGCACTGCTGTAAAGAATTCGCGTTCAAACATTTTCTCAAAATTATTTATCTGCCTCGCTGTAAAAGGTCATTCGCTTGCATTTAAACTTTATCAATGACAATTACCGAGAGGAACTCACTATCATTGAGTGTATGCACTCGCATAACTCGCGCATAAAAGCACACGCAAGTGGCTAATGATCAACAGCCGACGACGAGTTAATTTCTAACTGCACTGTACACATCGTTCTTTTTCTTTCTCTATCACCTATCTATCTTTCGAGCTATACCAAATGAAACAAAGTGCATGTACAACAAGGCTTATATAGACCGTCGAAGCAAGCGAATGAATGAAATCAATCCCGCGAGCACATATCCGCATCGTCGTCAGTCTGCGCTACAGTTTACATAACCGCATATATAGAACCGGTAAAAAAGGCAGAAAAGTTCAAGAAGTGTTCGAATTCCAGTGGAGCGCGCGTCGATTGAAGTTGCCGAGGTCGAGCTGAGCTGCGAAGACACGCTTCTCGGAAAAACGACTCGCCGGCTGCTCCGACGCTTCTGTGTATACGTGTGTGTAAATAGTCGTAATCCAAAATTCACTCATTATTGATCGGAGCGCCGCGTGACGTGTCGCGGGTACGTAGGAAGGGCCTATTGATCCCGAGCGTTTTTTCGGTTCTTTGCATTTCTCTGTACATACATCTCTCGCTCGCAACCGGCTCCGGAGGAGACTTTCGCCGCGATACCTCTCCTTTCCACACGCAGCAGCGCAGGAGCAGGTAAAAGTGAAAATTCTTATGGTGGTTTATGTATATACCTATAATAAAGTGACTCCAGTCTAGTCTGAGCATATACATCATCACATCAACGTACTAACGTAGTGGGTCCAGTGGTTAGACGCGTGTTGGTAAGCCGCAATGGCGTCAGTTTCATTCTCGAGGCTCGAGCCGCGTCGCCGCCGCTGCTGCTGCTGTCACTTGCTCGCGAAGGCACGCACGTGAATCACGCCTGTCTGTGCTGCTGCTGCCTGCCTCATCGTGTATATATATATATATATATATATATATTCCTCCGTTATATACATATTCATCTAAGTACGGGATTCTTTTTGTTCCACGTATACTATACTTGGCTCTTCTCTCTACACTTGAGTTACGGGTCTGCTGCTGTGCTCTGCTGTGCTCTTCGCGATCGATTTTTCGCGCAGACTCGCGCGTCGTCGCCCTTTTCTCTCTCTCTCTCTCTCTCTCTCTCTCTCTCTCTTCTGTGGGCGTCTATATATAAATATATACCTATACGCGTATAAGGGATCGCCGAGTCGGTTGTTGAGTGTTGCAGTGCAACTTACTCCACTGGTTTTGTTTGATTTTTCAACTTGTTTTTGCCAAGTGTACAGCAGAGTGTGCAAGTGTAAGTTCGTGTCAAAGGAAAATGAGAAACGACGTAGAAACTGCATATTCTACACGTCTTTTTTTCACGCCCATTGATTTTGTCGGTTGAATATTGATTTTTTGCGTTTTCGCTGTGACGTCGTGCTCCGAAACTTCTCTGCAATCTCAAATGAAAAAAATGTTGTGTCACGAACTCACTCGGGAGCTTGACGGAAAAATATCGACTGATTATTAGCGTTTATTCTGTGCATTCATTATCGCAGCAATAGATGCGGCGGGTATGCCTGTCTGAGAGACAAAATGACTAGTCATAGTAGTTTTTTTTCCAATTTCCATAATCCGTGTAGTTGTTAAATAACTCTGCGACTCGAATTTGAAACAAAGAACGTTTTTCGACTTGACAAAAACTTAGTTGATTGTAAAAGAAGTTACAAAGTTTTAATTTTCTTCTTTCAATTAATGATAACTGTTCTGTTTCAGGCTCTAATTAAAAAAATGTCATCCAAAAAGTCCAGCAAGGGAGGTTTTCCATGGAAGACTGGATGCTTCTTCCTGCTACTTATAATTGGAGCAATCGTTGCATATGACACCCACAAACATGGATCATTCGAAGGTACACTTTTTTCATATCAAACACTTTTGGTGCTGAAAATATTTAATGTTCACTTATACACAACAATTTTACTCAACAGCAACAAGTACAGGAAAATTCATGAGAGAAAGTGGAATCACAGCTTTTGCACAGAAAACTTGGGTTTCTACAAAGTTGTATTCTGCAAAGGGTCTTGAATACCTAGAGTCCACTTCACCGGAATACTACAAAACTGTTGTTGACTTTTCTACGCCTTATGTTAAATTAGCTGGAGATTTTTATCTTGTTGTGAAAAATTCCTCTGTAAAGCTGTATGACAATGTATCAACTTATGTGGTTGCAAAAATACCAGTAATTCAGGCATCGGTAAGAATATATATAAGATTATATCAACTCAATTAGTATATTACAATACAAGTGGCATAAATAGTATATTACGATACATGTGACTTAAACGGCCCATTATTACACGGCGTGTAGATAGATTTACACGCCGTGTAATAATGGGTCGATTTGAGTCACAAGTATCGTATACTATTTTATAGCATCTGCCTGCCCTAAGTCCGCTATGTCACAACTATCCATGACATAAACAATCCCGTACTGCACCGTGCGGTTAGCGTCCGAGCGTAGCTGCGTGCTGTACGGCACGGCGTGTATGTACGGCGTGAGCTAAACGCCGTGCCGTATCGGACTATTTATGCCACGAGTATCGTACGCTATTTTATATCACTGACTAGCATAAATCCGCTGTCACGCCTATCCGTGGCCTAAACAGTCCATTTTTGCACCGTGCAGATAGCGCCCAAGTGTAGCGAGGGCGATCAGCACGGTGCAATAATGGGCTATTTATGCCATGGATAGGCGTGACATAGATGCGGATTTATGCCATCCAGTGCTATAAAAATTTATAACTTTTTATGTAGACATAAAATGTACGAATAGTTGAGTAAATCTCTTATAAAAGCACCTAAAAGAAACCAAGTTTGAAATATTCATGCAAATGATTGACTGTTTTGAGATACAGCTTTCAAGAAATGCAAAACTTGTATGTATTTCAATCTAAATGTGCATAAATGTATGATTTTAGGTTGAACATTACATCCCTGGTTTACTGGACTCTGTACAAAAAAATTCACTGAAAGGAGTAGAAATTGTAAAAATTTATTCTGCGTGGATCGCAGAGCAAACTGTTGAAAACTCTGTTAAGGCAACTAGATGGCTGAAAACAAACGTCTTTGTGTAAGTATTATAAACCAAACATGCTTTTAAAATAATTATTCTATTACTTAGGAACAGTACATATATGTTTATTCATTTATATAATTTTTACAAATAGTTCACTTTGAATTTCCATCAAAACATACATAGCACACCATATAAAAAATATTGACGTCGATAGTTTATAACTTGCAAATGTAATAATAAACAAATTGTTTAATTTTTTTTCAGTGGCAAATTGAGTCCGGAGAGTTTGCAAAGCTATGCCAGTCAAGCAATCAACACGACACATACTTTTGCCAGCCAGACGTATGATTGGATATATGAAAAAGTGCAAACACTCTCCAAAGTTGAATAAAGTGCTGCATGAGAAACTATGAATTCCAATGGCAACATAACTCCTTTACATCTATGCATTTGTTTGTTAGAACAGGAGTTTTATGTTGCATATTTTTGACGGTCATGACTACAACGGCCATTTACCTGTGATATTAAAAAAAATGTATCTTGTATCTACGATACATAATGCAATAGTATCTGCAAACAAATTTTTAGTTACTGAACTACTAACTTTATGATGGTGGATACAAAATGGCAAAATATTTTCGATTTGGACATCTTAGTATGACTGTTACAGGAATTATGTATGATAGAAACTCTCTTTGACAATTTTTTTTTGTATTATCATGGATGTTTTCTTTATATAAATGGATTGAAAGAAATGTAAAATAAATAATTCTTTTTTGTATAAAAACGTGTAAAATTTTAATTATTTCAGTGCTTTTAGAAAATTAAAACTTAATAAATAACTTAACAAGATAGGAAAATTAAAAATTACAGAGTGGTATTAAATTACGTATTATTACTGGTAATAAAAAATAATATTAATAATAATATAATAATTGTGTTGATTACCGATGTATGACAATAAAACTCAAATAACAATAATATATCAGGAAATTACATCGAAAGAGATCCTTCAAGTATATTGAGGCTTACAATTCACGTCGGCACGACTTATCGCATATGATGATGTACAAATCATCTTCTAATTGCAAAAGCACTTCTATGAAGTCAATACTTAGTGTTCCGTATCACTTTCAGTGTAAATTCAGTTTTTCATAATGCACGTTTCATTTGTATACAATAAGATGCACTTTTCATTGTACAGAATAGATGTCTGCTTCATGGTTGGTTGTGTGAATGCAGGTTACAATTCATATGGAAAAAAGAGTTTCATCGTGTTCTTGTATATTTGATTACAAAGATATTCCTCCTCCTCATCTCTTACACTTGCTAATATTTCCAATATTTGACTGAAATTGTTGATTTCAATTTATATAAGATGTTAAAATATATTGCTTAATGAATAATAAATCTAAAATACTTACACAATATTGCAAGGCTCGTTTCGTCCTTTAACCATTCGATCAGGTTGCCACTTTTCCTTCTTTACTGAAGGAAACTGTGTTACTACGTCTTTGGCTGAGGCATGTGTTGGCCTAACTTCACACCATGGACAATCTGTTTCTATAACAAGTCTGTCTGATGGTATTGTCGTCACAACAAAAAGATTTTCTTCAGTCTTAAGAGAGCTAAAAAATATTTAAAGCAAAGTACTCAATAGGAATTCATTAATTTAAAAAATTGTGTTATTTGCATGGACTTGTATATTTTTTGTTGCATGCAAAATTAATTGAGATTTTGTATGCAATGCTCACCATCCATTGATTCCAATGTAAAGTCCTAATTGTAACATACTGTAGGCATCTTCGGTATTACCATCAAAAGAATGAACAACACCTGCCGTTAACCTATCCTTATGTTCCCTGAGTATACGTACAAAATCTTCAGCTGCATTTCGACAATGTAAGAACATAGGAAGTTTGAGAGTCGAGCACAGAGACAGCTGCATCTCGAAGTACTTCTTTTGTGTTTCTTTGGAGCAAAACTGCAGTCTGTCGTAGTCAAGACCCATTTCGCCTATTGCTATGATTTTATTTTTGTTATTGAGAGCCAATTCGCACAGAGAGTCCAGATATGCTTCTGGATCTCCTGACTCCTCGAACTCGTTGCATCTTGTTGGATGACAGCCCACCGTGGAAAATAATCTGTCTATAATTTGGAGCAAAAACAACAAGGAGTCTCTAACTATACGTAGACAATAAATTGAAGAAGTGATTGATAGTTTTCTAGTTACGCACCATCGGTTTTCGCTATTTCTAAGGCTTTTTTACTCTCCTCAAGACTGCCAGCAGTGATGATGATTTTTGACAGATTGTTATTCCAGCTGCGCTCCAAAACTTTGTCGAGGTCCGGCTGGTGTTTCTGCGAGCCATTGTAAATCCCTTGGTACATGGAATCCGTTAAGTTAGCACCGATATCTGGAAAAGAAATAACGATAAAGCCTGGTGAAAGAGCATTATTTTACCCGAATTTTGATCGCGCGATAGAACGAGAATAGATAGGATATATATGTATACACAGCCGAAACAGTGTTTCCCCTCTCCCAGACCTAACCTCGAAAAATCAAACAACGCCAGAATGCTTAGAACGAGTCGGTGAGAGAGTGCGAGGAAAAAAGGATTAGGCAGAGGTACGTAAATTTCCGCATACCTATGAATTTCCGCAAATTGATCATTGTCCCCGTTCTCGTTATCATGAAAAAAATGTGTAGCGATTGGGCAGTCTTCGGGGCTACAATCGCCAAGGCGTCCCAGAAAGGTTAGCAGGTGTCCGTCTCTCGACCCATGATATTCGTCGATATAGAAGGTACATGCATTCCCGCCCCCATCACGCACGCGAAAAACTGCTGTCATCGAGCAGCATATATTTGCTGCTGCCAGCTGCTGCCGTGTACACTTGCGGGGGCCGTATTCCCGGGCCGGGGAGGGAGTGAGAGTGAGAGTGAGATGACACATCGATGACAATGAGAACCGCTTCTCAGCGCAGCGCGCGGCTCGTGAGAAATGAGAACTTGGTCTGCGAATACACCTATTTCAGATCGCGGTTACATTCGAATCCCAGCCCTATGTGGGAGTTCGAGTATTACTATATAATACTCTAAAAACACATCTTGTTAGTAAATAAATAAATATTGTTGTTATTTTTTATAATTTATTTGTATTACAAATAAAAAGACGTACAAAATTATGAATTTCTTAAATTTTTTTTACAATGTTGATTACTACATTTTTTTATATAAATTTATGTTATAAAAGTACTCGAAGAGTAAGAGATCTTTGAAGGTCTCAAAATCCAAATCTTAAATATCGTGGAACTAGGTAAATACTAAAAAAATTTCTATTATAGAATGGCACACATACACGCAACCTTAAAAAAATGTATATAAACATGTTTATTAGTAGTACACTCGTATTATCCTATCTCTTTCTATGATTCCTAAGTTGTACTCTCAAGGCACTTGTCTACGTAGATTGTTTTTTGGTTAGAGATCTTTGAAACGACTAATACATACTTAAGGACTAATACTTAATTATAATATAATAACTATAATTACTTCATCATAGAAGGTAAGTAATAAAAAATTATCCAAACAAACGCTCATCTTCCAATCCTTCATCGTCCTCTAAAAATTCATATTGAAAATAGTCTGGCAGATCATCTTCTTTCTTCTCAGACTCATCCTCTTTCTGCTCTTCATTTTCTTCTTCCTCACTTTGCTCTTTTTCATCTTCTTTTTCATCTAATTTGTTTACATATACTTGATTATCTTCATCAGAGTGCGATGCTGTCTGATCATTATGGCTTAATTCATGCGTATTTAATATAGCCTGAATGAGTTCGTCCGTAATGATTTTAGCTAAATTTTTTATGATCTCTTCTGCAAATCGTTCAAAATTTTCCTTGAAAATAAGTTGTATTAACTTAAATAAGTTGTATTAACTTACAGGGGACTGGTGTAGTTGATCTTGTACTGGTTGATGGAGCTGTCAAATCAACAAAAAAAGGGTTCTTTTGTTGAGCAGTCATATGTTCCACAATGTTTACCAAATAACAATCCACATAGACATGTGCCTCGAGAGTACAACTTAGGAATCATGGAAAGAGATAGGATAATACGAGTGTACTACTACCCTGGTAGAAATTCGAATATTTAAAATTGGCTGGAAACTATGAAATAGCTATGAGAAATAGCCTAATCATAACTTGTGATGAAACGCTTTTTCGACCATTTCTTGAGCATTTGTTGGAATGAACATAACCTTAAATCTTTCTTATTGATATTAGTTCTTGTATCGTACACTAATTTCAAAAGGGGCTTACGGATTTTAATCGATTTCCAAACGGTTTACACAATTAACAGTCAATTAGAGTTATACAAGCACGACATACGAAGATATTCGTGATTTTCTTATTTTTTCACTTTTTTGACCCGACTTATTTTGCGTAGTACTTTCGTAGCCATCAACTAGCTATCACCTGTGCTTTGCTTTAGACAGTGAAATCTATTTTTACAAGCTTGAAAATTCCTTGTAATACGGTATGACTGTATTCTTACTCCAATAAATGCGTAAAAAATGTTTGAAAAAGCGTTTCATCGGTGGTCGAAAAATGGACCTATTTTTCGCCTATCTCTATAGTAATACGTGGTATGTTGTAGCTTTAAACTGATATCGATTTCTACCAGGGTAATAAACATGTTTATATACATTTTTTTAAGGTTGCGTGTATGTGTGCCATTCTATAATAGAAATTTTTTTAGTATTTACCTAGTTCCACGATATTTAAGATTTGGATTTTGAGACCTTCAAAGATCTCTTACTCTTCGAGTACTTTTATAACATAAATTTATATAAAAATATGTAGTAATCAACATTGTAAAAAAAATTTAAGAAATTCATAATTTTGTACGTCTTTTTATTTGTAATACAAATAAATTATAAAAAATAACAACAATATTTATTTATTTACTAACAAGATGTGTTTTTAGAGTATTATATAGTAATACTCGAACTCCCACATAGGGCTGGGATTCGAATGTAACCGCGATCTGAAATAGGTGTGTTCGCAGACCAAGTTCTCATTTCTCACGAGCCGCGCGCTGCGCTGAGAAGCGGTTCTCATTGTCATCGATGCGTGTCATCTCACTCTCACTCTCACTAACTCCCTATATGGAATACGGCCCCTGCAGGGCGACATCTCATTGGCTGGTAGTCTGCTGAGTCTGCTCGGGCAAATAGAAGCGCTAAGGAGATATACTGTTTTGAAAAATATTCATAGTTTTAATCGCCAATAAACGTGAAATATTCATATTGGGTATTTATTTGCCTGACTATAACAAAAATTTACATTCATCCTCACTTTTTAAATAAAGTGTTGTGAGAGATATATGATGACTTTTGCAACAAAATTATTAGTTAATTAAATCATAAAACTCAAAATTTGTAATCACGTGTTCGAGTCCGTTATAGCGCCATCATTCAATTTCGAATTTTCATAACATATACATACGCAGGGGTTAGAGCATATGTATAAGGCTTTCAATATCCGCAGGCATACAAACCCTGATACAGACCAACATGTTGTAACTTGCACATACCTATAAGGATCAGAGTCATCATAGTTGATTTTGATTAGTGATCAGTGTGTCTTCGCGAGCCGAAGACATCGACATCAGGTGCAGAGAGTACGCATTGCTCACAACGAGATTTTTGTTCTCACCTTGGGTTTTTTTTTGGTCAACAAATACACTTAGGTATTTTAAACAAGAAAAGGTCAATACACAAAAATCACATTGGATTTGGATGAAAAACACTTGAATGTATACAAGTATATTTGAAGATTGAGTATGTATTTTATTATACTATCATATTTTATATAATTTGAAAAGACACTTGGAAATTGTGTTCAGCAAGATTAGATGAATTTTTTTTAACACTTTGAAAGGATTGTAAGTTTTTACATTATACTTATATTGTCAAACACCTGGACAAACATGCATGCGATTTTTTTGCATTCCTGACTTGTTTGACTAGAAAAATCGTGATGATAAAAAGTAATTTACATTTGCACATATACACATGCAATTATAGAAAAGATCTTTTAAGTAGAACACATCTATGTAACTTTTTTGTTTTGTCAAACTGTTAAGAGAACCTGCAATATCTAACAATATTTCATAAAATATAAAAGTATATTAGGATTGATTTAGTTTTATTTATTTAATAAATTAAAAAAAGAGTTGTATAAAATATTTATATTTCCTTAATGCATAACTTCTTTGTTAGCTAGTACTTATACATACTAAATACGCGTTATATCACTGATCTCATCAAAAAGTTTTAAGTGAAGAAATTTTAAAGATGTATCATGCATTACTTCCTCTCAATATGTATACATGTCTTTACTGATACTGAAAGTACTGTTTGACCACTTTCTTTAGTAATTTATGGTTTCAAGGCAAAATGGTACATTGATTCAAGTCGAACAAAGAAAATGAAAATGTTCAATTATCTGTGTTGTTAGAATCTAAATCTCAAATTATTTTAATGTGATAATTTCTTCGCATTCACCGTTCACAAAATCTTAGGTTTCTTAAGAAAAAAATTAAGAATTGTTTATTTTAAATCTTTTTTAAGTCATTATCACACTGCTAAATAATAGTTACCATTCTGAGTATTGTCAACTAAGATATTATTAGTCAGACCATGTGCTGTGTTATCGATATCGCCAGTACAAATTTCTAGAAAATCTGTAATACTTTGTTCAGGTTCTTCTTGGTTTTGAGCGTTCAATCTTTTATGCCTTGCTTGGTCAGTTTTTTGCTTTCCATGAATTTTAGGAAAGATTGTTGGGTTGTATGAAGTTTTTCTTGGATCATTTGATTTTTCCCCTCCTTCAAAATGTGCAAATTCTCTGTTGGTCTCCAGTCTTTATCCAGATTTCTATAAATAATTATAAAATAAATAATAATTTGCCAATGCTCCAAGCAATCATTTCAAAGTTTAGATAATCATTGAATATTTTATTAAAGTTGAATAAGACTTAACCTAATAATTACAGGGTGATTTCGTTTAAGAGATATTTAAAATACTAAAACTTTACTTATTTCATTACAAATAGAGACAATCCCACAAGATTTGAAAAATCAACAAACCCTTGCACAAGTATACTTACGTTTCACTTCCGCAACGAGCGGCTAAAAGTCATATCATTTTTCTTTCAGCTTCATAAGGCCGAGAGGGAAACCTATAGAAGTGGAGATCCCGATTATTGCGTTCTGAGTTATTGCACCATACTACACAGCATTTACGATATGCACCGCGTTTTTCGCTACATTTTTTATTTTTCCTAACTAAAATTTTGACACTTGAATTGCCGAATTTTTTCAGTGTTAAATATAGATCCAATTTTTGTCTTTTCTACTAATATATATAACAGCTAACTATGTAATGTATATATTTTTTAGGCATAAACTTAGTTGATAATCTTGAAGTCGAAGTATCAAAGTATAGCTTAAACTATACTAAAATCAAGTAATATTTATACAGAATTCGTAAAATGTAAATAGGTTATTCAGCAAATTCAATTTATAGGTCGCGACCCGCTACTGACGTCACAGTGTATAACACTTTTATTTGCCATCGAGGCGCTGCCGCGCACCTTGATTTTTCGCTATTATACACAGTTTTTTATTTCTAATCCTTTAAAATATGCAAATTTATGACATAATTTTTATTCCAGGCGACTCTCTTTTATATAAATGCTGATTGTGTTGAATTGGTTTAAACACTAAATTACAATGGTTCCAATGGATTTGTCCATAACTTTTCCAACCGGACCTGAATACAGACAATCACTGAGTGATTTAAAACAGTTACTGTTCGCTGAAAAACTGGGAAATTCTGACCAGATTTTGGCCAGCATTAAAAATGCGGATGTAGGCCACGAAGCTAATCTTCGTTTCCAATTCTTAGAAAAGCGCGAAGTCCCTACTTCAGAAGTTAATAATATTTTTTATGAGTTTCAAAAGAAACACAAATCAATGAATTACAATGATTTATTCAAGCAAAAAGACTCAGCTTCCAGTTTCTTTAAAAGAAGAAAAAGAACAAAAGGTGAAACCGTTTATCGCGAGTCGAAACCTCTCGTCAAAAATCAAGCTCATCCTGTACTAATTCGCGAGAGCTATGCAACAATTATGCACCGAGTAATGACTCCTAAAATTATTGGGAACAATCGAAACAAGAAAAAGATCTTGAAAAGTGTATTTAGATTCATGCAAACCGCAAAAACAGAATCGTTCTCCTTGCTTCCTTTAGTAAAACAAATCAATGTAATTTTGTTTCTCATTTTTCAATAATTGATGTGCATGATCTATTAATCTATTATAATAGCACATATTAATTTTTTCTTATCATTCTTTTCTTGCTGAAATTCGAAGATTGAATCTATTTCATGGCTCACCATCGAAGACCAAGAATTGAAATTGATTTTTGTTGCTAAACTCATGAAGTGGATGTTTCGATTTTTTTTACTCCTCATATGCAGGTACTTCATTATTACATACGTTAAAGAAGAGAGAGTTTTCTGTTTCATCAAAGAATTAAACAGAGACATTAAAAGAGATTTAGCAACAAAGATTAAGAAGGGCCTGCTGGAAGAATGTCCAGAAGATAGTATTAATTCTATTGAAACAAGAATGTACATGGTGCCAAAAGCTGATGGTTTTAGAACTATCACTAGACGAAAGTACGTATGTACAAAAGTAGAAATACGTTTTACTCATACGGATATGTATATGTGCAAATCCATGATGGAGTGGAAACGAGTTAGATGCTAAAAGCTGAAAATGTAAATTGGAGGGCACTCCAACCTACTAGATCATTTTCTTCGGTTCTTTAAACCATTTAATGCTTCAAAATGCGCGCGTGCATCGCCGATTGCTTGCCAAACTTTTTTGCAGGACAGTTTAAATTCTCTTATGGAAATTTCTCTTATGTGGATTTGCACATATATGTTAATGTGCGATAATAAACGTTTTAATATGCTTTTTAGATATCCTGCTGATCAACTTAAAAGTCTGAGAAAATCTTTACGTGTTTTGGATTTTTTGTTTGACAAATATTTGAAAACTCCTGATAGCGTATTTAATGATGCTTACGTCGACGTTACAATCGAAGCAAATGAATCATCGCAAAAATATTACGTTACGGTGACGGACATCCGCGATGCATTTGGATCGATTATACAGAGTAAATAAGTCGTATTATCGACGCCAGCTATATAATTATGAAAAACTTTCAAATCCTAAAAATGTATATGACAATGACGACAATATATTTATTTGTAGATAAACTGTTTGATATTTTGACAGCGTTATTCGAGCTTTTGCCGGAAATATTAGAATTTACTGCATTCTATGGTGGTAAAAACTACAAATACGGTTTCCCACAGTTTATTAATGGCAAAGGTGGAAAAAGAGTCACCGCACAGAAACGCAACATTTTGGCAATGATAGAAAAAACTATTTTTAATACGAAGGTAATTTATATTTGTGATTTATCTATAATAATTAGATTTTTTTTCATCAAAATAAATCATTCGCTTCTCATAGGTCGCAATACACAACAAAGTGTATAACGTTTGCAAGGGTGTTACGCAAGGCTCAATTTTGTCGTCAAAGTTAAGCGATATTTATTACTTATCGATGCAGCGAAAATACTTCACTGATTTCCGAAAATCTGGTCGGATATTTAGTCATGTGGACGACATCATATATATCACAGCGAATGAAGAGTCTGCAAAACAGTAAGTTAAATACGTGCAAGTGTCAAGAGTGTCACTGAAGACACGTATATCCTACTGGTATATTTACCTTTTTTTAATTGGATGAAATTCTAATGAAAGGTTTATTGATTTTTGTTTTAGATTCTTAAATCGCGTAGAAAAGGGTATTCCCGAGTACAATTGCTGGTTTAAGAAATCAAAAATTGTGTCCAACTTTAGCAGAGATGTTGCTGTTTTTGGTGAGAGTCCAGAAAACACAATCAAATTTTTGGGCTGGTCCATTGACGGTACAACGTTGGAAGTAGAGCCATATGTAAAATGCTCTATCCGGCACTCTATCTCGTATTCTGCGTCGTTAGATATTATGTACGTATAATTCTATGTTACTCCTACATATCTGCATATAAATTATATACAAAATAACTATTTAAATTGAATTTGTGTGCATACATAGAAAGTTAAAGAAAAGACTAAAAAACCTGGAGTCAATAAAAGTAAAGGAGCCAGCCTTAAGCAAATATATTAACAGCAACAAAAAAATTTTAAGTAACATAAATGTAATTGCCAGATTGCAAGCACAACGGTGCTTTGCAATCGCAAACAGCCTCAGTGATACTACTATTTTGACTTTGAATGCCATTGTTGAGACCAATAATAAAATTATGAAGAAAATCAAAAAAATCACCAACTGGAGTAAGTAATTTTTTAGTTTTTAAATAACTAAATTTAATTTTCATTATAGTAGCTAGCCTTGAAATACGACATTACGGTCTGTGATGTCATGACGACGTGAACTTATCACTTTCAGACATTTTTCAAGCCCATGTACATACATACATATGTAAACATGTAAACTTTAACTATACAATGATACATTTGTAACATATTCAAATTGTTTTATAGCTAAAACTGAACAGTTGGAATACAGCAAAGAAATTCGACATATTTTTTGGAAGGCGTATTACGCAACTTTTATTAAAAAAAGTGATCTTTTTCTAAACCTCATTAAGACGTTTAGAAAATTGACGAGAAAAAACAATGTGCACAAGAAGCGTAAAATTCGAAAATTCGTAACAAGACCGTCATTAGTTTCCAAAAGGGCCAGACATATGTAATACTGTTAGATTGCCTATATTGTTTGCTTATTGTAATTTTAATTACAATAATGTACACAAGAATGTACTATGTTTTCAATTTATTTGGAGATTTAGTACAGCAAATTTTGTGATAATCTGCCAAATGCCTTTGTATTTTAATAGATTTCTCTATTATTTTTTATTTTTAAATAGTAATTAATGAACAATTTTATGATAAAAATAAAAAATGTCCGAAAAATTGTTTTTTTTTTATATCTATGAATTAAAAAAGCATTATGTAATTATATAAACTTTCAACTTCACATACACAAATTCTTATTTTATAATTGTTTTTATTACAAAGTTATAAGAATATCTTATAAAGCTCATAACACATAAATGCTAGCACTCAAATGAAATGTAACAATGTGACTTATCGCTGAAAACATGACTTCAAACGTGAGTTTTTTTCAATTTAAAAACAGTTCTTTGTTAACTTTTATCACGTCTTTTTGAGTAAGACATTAAATATAAAAGTCCTTTTATTGTAATGACTTGACTATGTTATTTATTCTTTCCACGCATTCTTCTTTCTTTTTAGCAATAGCTGATTCAGCTTCAACAAACTGTTGTCTACCAATTTTTCCAGGCACTAACTTGTCAACATACATTGACTGCTGTTGATTGTAAAGATCTTTAAGATTTCTATCATGTTTTTGAAGTTCTTGTACTCGATCATAAACATCACCGGATTCCCCTTTCAGTTTTTGAGCTGCACAGATAAAAGATAAAAATCTAATTACACAATTGGGAAATAATATAATTTACTTAACTTTATTTTAGAAGTAACCAAATTATTGTTTCAAGAAACAAAAATTATGCAATTTAAAATCCTGTCTTATAAAAACAATGCAAAGTACTTCAATAATTTTATTTGTTAATCTTAAGTTCTGTAAGTAATTATCCAAAAGCTCTTACCTAATTCTGCAATCACTGCTGTTGCATTCTTGTACTCTTGAGTGATCCCTTTGACTACAGATAAATAAGCATTAACATCCTTGTTTGTTTTTAAGTAATTTAGTTGATCATCTAATTCATTGTAAGATGTAACTCTGCGATCTTGTGCAGCCAAGATTTTTTCACATTGCCCAGCAACACGCAGCTTGCTCTCTGATGCTTCATCTTTATCAATAGAAAAATCTAATCGTACATAAACTATTACAAGTAGGAACAGAAGGTAAAGTGCCACAGCAACCAAAAGAGGCTCTTGTAACATAAGCAACTTTGGGAATGTGTATTTCAGTCTGAAGTTTTGAATGTGATTCTCCACCAAGTTCTTCTTAGTAACGGATATTACTGTACGGCCAGTAGTATCCAAGTAAGTGTAGTGGAGAGAATCAGGCAAACGAGAAGTTTCATATGGAAGTTCCAATTTGATACTATGACATCCTTCAGGTAGAATAATCTTGACAACCATTTCATCAATAACCATGTCATCATAAATGTGATCTATCAGTCTCATATTCAAAATATATTCATCACCAGAGTTGTAGAGGTATTCATAACTTGGAACATTGTATCCAATGGTGTAACGGGTTTTCCATCCACCAAACAAAGGGAATCGTGGTCTTAGATTTACTTCGACTGAATCTTTCTTAACTCTGGTGTGAGATGTCGAAATATTACCAATTTCGTCCCGGTAATAGATGTCAGAAGCAGCTGCTGGCAATACAGTATCAAAGCTCTGAATGCTTGGCTGTCCTGATTTGGATTCTCTTGCGTATTCGTATCGTGAGAATGAACCTGTGACAAACAAATTAAATTAATCAAGAATTCATGTTGAAGCAATAAACTAATCCTGCATTAAATTTTTATAGTACCAACCTTTGAGCAGAGCTCCAGTATGCAGTAGATCAATGGTTTCCTCAATGGCGATGTTGCCCCAATGGGAAATTTCGATGGCCCTTTCTAATCTCGTGACAGTCAAGAACTTGTTATTGTTCTCAAAATGGACATTGAGTTCTTCATAGGAGAACGGACTCTTCTTCTCATAGGGTCCATAGGTGATGGTAGAGTCGCTCTGGGTCACAGGCTTGATTTTAGAGTAGCTCTCAACATTCCTCGAAGGCAGCATGACAGTTGTGGTCTGCTTGTTCACAGAGTAAGGAGTGTAGAGGTACAGATTACCAGTGTACTTGACGAGCTGCTTTTCCTTTTGCAGGATCTCCTTAGGATGAGGCACCAATTCGTGAGTGAGCACCACCTCAACTTCGACAGGGACAGAGCGCTCAGGCTGCAGTGGGTCCCTAAGCTCCACCGAGTAGAAGAGCTTGTCTGGGTGGACCTTGGTGAGCTCGGCAGCAGACACTAGCTTAATCTTGAGCTGAGGCCGGCCATGCTCGCGCAGCAGTGCGGATATGTGGCTCAGCTGATCCTTTTTCTTGGCATCGAGGGCAAAGAGGAAACTGCGAACCGAGCTCTTGCCGGTGTTCTCGAGGACGATCTTATTGGTGATTTTGGTGATCTGGGAGTGCAGATCAATGGTGCGGTCGGCGTTCTTGATGTTGAGGTTCGGGTCGATCAGGCTGCATCTGGCCAAGCAAGCGCAGAGCAGCACCAGCAACAGCGGCGCCAAGGTCCTCATGGCTCTCGGTCGACGGCTTGCAATGATTTACTGAAGAGCTTCAGTGAATTTTCTTCTTCTGGGATGAGTATAGAGAGCGAGTCAAGTCGGCATCGACAGAGACCGCGCGGCGTTTTTTGCCTGCAGCGCAACCACTGTAGCAGCAGAGCAGAGACGTGGCGCGACGGACGTGGCCCGCACCGGCGTTATCAGCCTGCGCACAAAAACTCCTAGGACTTCCAGGTGGACAGAGTGATATTCTAGTTATTTTCCTTGATTGTTGCGACTGTCGAGCGTCTGCCGCGAAATTCGGCCTGAAAATTATCGGGCTGAGTTTTGCCTAAATTGATGAAGCTTTTATTTTTCACTTTCCGAGTAGACTGTTGATAAATTTCTTATTTTCGCTATTCTTGCAGTATTTGTACAGCTTTTTGTTCCTTTTTGCGTTGGGATATTCCGTTTCGTTCAAAAAGCAATAAAGGATATACATAAAGACCAACGTAATTTATGAATATTTCTCTTAACGCATTTCAGCAATAAAATAATGTGCCTTTTAAAAAAACGAATAATATATCATTACGATTATAACTATTTTGCGTATCAGAATAACTATAGATATATAATAAATATATAAGCATAGATCATAAGTACTTGTTACAACTTACAAGTATCTATAATACCTATAACAACATGTGGCCTCATTGCCTTAGCGCTCAAGCCGCATGTGCATTTCTTATTTCTGCTCCGCAGCATGCGGAGTCGACGTCGGTCTTAACATAACCTCAAAATTATGCGACGGCCTCGCGTTTGACCACTTAAAAAACGTTGATTATTGCGTTAAAAAAGTTGTAACACGCCATGTAATTAGTTTTCAAGTGTAAATCGAAAACAAATTTATAATCGTTATTGGTTGTCAAAAGGTATTCTAAAAAATAAGTAAGAATGTTACCTTACGAAATTTTGGTCGGTCTTAGAGGATCCATGCAAACGTCGTAAGTTGTTTTTTTTTATTTTGTGCAAAGTACACAAATTTTATAAAAATATTTAACAATCATCGTTGTATTTTAGTGCTCGTGGCCTCATTAGGCAACAAAGGTTATTAAGGCAACCTAATATAGATGTACAAAGTTTATATAATTTTTCTACGCATATAAAATGTAACTCACGATTAGTTTATAAGGACATAAATGTAAACAATATCAAAAGATTTCATACACAACTGTTAGCTAACTGTCAAGCTGGTTTAAAGGATTCAAAACCAACAGATTTTGAAGATGCATCACAAGTAAAAATAACTTCTTTTTATTTACATAAAATACATCAAAATATTTTTTTATCAATCTATGATGTATCTTGTAGCAAGAGACAGATCCGTTCAATAATCTCATTGATTCAGTTGGAAGAAAGCAAACGTTAGAGTCAGAATCGAGTCAAGATGGAAATATGCTAAGAATTCCTGAACAGATTAAAAAATGGTTATTTTCCGATCTTGAAAAAGCTCCAGCAAAAGGTAATTTCTTCGTATATAATGAAAACAAAATTAAATATATTTGATATTTTTTTACAAATGTAAAATATTTGAAACTTAAATTTGAATACTATTTTTCAGAGATTGAAAGAAGGTTTCCAGAACCTAAAGTATTTCTTCACAATTTGTTTGCTGTTGTTTCAAATGAAACTAACATACAACATTGCTTAACTTCAACTAACAAACATGCTGATCTAAAAAAGAAACAAGGATGGATGTTTACTTATCAAATTCAGTGGCCTGAAAAAATGTCCTTTTCAGCAAAAGGCAATTCAAAAGCATCAGCGTCATTATCGGCGGCTTTAAAAACTTTATATTGGTTACATATAAACGGAAGAATAAAAGGTCGGTTCCCCGTTGTTTATCAAAAACAAGAAACGCTTTCACTTTTGAATATGCCTGAGGAATTCAACATAGAAGAAAAAGTATTAGGCAAAATTGGCGATTTTTTAACTAAATATGAAACAGTAAGTCTTTTTCATTTTTTATTCATTTTTGAAAAGTTATAAAAAACTTAATATGTTTATATCCTTATTAGCAAATAGTTAATGCTGTAACAAAAAGTGCAAACCAGGATACAGAAAAGTTTGTGACTGACAAACCTTCATCGGATAGACATCCGATTTCGAATAATTATGTAGATGTTGACAAAAGAAACGAAATTTTGCTAGACCGATTAAATAATCGAAGGATGCTAACAAATCCTGAACTTCCGATCGTTCGATTCAAGTTAGTATAAATATAATTTGAAAATCTCAAAATTCTAGTCGTATCCGTTTTAAAAAACAATAAGTTTCTTTCTAGAGATCAAATATTGAAGGAATTGGATGAAAATCAAGCTGTAGTAATAAAAGGAGACACGGGTTGTGGTAAGACGACGCAAGTGCCACAGTTTATAATGGATTATTTTACTGAAAAAGGACAAGCTGCCAATTGCAGTATGGTCGTTACACAGCCACGTAGAATTTCGGCTATATCTTTAGCCCAACGCATCGCTTATGAACGAGGTGAATCTGTAGGAGATGTCGTTGGTTACCAGGTACGACTTCAACAAGTCTTGCCCAGGCAGAAAGGTGCGATTCTTTTCTGTACTACTGGTATTCTCTTGAAAAAATTACAAACCAATCTTAAGTTGGAAGGTTGTTCTCACATAATAGTTGACGAAGCTCATGAGCGCAGCGTCGACACCGACATGTTGCTAGTTTTGTTAAGGCGTGCAATGCAAATTAATCCTTCGTTGAAAGTTGTTATAATGTCCGCAACGATAAATGCGGATTTGTTCCAAGAATATTTAGGCTGTAATGCAGTAGACGTTCCAGGAAGATTGTACCCCGTGAAAATGCACTTCATGGACGAAATAAGTCAATTTATCCCACCGTCGCAAAGAAGATTTACTGACGATGAAAATGATGGACCTGTGGTAAATACCGATCAAATTACAGATTTAATAAGATGGATATCGGAAAATAAGCCGCCCGGAAGTATATTGTGCTTTTTACCCGGATGGTCCCACATTTTAAGGATTCAAAACAATTTAGAAGAATATTCCACTTCTAATCAGCTTGTGATACCATTGCATTCGAAAATACCATATGCAATTCAAAGTAAAATTTTCGATCCTCCTCCAGAAGGAGTGAGAAAAATTATTCTGGCTACGGATATTGCTGAAACTGGAATCACGGTGCCTGATGTAGTTTACGTTATTGATTCTGCTTGTCACAAAGAAGTAAGATGGCACGAAAATAAAGGATTGTCCTCAATAGACACGCATTGGATTTCTAAGGCGAATATGAATCAAAGGTAACTACTGTTCAAATCTAAGGGTAGTCAAGCATTCTTAAAAGTGTCCTTCAAAATAGTGCATCAAAAAAATTTTATTTGCAGAAAAGGCAGAGCTGGAAGAGTGCAGGAAGGAGAAAGTTTTCATTTCATTACAAAGAAGCAATATGAAGATTTAGATCCATATCCTATTCCCGAAGTTCTTCGGGTTTCACTTGAAAAAACAGTTCTTGACGGTAAAACTTACAGCAATGAAAAAGCTGAAAATTTCCTTGGAAGTATGCCGCAGCCTCCAAGAATATCTGCTGTAAAGAAAGCTGTAAACGATTTACAAGAATTAGGTGCTCTGGACGAGAATCAAGACCTTACTGCACTGGGAAAACGAATCGCTATGTTCACTATTCATCCAAAACTGAGTAAAGCTATGGTTTATTCAGCAGTCTTTCAGTAAGTATCAAAAGGTTGAAGGATTGCAAGGTTAATGTTGAGTGTACATAAAATGTTTTAATTTATATATAAATATATTTGCTATAAATTTAATATACAAACGCAACCAAGGCACAATTTTCTTATGCATCATCTGAGAAACTCGAATAATTCTTGCAGGTGTATGAGCCCTGTGACAACAGTATCAGCTGCTCTTTCTCTTGATTCCGAAATATTTTACGGAACTTTAGATAATAAAAGTCGCATCAGAGAAACAAAAAAGCGTTTTCATCCAACAAGTGATCATCTTGCAATTGCATGGATTTATAACCAATGGCTTGATATTAACCGAAAAAATGGATCTCAGAATGCATACCAGTTCAGCAGAAGAAATGGTCTCCATGCTGAAAGAATGAATATTTTACACAGTAAGATTTCATTAAATAGAATCGCTCACGCAATAATTTTATCGTAGTCTTATAAACTAATAGCTCGTAAAGCCATAAACTAACTTATTTCAATCAAAATTTAAATTATTATTCACAGAGGTACATAGTTTGCGCGTAACATCAGTCTCAGAATTTATCCTCTAAATTTAGACTATCTAAGTATGTGATGAATATAACAGTACATTATGACTATTATTGAATTAAACGTACAAACTAATACGCTTGAAACTGATGTTATAATAAACTATTAAAACTTAAAGTAATTAATTATGCGATTTTCACATAGTTAAGCAGTAAACATATTCTTATATTATATTCAAATAGACACTATTAATAGATAAATTATCATAATATAGAAGTAACATAAAAATTTAACAGTTTAAACATGTATAATAATTCGTAATTAAGATATTTTCGTACATTGTTTTATTAAGTTAAAAATTAATATTATCGTATGTTTTTCTATTTTGTAGTTTTAAAAACTGTATCATAGGAAAAAGCTATCAAAAGTCGTTTACTGGGTGTTACATAGAGTTTATTCGTTATTTGTTTTTGTTTTCAGAGGTACGAGATATAAACTTAGAACATCTTCGCGAATCGGGTATGATAGCAAATGTGCAAGAGGCGTCAGATCTGAATTGTGAAGAAAACCAGTTCGCTATTCTAGACGAACTAGTGCGCGGTATTTTACTAGCTGGAATGGATCAAATATTAAAGCATAGAAACTTTGAAATAAGAAAGGGGCGCTTTACAAAGTCTGGTACTTCTATGGTTACAGAGTGAGTAGAGATACTAATTGGTAATACTGTATCAGGTTGTGTCTTTTTATCTGTCAGAGAATGCTTTAAATGTGAACCATATTTGCAATGATTAACTTATAGAAATTATTAAAGGCCAGATATGAATTCGTAATGTAAATATCTTAATTTGAAAGATTAATTGATTATTTCATGATTTTAGAGATAATGCCAAAGCACAACTTACGCCAGAATGTGTGAATCATAAGAGGACGTCATGGCCGAGTCCATTTTTAATATATTATCAAAAAACTCATCACCTTGAAAGACGTACAACTTTAATACGTGAAAGTAGCATGATTTCACCAATTACAGTTTTGCTGTTTAGCCAGGGGCGGGTTACTGGTTCAATGGTATAGCTTGTTTTGGATATAAATTAAAAAAATATTTTTTAGGAGAAATCGGTTTGAAAATTAATTATTTATAATTTATATGTTTCATTCTAGCATAACGATAAAGATACCGGTGCAGAAAGAGTATTATTGAAAATCCATGGAAAGGAGAACGTTCATCTAATGTGTGACGAAGCGTACGTATAACTATTCAACATCTTAATCGATTATTAAGGTCGTTTATGATGTTAAACAATTTATAATTTCTCTTTATAGCACTGCACAAACGATCTTACGTTTCCGTGATCTCATGTGGTTAATTGTTCGTTATTACGTTGAAAGGAACGTAACTACTAAGGGTTTATATTATTCGGACCTGACATCTCCAGATGACTTAGCCGAGGTTAAAAGGAAAATGCTTGAAGTACTAGCATTATTGTTAAGTTCTTCATCAAATTCAATAGACGAAGTAATAGATACACCTACGAATAATAATTATAATAATTTTGCGAAAAATAATTTTGGAAATAATAATTTTTCAAATAGTGGTTTTTCGTATTTAAATCGACCGGATGATGGTCGTTATAGATAATGTATTTTTTAAATGATATTGTGTAAATATATTTCATATTATGTACAAAATTGACCGTTCCTATTTTCTCTGCACCTTATTTACTTATTATATTTAATTATTTAAAAACCGTTTAATCATTCGTAAATTATGTTTCTTCTATGTGAATTTTCTTATGTTTTGCACAATGCCCGAACTTACGTGATCATTAAAGATCTCGTGAGTTGCAGATTAACTTATATCCTACAATTGTATAATGTAGAGTAATATTTAAGTACTCTAACTAAATGAAAACATATTACCCGTAATGACCTATCTTGTATTTTTGCGTTTACATGCACTACAACTTTTATCGATATCATGCAAACGTTTAAAATTATTTAAAGAAAAACTATATTAGGTAAATATAATATTATTTGAAAAAAATTACTAATTTACAATAATTCGAAAGTGTCATTGATTATAAATAACTTGTTTTAGTAGAATTGAATCGAGTTCTAAATAGTATTTAATCTCACTCAAGAGAATAATTCATATACTAATAAGAAGGCTATAATAACGTCGCTCCCTACGAAAACTAGCACAGTTCAAAATTTTAAACAAAAACTAGTACAACTCACGATTTGCCGCAAAGAGTAGCTCAGTTCAGAAATGCGGTCAAGAGTAGCACAACTCGCGACTTTATATTACTTAAAATGTTTTTATTGGGTTATTTGGTTGGTTAAGTTCATGAAAACCTTGGACAAAGGCAGACAAACCTCAAAGTTTTAAAAAGGTTTAAATTCGGTAAAAAGTTGTAAATTGCGAATATTTAAAAATGTTTTGAGTAGAAGTTTGAGTTGTGCTAGTCTTACGTGCGTCAAATGAGTTGTGCTCCTCATGACGGGAAATTTGAACAGTGCTACTCTTCGTAGGGAGCGACGATATAATGTATGAATTCCTTCACCCTTTTTATGAATTATGTACTTTTACGTGGTACTGTTTACCTTAAATATATTACTTTCATATAATCGGAGATCGCCACTTTTAGGCACTTTAAAATATATCAGGGCCATCAACATATCTCCAAACAAAATGTCTACATAAGAATTCGATTAGATTTTATCTACTTTTTTCCAAAGGTATTATAACAATCAGTATAACACTTTTCTGGTAAATTCAACTCTTTATAAGAAAATTAGGCAATATCGATCTAATCTATTATATGTATTGCATTATTCAGTATCAAATTGTTGTATAAAAATCTTAAAAAATTATTAATAGATACGGTTAAGTATAGTAACAGATTTGGTACTATTTTACTAAATCGAATACATTACGACTTTTTCACGTGTGACGTGCATCATACCGGTGGCTATTACGAAAACAAATAAGGCAATAAGAATTTTTACCGATCGCCTAATTTGTTTTTGATAAAATCAGATATGAAAAGATCTAACGTTCCAAGTTACCGCAGTAAAAAATGTAAAAAATCCACCCTCTCTATAAGTACGTTATTATTTTTAACAAATCATCTATACTATTAAAACAAAGATCGACTTCTATTTACAACAGTCCTGCAATCATTCGAGTTTCTCAGTATAAACACGCACACAGTAACAAGCATACTTCTCAATAGACCCTCGACTTTATCTGAAAGGCCTGATAGTTGATGGGTCGTTGTTGCAGTCCAGAAGCAGCACCGCCACCCCTATCGTTATTCTGATGATGGCCATGTCTCTGCCGATTCGCAGCGGCGAGTCTTTCGCGCTCGGCTCTCGCTCTAAAATTTCCAAAGAAGACGCTGTCGGTTTCGATGCTCTCGGCACCGCTTTCGCTATTGGCTCCATTGCCACTCGTCGACTCGTCGCTTTCAGTGCAACTCGCCCAGTTATTGTTGCCGTTGGAGTGAGATCGGTGAGCTTGCCGATTGTCATCGTGAAGCTTTAGAAGACGGCGACGCGAACCGGTGCTTTCGGGACTGCTTACGTACGCGCTATCTTCGAAGGTACAGGCAGTTGGGCTGGTTGGCGGTTGAGGGGCCTGCTGGTGACGATTTTCTGACTCGGCTTCGCGCTTGCGAGACTGGGATCGCGAACTAGATCGGCCTGACTTTTGCTGAGATCGGTTTCTGCCAGAGCGACGGTTGGGTGATTGGCTGCTGCTGCGCTCGTTGTTTGGGCTGTTTCGCCACTTGGAGAAGCGACGGTACTGCGGATTGAGTTTTGGATTATTGGTAGGGAATTTTTGAAAAATTTGCTTTGTAATGTTAAGCTTGTAAGTTCGTTATTTGAAAATTTTACCTGCTGACGCCTTTCGTTTCTTCGCTCCTCATCAACATTCACCAACTCGGCTACTTCAGGTCCATTATCAACCTCGTTGGGAACCAATTCGGACTTCTCGTTAACATCTTTCTCATTCATCAACGTTTTGTCGCCGTTCGACGTTGTGCTCTCTTTCATGGATTTCGCTGCAGTATTTCGGTCGTTCGAACCCCCAGCGGCGTTGGGCTTCCGACCGATCGCCGGGGGCTTCCCTACGACTGGCGCTGCTTCTTTGGCGACAAGAGCTTCCTCGCAGGTCGTAGGGTTACCTGCTCCGGTAAGGCTCCTGTCCTGCGCGTTTTTTGCTACTACACGTGTGAAGAGAAATTAAATCTTAGAAATGATCTATTTTCACCTCTTCAAAAATAAGCTTTGACACTGTTGCAATCTCATACCGAAATGATTGACAGCTTTCATCTTGGGCGGTGGAGGCGGTGGTTTCGCCTCGTTATCCGGCGTCGGTGGAGCTGGAGGTGGTTTTGGCACGACGTCCGGCTGGTTATCGGCTTTGCGCTGGCGACGCTCGTGTCGCGGTAACAGCGGACTCGTGCACTTGCAGCTGTTGGCGCACCAACTGTCCGATCGATCCTTGTCCTTTTCGCTGCCATCGTTGTCGTGTTCTTCGCTCTTTTCTATCAGCTCGGTCTTTTGCTTCTCTTTCTGGTCTTGTTGCTTTTGTTGCTGCTGCTGCTGGTACTTGAGACGAGCCTCGTAGATCTCACGCAGGCTGTTGTACTCACGCGGTGGCTTTACTGCACTTTCCGTGTCTGAGAAGTGGCAAAATTGATCAAGATATTTATTATTGTATATTGAATGATGAAAATCAAAGGATTCCCCGCAAGCAAAATTTAATTGAAAAACAACTCAGTTGTCTAGTCATCGAAAGCTTGTAGTCTAGCGCCAACACACAGAATGAATATGTTTATACCATTCTCTTCCCTGAAGCTCCTCTTGCTCTTGAGCATGATTTGCGAGGATCTCTCTAGCGAGTCGACGTAAACCTCGTTGACGATGTCCTGGCTGTCGTACGTGATGTCACCGTTAATCTTGAGCTTCATCGGTTTCCTGTCGAGCGTGTCGGGCTCGTACTCGGACTCGTCTTGCTTCACGTAATTCTTCGGCGAGTCGACGACTTTGATGGTCAGGTGTCCTGGATTTTCCGGCTCGTACTGAATCTCCGGGCCTGAATCATCGTCGCTACCGGTTGGACTTGCATAGCCGTCGTTCACGTAGACTTCGCTCACTAACGCGTAGTTCTCCGGTCGCAGAGGTACTAGCTCCGGTAGATTATGCTGTTGTTTTTTCGGAAACAATGGTTTTATGGCATATTCTTATTTTATTGTAATTAAAATTAGTCAGACAAGTAAACTCACGTTCTTAACGACGCTGTTCGTTTTCGTCGATATCGTTTCACTGATCTGCACGTCGATCATGGCATTCCTCATGGTCAGTTCCTCGTCCATAGGTAGAGCCGTCGACAACGCTGGGCTAGACTTGTCATCCGTTGTCGAGACGGGTGAACTCGAAGATTTCCTGCTGACCTTCGATTTTTCCAAGCTATCCGTTTCGTAATCCGAAGCTTTCGTTGCTTTTTCCTTTTCCTTGGCCACCACTAGCTCCTGGATCACAGCGTCCATGATTCGCTTCGCGTCGCTGCTGCTCCGAGCTGACAGTTCGCCGTTGATTATGTCCAGAAGGACTCGCGTTTCTTCGATCTCCTTGGATTTCTTAGCGTTCGATTTTTCGATATTCGCCTGGTTTTTATTCTACAGAAAATATAAATTTACATAATTAGTTTGAATTTCGCTTTTTAATGTTTTGTATGATAAATGCGTACCTGCAAGTTCTCCGGCGTCGATCGTCCCTTCGGTTTGTCACTATTTCTCGGTACGGCTGAATCGATCGGCTTCGGAACCGATTTTTCACTACGCAGCTGTTCCAGCTGACTCTTGAACGAGTTCTCGATAGCTCGACGTACGCTTGCGTTGACTGCGTTCTCCTGGTGCTCGCGTTTGTTGCGTCTAGCCCACTCGGCAATTTCATCGGCTTGCCGATCGAGATAACCTGGCTCACGCGTTACCGATCTTGTCGATCGTTTCGCTGCGGCTCCGCGTGAAGAGCCACACTCGTCGCTCTCGAACATCTCGTTTATGCAGCCGTTCAAGCCCTTTAGTACATACGTAAATCCCGATGAATCGAAGAACAGCAACGATCAGGGGAAAAAATCGGTAATCAAAAAATAAAGTCACTCACCTCTCTGAATATCGGCGGTAGCGATTTCGTGGACATCCTCGCGCTCTCGGCATCCACGTCCCTCACAACCCTTTCCACCTTTCCAGTCTGCTGCTCTTTTCTGGCCAACAACAGTCTCTCCTCTTCGAGACTCTTCCAGCGTGTGTCGAGTAGCTTGACGTCCTCGAGCCAAGCTCGGACACGACTCTCGCCGCTGATGGGCCCGATCGTCGGGCCGTTATCCGTGAGACCTCGTGAATTCGGTAGGTTCGGTGTGGACGAGCCGTGACTACAGCCGGGACAGCCTGAGCAGCGAAGGGAGCGAGCCGAGTCGTTTCGCACCGAGTTCGCACGCTTGCGGTGAGATTTGCCGGCTCGACCGGCCGAATTCTGCCGATCCGAGGACGTCTCCTCCGGGATCTCTGTGAGACCAGAAGTACGATTTTTTTTTCTCGATTAGATTGGATTTTAGTCTAATTTGCCATTGAATGTAATATATGTTTACCATTGAGAGTAGGAACGAAGCGTTTGGCAGCCATTTTGTGCTTGGCGATCGAGATGACTTCTCGGATCTTGAGAAGGAATTCGATCGCTGCAGGAGGTGGTGCCTAAAAGTTACAGTCGACTGGTTTATTATATACATTTACCCTAATTTTAGAAGATTGTGTATAAAACAAGCTTTCGTACCAGCAGAAGTTGTCTTTCGAAGTAGGCAGGATTGAAGTAGAGCTTTCTTCTCTGGGTACCGGGAAAAATCGGCATGTTGTGCTGACCTCCATGGTCTGCCGTCGTTTCGATAACTCGGACATCCTCTTCGGGTAATCGCTCACCTATTATAGGTCCTGCGTTGCAGTTCTGTTCATGAGGCTCGAAATAGTCCTCGCGAGGGTGAATTATCGCTGACGTTACCTGCTACAAAGATTTCAAAGTTGAATCTCGCGTGATTGTTTGTTCGACCCTTTATTTGGTCAAGTACTAAAGATATTTTACTCATAACATCATAAACATTGTAACGTTTCTTAAATCGTAGAGTGGAGTTATTAGTCTGTTTAAACTTCATGAAATATACATATAAGTAATAGTGTTGTAGCTTAAATACCGATAAATTATGTAGCCATCAAAAAACCTTTTCTAAGAATAAGATTTTATATTTATTTCGAAGTGATCTCATAATATAGTGTATAGCAACTTACATTTTCAACGTCGGACTCGCTCTCGCTCTGCAGCAGCTTGTCAGCCAGATCAGCTTCACTGATGGCACTGTTCGTATCGCTCTCGAAGTGTCTGGAAATCGAGAGCAGTGGGTTGCTCTTGACCTGTCCGTGACCCTCGTTGTCACTGGGACAGACGTTAACAACGTCGAAACCGCGTTGTCCCGACTCGGGTTCGTCGTTCTCAGAGGCTTTCCTTCGACTCTTCCGACTGTGCAGATACAGGCAGACACTTGCCACGTAGATCAACGCGAGAATCACCGATGAAACTCCGATCGCCGTGTACTCTGCGCTGGTTAGTCCCTGCTGAATCGGTATGTCCGACGAGAAGGATACCTCTTTTATGCCTGGAGATAAAATTCAGTGTTTGTAAAAATATAACAGTTATAAAAACATAAATTCGTTATATCTTTACATCATTCGTCAAAAATGTCTACATACGAACAAAGCACAATTGTAATTTATGGCACTTTACACCTATTCATCTTCGGCTCATTACAACGCGTCTTAGTGGCTTTTTCATTCAACCGCACATTCCGGGTCTAACGCATCTATAGCATGAAGCGACAAAATACGTCATCGCGAAAGATTTACCATCGTCGATACAGCTCTTGGCCGACGTAAATCAGGAGCGCTTGCGGTAGCCCACTTTTAACAAATGTAATTTATTGCAAAAGATAAGCGATTCCCTTCCCTCGATTCACCGGAAAAGCCTTATAGCAACTGTCCCGCAGTGATAATTAGCCCCTCAGTGCGAGCAAACGGGTATGAAAGTTGAGGGAAATTAAAAAGTCGTTAACGATACACGTACGCGACTTCTGAATTAACGGTTACTATAGATATGCGAGGCTTATTATATCGATCGAACTCACTGCTTCTTGATGGAGAGCCGGAGACTCGGAAGGTGACGCATGGGGTGAAGACTCCGTGGAACGTAGCCGCTGGATAGGCATCTTTGCAGGCGAGCTTCACGATCACTATTTTACCTTCCGCTGACTCGCGGAGTCGCGCTTCGCCGACCCACTGCAACATTTCAATGATATATTGTACTTTATTTTTAACTAACTTTTTTATTATTTTGGTTGGACCACATTTCATAATATAGCAATGAAATTGGAGATAATATATGCAAGATATATAGGCTTTGCGTTCAAAATAGCGTTTTCTCAAAAACTCAATTTAAGTATAAGTATCTTCAAAGGCTTCTTTGCGATGCGCAAACTACTGTGAAAAATAGTAAATTCAAAAATGATAATAACGATTCTTTAGACTTCAGTAGAGCGCAGCGCATTATCTCATTATGTGCGTAAAACAGTTTTGCCATATGCACGCGCGTATAGCGGCGCGCTAAATTCGAATTTAAAGTGATTTCAAGCAGCGGTTAAACAAGCGTTTTGCTTCGTTTTTGAATTGCGCTTCACGCATACATGCGAGCAATTTATTTCGAATTACTCTAGTACACTTAACGACGCACAATAGAAGAGCCGCGCGCGTATCGCACTATGCGTTTACGCGTAGCTTGCGCGATAAATTATCGAAAGGAGTAATGGCATTACGCGTGCGAGAAGCCGTGAGATGAAAAAGACGACAATTAACGTTCTCGTAAAACGGCCTAATTAAGCTGAAGTCTAGGATTTTCACTCTTTTATACACTAGACGCGATTTTACGCTATTGATGGCGGTCTCCGCTAAGAAGCTCCGAAATCTATAATTTTCTCTCAACTAGAACGATAATTAAGATTTTATCGTTAATATAATTCACCGTTCTTTAAAAGAAACTTTTCAAACATATGTTTAGGCATCGCTGTGCAAAAATATTTCTCTTATTCCGATCGAGACCTTCGATGACCCATTTTCTTCAACGAGCAGCAAGCTTTAACATCTCGCTTACTCTCTAAATACGGGTCTCGAAAATCCGCGACACTCGTATATTATAAAGAAGATATCCGATCCGGAAATTAATCGAAGCATCTCGAGCTCGCATGCATCGGAAGAAAGTGAGACAGTCGGCCGAGATAGAAAGGAAATGATGCCCAGTTGCTGCTCCGCTTGTACGCGATTTCGTGTTTTTCAATTTTTCGCGGGCGAAATCAAGGAGACTATATGCGATGCGCTCTCGATTTTACTTGCCTGGAGAAAGGCGCGCTCCTCGTCGCGGTAGAGCCTCAGAGGAAATTCTCCGTTCGAGATGTTCCGCAACTCCGTCCAACCGTTTATGCCCACCTGCTGGACTCCGGTTATCACGCAGATCGGGGATCCGACGCCTGCGAAATGGAGGATTTAATTTTTGATGCTTTTTTAATTGTTTATATTTAATTCATGAATATTTGAAATAATAAACATACGATAAAAATATATTTCTCATATATATACATTTTCAAAAATACTTCATGGTATGCAAATGTCGTAGCGACTAAAGTCTGCAAAGACGTTGAAGTTTCTATGTGAAACCAGTCATTTGTATAGCAACTCAAATGATTTTCGCTATACTTAAATCTATAGCATATTACTATATTTACGTTTGCCACGAAACTTTCAAATAACTCACGACAGCAAATTACCGACGCACAAGCTTGTCCATTATCTCACAAAACATAAACACATGCACATCGTTACTAATACGACACTTCTTGGCATCGATCGATCAAGCGACTCACCTTCGAATTTTATTTCCGCATCGGGATGTATAATCTGTCCGGACTGCACCGGAAGGAAAACGTATGGCACCCTTTCAACTAGGCCGGAACCACTGACGAAGTATCCGGAGACGCTCGACTGGCACTCTGCAAAAGACACAAGCGACTCCTTTAATGATAAGGATACATCAAGACTCGAGAAACAAAACGATTCGCATCAGGAGGCTCGAGTAGCTGCACAGGTTCAATTTCAACTGCCGCGGCAACGTGAGTCGCGGGATTTTCTCTCTCTCTCTCTCTCTCTCTCTCTCTCTCTCTCTCTCTCTTGAAGCTGGAGATGCTGAATCGCAGCGTAATCACGCTTAATGATGGACTGTGTGTATGTGTATGTGCAACGTCTTGTGCGGAAGTATAAGCGCGATAAGCTTAGGAAGCGTTTGGACTTGCATATAGAGGAGCGTTTTTTTCGCGGATGGAATTAAATGCGAGTTCTGTGAAGTAGTCTACGTGTGTGCATTCGAGTTCGTTTTTCTGTTTGAAGCTTTCGAGATGCACAAATATGCAAATAGAAGAGCTTTCACGACTTTCAATATACTTTCTATAAAAATGCTAAATGGCATCGATCTCTATATACAAGAGTTCATAAATATTCCGAAAAGAAAAAGAATTCGAACACAGCACTCGCAGATCATCCGATTTGGAATACGTATCAAAAATTTTTTCTCGCGCTCTTAATCAATCTCACCGTATCTAGATTTCACGAGGTTTATACACACAGATCCACGACTAATGGCACAACGATAGCCAAGAGAAGTAAACCGCACGAGGTCTATTAGCGCATCAAGGCGTCTGCTTCTTTCGACCGACAAAAAGGCTGTGCGTCATTATGGGGGAAGTGGAGAAGCTAGACGCGCTATGGAGAAGACACAGCTATAATCGCACGTACGTAAGTCTAAATAGCTTACGCGCACGTGCTGCGGCAAAGACACTTTTCTGCCTTTACGTGTTTATATGCAGGCGTTTTCGGTTATTTTATTCCAGCAGGTGGGCTGTCGTCTTCAATTTGTGATAGCGCTTTCTCGTATACAGTGTGCTTTGATCTATTTACTGTATTACGTACTGAGTCTTATATTTTTTTTTGTTTTAACCGCGTTCGAATGATTATTTCAGATTTCAGTGTATTTAAGATAAATTTCGTCAAATTTTTATTCAAATAAATTTTGAAACATTGTATTGCATAAAGATAGCATTCGCGTATGTTTTTCGATGCTCTGATTGAAGTATTTTTCTTCAACGCCACAGATTTTACGCTTTCGACTCGTGATTATTCATTTGCTTATCAACCACATGATGTACCCATAGTTTATTGTATTTCCTCGTCACAATACAATTATACCGACAAATCCACGCAATCATAAACTATATACTCCTCGAACCTTCAACCCAGCGCAAAAAATCCCAACGCGTCCCAGCGCAGACATGCGCACGTAAAAAGGTCTAAAAAGCCTCTACGAAGACGACGTGACGCTTCATAAAGTTCCGCAGCTACCTTAACTACGGCCGTAGCTGCTGCAGCAGCCTCGAATCAATCGGGATTTATCATCCTCGTCTCGCGCGGGCACTGCGGCGCTTGATTAACGAGCGACTACGGCTTTTCCGCGCGCGTTATAATCTGCGACTATCCGGTTCTCTCGCGCGCACTGTAGCTGAGGGGACATCGCGTACGACACTGTATGTATATGTGAGCGCACGATCACCATTAATATCGCGCCATTATGTCCGCGGATGGATTGCGCGCGAGCTATAGCCTTAATCCTGTATGTACATGCGCTGATGTGATGTAGGCGTACTATACGTGATATGTGCCGTTGCTGCAGTTTCGAGGACATTTTTCGCGCTGCTTTTAGTGGATGTGTGTATTGTAATGTAAGATCGTCCCGTGTGGTCTCATGCAAGAGTTGAGAAATTTATACGCCGCAATGACGACTATACTATACTACTGCTGTTTGTTGAAGGGCTGCGCGCGTTTTTATCGCTTCCGTGACTTCGCGGAAACGCGCGGAAGTTCACGCTTAGTTTGTAGGTAGAGAAATTCTTTGTATGTTTATGTAAGCTTTATTCCGCTGGAATTTTTGACTACGTTTTTATCAAAAATAGATGCTATACGTTTAACATGTGTAACTGTCCCTGTATAATCTGTACATATCTACGCATCCGTACATGAAACGTTTAAAACGGTACCAATATAGTCGTGTAATTCCGCGAGATGTCTCGACACTCGTACGATCTGAAAACATCCCCTCGGGCTGCATCCCCCAGTGTACGGTACTAATCCTTTTCTCCGCAAAGCTCATAACGATCACAGGCGCCAAATAATAAAACGTTCAAGCGTATTTCAAACTATAAAACCGCACGAAAATCTCGCATTAACCTTTCGCACTTCCATCCCCCAGAGCAGAGCTTAGCTCGAAACACCTTCGCTTTTTATCATCACCACCTCTTACACAGCATAAACCTCGTCCAGTCATTTGCCTACTCGCCATATACAGCATCGCGCAACGCCCGCTTGATGATCTCAATAATAATCTCCATCTCCAACGGCTACAAGCACATATCTATGTACTTCTTTCTCGGCGCGCGCATATCATATGATATTATTCGTGTACCTTATACACATCCCATTTCAGCAGCAGCAACTCGATCCTCTAATTAAGCGATTACGCGATATCCATCCGTGCGAAATTCACTGCTGCTGTTCGTAAAAACGTGACCGCGGCCACGAGTACCCGTACACGCTACGGACATTATCGGCTGTGGTATCTTGTCGGACGGCACGATTCAATGGGCTTTGATGCTGGAAGCGAGAGCTATAGCGAGAGAATTAATACCCGTCGCGCGACAAACCTTATGCTGCAGAGGATACCGTTTAGTGCAGGTGTGCCGTTGTCTTGCTGCATGATCGCGTTTTCTAATGCGCCGACAGCACACGTGATGCTGTCGCGTGTGAGTGAACCGATTTCCGCGGTGGTATGCGGAAGAGGGAACTTTGGAAAATCTCACAATAAGTTGATGAGTTTTTTTATGGATGTATTTATTCTAACTGGAGAAAGTTCGAATCTCTGCATCTATGCAGTAAATGAATTTCCAGGAACGATGAAATTGAATATATTCCAAGCACCTTCTTCCATCAGGCGGGTGACAAGCGGCTTGGGTAAAACGATGATACTTTGTCGCGGGGAGAAGCTGTCGCAGGTACGGACCTTTGACAGGGTTTCACATACACTCTGTAGATTCCGTATACAGCTATATCGTCGTGTTCGCGTTGACCTCGACGCGGCCGCGGTTCCTCCCTGGAAATGGCGAACACTGCAGGCAACGATTATTCCGGTAAACGATAACTTATGAAAATGTCGTCGCGCTTTGTGCGCTAATGATGTAAGCGCCTCTTCTCCGAGAAGATCGAGAAATGTTTTGTCCGCCGTCATTGTGTTTACGTAAGAGGGTTGTGATTTGTGTCTGCAGAGACCTGCGTTTAAAATATTAATGATGGGAGGTGTATCCAGCTGTGAAGAGTTTATGCTGTTAACTGTATACCTATGTTTGCATAGAAGTTAGAATTTGTGAGTTAATATACATTTTAAATTAATGACTTCTGTATAATAAGCTTAACTTAATAATTGCAATCTTTGATGTATCAATTTATTGATATAAGAGTTTAACTGTACATTTTTAAATTCCGATATTATAATGAACTTAAAAGAAAAGTTTTTCCCCATAGCCATTTTATTATTTCTATTATAGACGTTGTAATGTTTAGACTATTCTCTACGTGCAACAGTTTTTTACAAGCCAAAAGCTTTATAAGTCTGCAATTACATGCTTATAGTTTCTTTAATAAGAAACCTATATTATGTCTCACCACTGATGTCTGTTACTACTTAACTCCCTTTTATTGTCTAACACACAGCAATGCATCTATATATACATAATGACGTATGAACCACTAAAAAGATCGAATGGGCCTACCATCATCTACAAATTGAATACCATCAAACTAATTTGCCATAATGTATACTGGATTCTCGCAAGAGCTTATACGTACATAATTTGCAACTCGTGGTATGGCGTCAAACGCGTGGAATTAGTATTAGCGCCACACTGGGGCTTCTACCTGCATACATGGCGATTCTGTGCAGACTCGAAATACCGATACCGCGTTTTATCGATCCCACGGCGGACCTTTGAACTTGTCGGTTCTAATTAACAGCGCCGCGACTCGCGCGTCGATAGATCTATCCGGTAATGGATCTACGACTCTCTCCTGGATTTTTGACCGAATGAACATGCTTCTCTCCTGTAATTAAAGGCCTATCGATACAGAGACACGTGAGATATTCAAAAATTGAGAATTTATTTATAAGTTTATCAATTTCGAAGATTTGAAATTGATTTAATATTAAAAATCACGAGTGCCGAAAGTGTGCATTAAAATACTTATGCGATTTTTGGCAAAACAAGTTTATGACAGAGTAAAAGAAATTCAGATTCAAATCCGCAACATTCTATAACGGAAGCTGCGTATAGCTGCGAGAATATCTAGTTCCAACATTAAAAAATGAAGACTATATCAGACTGTCGCAGATATCCGCATATAATAAGAAGCGCAGATGTGTCCCACATAAACATCGGTGATTTAGTGACACTAAAACGAGCACCACATACGCGTCCGCAATTTCCAAAAACGCCACTAAACGTCAATCCATTATACGGGCACAATATCGCGTTTTAGTATAATTTACGAATACCGGAAGGAAAACCACTGCGGCAACGGTACAGTATAGCGCGATCGCGCTATAATTACACACAGTCGTGTCCCGCGAAAATTAATATTCCCGCAGTGAGTGCGCGCGTGTCCGAAAGAGGAACTTTTTTTCTCCAACTATTAGTAGCTTCTTAATTCTCTCGTATAGCGTAGTTTCCTTTGTACGTAGCCGCGCGCGAGCGAGTAGTTTGCTCTTCACACTTTCTTATTGCAGCCGTCGCGAGGGTATATAACAAGCCGCACGTGACGCCGCGACAATCGACCGTTTTGGTGCTGCTGTGCGATTGTTGCTGTTGTTGCCGTTTCTGCCTGTCATTCTGCGGAGGTACCGCGTGTCATCGTGCGCAGGATTTTTATTACTATTATATGCACTGCGGACTTGAAATAACTCGAAAGTCGCAATGTGTCTATTAACGATTTTCTGAAAAATCGAATTAGAGCGCGATACTTCGACTTTTTTAGTTTTTTTGTCGTACGTTTGAGCTAAAAATCGTTAAATAAATGACATAAGCGTGGCGCGACGTGTCGATCAAACCAATCATAATCGTCGGACTAGAATATGTCTACAGAAATTTCCACTTAGCCGTTCGCAGCCTTTCGGCTCTAATTTATTTACGAGAAAGGACTGGTTTCACGACGTTTTACGACACGGCTCTAAAGATTTGAGGGACTCATTAGCAGTATAGGTGTATTGTACAGTGGAAAAATGGTGTTGCGCGACGATAAATTACCGGATTATTTCGCCGATCTACTTTATCTGGATTGTTTTTGGAATAGACTTACAAAACACGAAAAGCGGGAAAGTCCGCAACTTTTTTTCGCGAATTCTTCCGTTTACGGCTGCGCCGTTTCGTTTCAGAAATTATTCTCAAATAACTTCATCGCCGGTGTGCCGCGCGCGGCATTATATATACGCCCGGCGCGATGATAGAAGCCGACCGCGCGGCTGATGGGTGGAAGCGACGCTTTTATCTTTATGCCGATTTTATAACAGGCGCGTGTGCTCTCGCTGCGCAGCTCGCGGCCGATATTCTCATATAAGCTATATAGTGCAGCGGCGGGTTTATTCGAAAAACAGTCCTGTACAACATTTTCATTTATGTAATTTAATTATACGACCTTACAGCTGTTTGCGTCGAGTGATTGTTTTATTTATTTGTTAACTCTTATGCGAACTTTCTTAAAATATATAAATTCGCAAAAGACCAAAACATATACCGCATAACTCCCTCGCATATTATCAGCGTAACGCTCGTAATTATACAACTGCGCTATTATGCGCTCCATTACACTCTACGCGATCTCGCTGCCTTGCTCGGCATTCAGAGAAAGCACCGCGCGCGCTGTGTGTTCCCGAAGGATCGACGCGAAATTGCTATTATGCGCACACACGACCTTTTCCGTCCGTGAACTCACGGCGGGCCAGTCCGCGCAGGTATAAGTAGATGTGTATCATCCATACGCGACGTGGCGTACGTGCGCGCGTTCGCAGACAAATGAGTTCCCCGCATCAGGCTACTGACTGAGCTGTGTATATGCGATGATTCGCTGAAGATATGTGTACGTTACCCTATATGGGGAGCCGCGCATATGGATGTATACCTACATATACTGAATGGTACACACGACGCAGCGCGTATCTTTGCGGAGATTTATTAGCTTGAGAGGTGTAGAAGAGAGACCATTAACTCGCGGACGAAGGGCAGAACCTTTTAGCCTCTTTTAAGTGTAGAGTGCAGGCCGCTTTGCCCATATACCGGCTATATCGGGTTAAATGACGGGCTTAGCTCTGATTGCGGATACAGGCGAGCGTATATAGCTGCGGGCTGGAGTTTTACCATGGGCTCATCGTATAGTGCGCGTGTGAGATGATGACGATGATTATGCAGGCCGGGACCGAAATCGTGTGCGGCGCATGGGAAGCAAACATATTTCGATTTTTAGTTTTGACTATATTAGGTAATTTTGGATCGAGGATGGTGATGATGTAATTTTGAAATTGTGTGTGTGTGTGTGTGTGTGTGTGTGTGTAGTTTAGATCGCAAGGATGTAGATGAAGCTGCAGATTATAAAAATGTTCTGATTTATAGTTGAAGTTCGGAGTTTGCTCAAGCAACTTACGTGAGATTATTGCGGTACACGATGTTAATGGTTGGTATACAGGGAAGATCGTTATTAGATCGCGGTTTGGCTATTAGCGCGGCGCGCGACGCGCTTCAATTGAAAGCAGAACATCCGTGACCAAGTCGAAACGAAACCGCAAGCAAGGAGCGAATCGCCCCGAGCGTTTAAAAGTTGATGACAATAGCTTGAATCATGGCCTGTGCATTGTGTATACTGTACATACATTTTGTTTTTGCAGATATTATTATGTGCGGCGATACATAATGTGGAGAGAATTAGAGGGATGTACAAATTATTTTTAAGTAATGTAATTAAGCTGAACATTCAATGTTTTCCGAAATAATAAGATGCTCTACTGGAATAATGTATCATAAGTTTTTGAATTTACCGCTGAAATCGGCTATAGGGTCACGAGGTGGCGCTAAAGTCGATGACAGAGACAGTGATTGTGCGTGAGCTGAGAGCAGTTTCTGCTTGTCTGCTTGTGCTTTTCTCGGATGGGCTCGTAACTTTAACCAAAATATATATTGTAAAGTTTGTGTTGTTCATCGGAATCGAATAAAAAGGTGTGTATTGATATCGATAAGTATCTTATCGTAATATTCCTTTTTCAAGCACGATTTCGTTGAGTGACATTCAAAAATATTGATATAAGCATTGTTTTCGTCATTCTAACCTCTATACTTTAGTTCCTCATTCTCTTTAATGAATATAAAACAGAAAATAAAGTTAATACCATTTATAGACTTCATACTATTTGCAATTACTTAACACTGATAATATACCTAATATTCTTACTACCTAACTCTAATTTATTAAAAGATAACTTGTATTATTGAATACAAGAAGCATCTAAAATTGTATAACTTCATATGTTCTAGATGGGATTAAAACATCCATATTTCCTTGCAAGAACTGTGTTTGTAAAAAACAACGATGTTGAACATGCTTGTCGAATAATGAACAGAATACTTGGACAAGAAGAAATATTAGACCAATTTCGTCGAACTAGGTATTATGAGAAACCAAATCAAGTAAGGCGACGAATCAATTACGAAAGATGCAAGGCTATTTATGATGAAGATATGGACCGTAGGATTCAGTTTCTTTTAAGAAAGAACAGAGTGGACCCATTCCCAGGATGTTTATAAGGTTCTTTATCATTCACATGTAAATATTAAGATACGAATAAAAATATTTGTAAACAAGATTCTACATTGGCCATCTGACGTCATTCGATGCATATAACTTATACAAATTTTCTGAAGCAGCATAAATAACGTTACAAAATTTTGTCAAATTCCATCGAATTATAGTTTTAATATTTTTCAAAAAAAACTACACGTACCTTGTATATGATCGACGCATATCGTCAGGTCTTCACGAAATACGGGCAAATCGTAATTGCACTGACAGGTGCAGGAATCGTTGTAGTTGTCGTTGAAAGCAGACGGCGCAGAGCCAAAAGGGCTCGCGGTATTGCTGCTGAGAACCATGCAAGCCTCGTTACAGGAACCTTTCGAACAAATTTATAAACTGTTGAATTTCCAGTCGAATGATATCGTAGGGAATAATGAGGAGAGTTAATAGGTTCGGAATTCATATTAAAGGTTTACAGGTTTATAGCCCGAGACGCTTTCCATTCCTATACGTATATATAGATAAGCCCAACTAATGCGATGTTTACAGCGCAATGTTTACGACTTCTCAATTGGTTTTATGAAGTTTTATAGAGTAGCGATAGCAGTTTTTATTGTTGACGAATTTTCGACGTAAAAAATTTCGAAAACCTGCTTTGAAAATTCAAATTTAAAAGAAGCAAAAAATTATTTCCAAAACATAAAATTCATGAAACGTAAATTAAGTCATTATTAATATTTTTAACGACAAATATTCGCGTAAACTTAACGAGCGCGGCTGAAAATACAAGCATAATTAAAAAACGCGCGGACCGCGAATTCTAAATGTCATCGAAACACGCTCCCGGAGAGCCCTTAAACCAGGATTTTTATCTCGCTGTTTTTGCCTGCGCGCGCCGCCGAACCGTAAAATTGCCGCACGCGCTCGCGCGCAACGCGTATAATCGACGCTCCTGTTTTTATAATATAATTTTTCCTCCGCAGCGCTTAATACGCAGCGTATAGGTCGTTTTTCTCGATACAGCGCATGAAGGCACTTACCCGGAATGGCGAAGACATCTCCATCGGGCTGTCGCCTCACGGTAATCTCGTCGGCCAGCGCCAGTTGCAGGACATGATGGCAGCTTAACGAGAAAATCAGGAATGAAAGACTCGGCATCTTCTCGGCATTCTGAAATGTGAAATTAATGTCCGATCGTGAGTCGCTGCGCTGACGTGCCGCTACCGTTTTGCATATGCCGTTTTTAATATTTCTCATATGTATTATATAGCTGTGTGCGTATATGTGAGAGAGATTTATTTCGCTTTCGTTTATAATGTGTACTGAGAATTGCCTATAAAGAGACTATTTTAGAGCTGTATGCCTATCAGGTCTATGTGTGCGTTTGGCTTCCGGTCTCGCGGTTTTATATTCTAGAAAATTTACGCGCGTTTGTGAAATATATTATATTGTAACAAAATAAGGTAGCGAGATTTTATGAAAATCTTTAGAGCTGTTGCTTATCAACACCCGTTTTTCACAATATGTCTGCACATTGTTGAATAATTTATTGAGCAATAAAAATTCCGAACGAGATCGTTAATCATACTATATTGATTATACGGCGTTGGAATAACGACACTTTAATTCACGATGATTACAGGAAATCTAATAAAGCTCGCGCGCTTATAATGGTCGCTTTCTTGAGCTCCGTAATAATGACTTATCTCTCTATACGGCCGCGAGTGTTAAGTCTGGCATATAATAAACTAATACACGATTTTCCAAAAGAAGCAAATAAGAAGCCTCGACGCGACGTTTACGATAATTTGCAATTAATTAAGACACGCACGCGCACGCGCACCTGTGACACGTTCATGAGGTCAGTCCTCGGGTAATATTTATCTGCGGCTTCTCATATAACTCATAATAAAATTATTATATGGCCAGGATTATTCTCGCCGCATATGGCTGCGCAAAGCTAATCAGACCTTTTACGCTTTCTTTTTTCTCGATTTGCGTCTCTTTTTTCATCATTTCCACTACTCCGTATTATATGAGCTTTGCATATTTTTTGTTCAATTATTGAGAAATTATGAAATTCTTATTATTAAAAGAAAAAATTCTTAATAATTAGTGAATCCTCCGTTATATATAGAGGCTCTATAAATTCACTGGTTAAAAATATCGAGCTTCAAAGTAAAGGCGTACACGAAAAGCCCAGCGAGACAGGCTTAATTGCAGTACAATTCTTACAGTTATACACCGCCAATAACACAGACGCGCGCGCAGGTAAAAAAAATCGCTTATTTTTCAAAGAGCGCATTGAACCCCTGATGATAAGCTACTTTCGCAGCCCGACGCGACTCTCACTGCTGGGATTTCCGTATATGACGAAAGAAGTTTAATTTTTCTCCCAGTCAACAAGAGCTGCCGAAAAAATCCAATGAAACGTTGCCCCTCTCTCTCTCTCTCTCTCTCTCTCTCTCTCTCTCTCGAGAAAACTACTGTAATCATGGTAGACAGTACCAATAAAGCGACTTCAATCTTATGCCCTGCGTCCGCGGTGTATACGCGATAGACACAAGACACGTATTCACGTTGCTTGCTATACAGCCTCCGCCGCTGCGAGGTGTATTATTTATTCAGTATAGAGAATATAACGACGCGCAGCAGCAGTAGCCTGTATTTATATCCAAATAGCTTAGATATAGAAGACAGGTCATTAGAGCGTCTGTCTGCTGGAGGTAAATAGGTATAACAGTGTTTTGAGACCAGTTGCAAAATCATTGTTCCGGGACGAGGAAGAAGTCACCGTCTACTCGGAACAACAACTGCAGTTAAGCGGTAGCCTCTCGGCAAAAAAAAAAATGATCTGAGAACGAAATAATATTTTATACTTAAAATCGACCTGTTCATTACACACGCAGCGTTGCATTCTTCGCGTCTCTCTCGTGTGTTCCAGAATTCAACCGCAGCGAACGCGATTAGCACGCGTCGCTCCCGAGCTTTGCGCGTATTCTCCTTTTTCCCGCGAGTCCAGGTCTCAGGGACACCATTAAGCTACACCGCACTACACCGCAAGCGCGTGCCGTTCAACCCCGCACGCGTATACGGAGGTAGCTCCAATTTTACTGCCGCGATATAAGAGCCATATGGACAAGAAATCGCTAGCTGCGCGTGTGCCTCGCGGAGACGTATCGAGGCGAGTAGGGAACGTCGCTCGGTAATGAGACGGAACGTCGCTTTTAATGGTTAGAGAGCGATGCCCGGGCTTGATTATGCTCTATCTGTTCTCGCGCGTCGTATGTGCGAGTATATACATATAGTTGTGATGGCTTTTTCTAACTCTTTGGATTATCAGGCCTGACACGTCGCGGTTATGCACGTAGTCGCGATTTTCTGTCGTGACTCGAGTTGAATTTGATGACGCTTAAATGCAAGGATATTTTTTGATTCCTCAATACACGTATCACCTGTTCCGAATAGCATACGTATCAAAGTTGTACGTATACACTGCTCGCTCCGTGAAATGAACTTGTTTTCGGCCTGTCGACCGCACCGTGTGACATCTGGAGCTAATCTTATCGAACCGCGCTAATCCTGATCAATAAATATGTATATCTATGAGCAGTAATCTTGTCCGAAGATCTGTGATTCTGGCCGCTGCGCGGCTTAAAACATTTTTTTTGGAACTTCCTCGATCCGTATACGCGTATAATGAAAGCTCAAAATCATGTAACATCCAGTGGCAAAGTTTTCGGCTCTGTTTCCTCCTTCGATCCAATTATCGAGTGTGTTTGGCTTATTGCGCTATACGTTAGCGCGAAATTGCCTTTGGAATGATCGGGGCGCATTTGGGCCGATAACATTTTTACAGCCCGTTAAGGACGTCGTTATGAGATCGAAATTGTCGGAGCACGTCTTGGAATTACGATTTGATTTTTGGTTCTTCTCTTTTTTTTTAAATGAAATTTTAAAATAAAGAACCTTAATCGAGAATGAATTCGTGTAGATTGTGAAATAATTCAACCGTAAAATTATGCGGTAGTCGATGCAATTAAAAATAATTAATTTCAAACAGATTTTCAAACAGAATACAGACTTCTACGATATGCACGGGTCGAAATAATTTTCCCTCTCAATTTTTCGAATTCCGAAATTATTATACTTATTTTCACTTTCAAAGTTTTCTCTTTGTGAGAGCAAGAGTGTCTAAATATTCCTCGATAAATTTCAGCAGTTAACTAAAAAACAAGTCCATCATCCATTCATTCAATTATTCTCCAGCAGTGAAACTGAATTCGATTTCCTTAAATCTCATGAAATTTCCACAACTCGACCGAATGCTTAACACGAGTTCACGAAATAGCCAGGATCATAAAACCGCGTACGTATATATCCGAACATCGCGTTTCGCCGCATTCGTTTTATTAGTTTGCAGACATAAGTCAAAGTACACACTCCAGCTGTCCACGATATACGCGTATTATAATAGAAAAGTAACTGACGTTCGCGCAAGCAGTCGCACGCAATAAAACCATATAATGAGTATACCCCGGACGCGAAACTACATACTTACAGCAGCCCGCGCGCGAGCTTTTGAAAACCACAAAGCTGCGGCGGCTGCGTACATCCCCATTAGAATTCCAGAAAAACATGAAAAATTCCTCCACGATCCCTCTACACTCTTGCACATCCCATCCCCCGCACCGTCGGGATGCAAATCGTTAAAATGTCAGGTTGGACGAGCGGCCGTAACACCGTACACCGTCGTGCAGTGCAAATAGACACACGAAGAAAAGTGCGCACACCGCGGTATATATATATAATACTGCACCGCGCTCTCCTTAAAAACAGTCGTGCCTCTCTCCTGCGACCAATCAAGCCCCGCTGAAATTGCGCCGCTGCTGCAGTCCACCTGTTCTTCTTCGTCTTCTTTCTCTCCCCGTCATACACACACACATACACACTGCAGGCTGTCCTCCGCAACGGTATTGCTATCATAAAACGCGCGCGACTCTAACCATGTGGTGCCGCTGCGCTATGCGTCTATTATAAACCGGCTGCGTTGCACGGAAGATGCGCGCCGCATGCGGCGGATTATCCTAGCGGAGGAAAGTGTTTTACACACGCAGCGACCGGTTTCTTTTTACCGAATTTCGAGGTATCCCTTGCGATGATACCATAGGCGCTGAGGTGCGTGAAAGTTCACGCTTTTACGGGCTTCTTTTATCGATGGGGAATTTTTCTTATATTCTACGTCTAGCCGGAAGAGGATTTTTAACAGGATTCCGAATGATAATTTTAAGCCGTGAAATCGGTTATTTTCTCTAGCCGACACTTCGCACTATCTGGAAGACGAATCGTTCGTGTATTATTTTTCCTTGTTATCTGGGCTCTATACAATTGTCGGATACACGAGTGCAATTTATAAAACGGTTCCGACGAGGATCTGTTTTTAACATTACACGAATAAATCAGGCATTCGAAAACGAGTCGCTGATCCAGTTGCGCTCAATCTGGCAACGCATCAATTTGATGAAATTTCACGCTCGGCCTGTGCGCCTCTATATACGAGGCTTGGAATTTGTCATTTTTACGCGAAAACGTAGCAGTAGACGCCCAGCAGGAAGAGAAAGAAGAATACCCACAGCTCGTCTGGATTATACAGATCAGTCGCTGGATGCTCCGAGTGCAAATTCACGGCCTTTGCGCGGCCTCCGGCGATTTTCCGAACGTGCGCGCGCGGTATACGGCCGCGGAAAGCTTTGTGAGCGCGCTATAAACACGATTTCGCTAATTTATGACTTATTTACAGATTGTAAAGGACGACACGCCGACGGGCGGAGGAGGAAAAATCGCTGAATACACAGATCGTAAAAGCCGAGAGAGACGCGCGACGAGAGAGTTGAAGTTGAAATTGATGAAAGTCGCGGTCGTTGACAAATGTCTGGATTTGAATAAGATAAATTAATTTCGTACTTTTTATCATTTTCGAAATGACGTTTCGGAATTTTTTATTTCACAAGAGCGATGTGCTTACATAATTCAGAAGGGATTATTCACGCGTGTGTGTGTGTGTACAAATAACCGGATCCGCTTTGTGAAAAAGAACAAGATCTATTAGAGTCGGCAACTCATTGATTTTACCCGCGCAACGGATACCTTGAATCAATATGCCGCAAGAAGCGCAGTTGTGTCATACTATTGACTCGTGAAAACGCCGATATACACTGTTTCGAACTTCCGCAAAGCTGTAAGTGCTAAAACGAATCTGATAAAATACACGGCTGTGTGTTCCGAGATGCCGGCGGAGTAAGTCATTTCGACAATAAACGCTATGCTCGGCGACATAAGCGAGGACTCGTCTATAAAATAATACTGACGAGGCTTCGTTAAACTTCATCACACCTACGTAATAAAATAATCAACTTAATAGCGTTATACAAGAAGCCAAGGGTGTGCGACAACACTATTATGAATTAAATTAGCCGCTCTTTTTTAGAAAAAAAAAAACAAAGTGTAATCAAGTTAAACGCAGCCGCACTGCCACCGCTTCACATACATCTCATAATTGTAATTCCAAAACAATCATCTCCGTCTTTATTATGCCCGACGTAGGAGTGCAGCATTATATGTCACGCGAAATCTTGTGATTGCGCGCGCGGGGGCATGTGAGCGGCGTGTAATAGAATTAAATTACACCCCGAAGCAAACGTGACACATTTATCTTAACACCCTCGGAAATTAAGTGTAATCAAACGAACTACTGTATATTATGCCAGCAGCAACTTTGTGACATAAACATTACAGCCGCGGCTTCAAAACACACGCTATAGGTATATATAGCGCTCGCACAATCCCGAGGGACCGACACACTCGCAGCTCGTATATTCACGAAGCTATAATACAATTTGGAAACGGAAACTTGATTACCTCATCCGCAGACCATGCTTGTACGGCGAAAAATCGTATAGCATATCTGGGAAGTATGAGGTTGTACGTACGTGTTTATGCCGTCTTGCGCTCGTGCGCGGCAAAACGGAAAGAAAAAGGGGGGAAGCTCTGCAATGCGTCGGTCAGCAGCTGTTGCGCGTGCCTAGGCCGTGCCATCCAGTTTATAAATGTATATAGGTAAGTATAGGTTGAGGCTCAGCGAAAAATGCGAATGGAAGGGTGCTTGAAAAATTATCAGAAAATCTCTTGAATAATATCTATAAGTGATAAAAGTAAAATTCTCGTGTAATCATCAACATTTTTGTTTATCCATAATTAGAAGAAACATCTCAATAATTTGAACAAAACAGGCGATTCTATTTTTTTAATCGAGTCATCCAAAAATAATACACCTCCAATATACTGAAATGAATAATTGAGTTAGGTGTTTCACGGAAGAGAGACAATTAACGGGACTCTCGGTAGTATATTTTAGTTTCCTACAGTATAAGGTAAAAGCGTGACGCTGCACGACCAAACGCGGCCGGAAGACGAGTTTGAGGATTGTCGCTTTCTTCGCGGCATTTCCCGATACGATTCGTCCGCTCAAACCATTGCAATGTTTTCAAATGCAAACACCAGAGTCATAAATGTCTCATCCGGGTGGAAATAAATTTGACAGATTCGCCGTGAAATATTCTATTAAGATGAGCTCGCCGAGGACGAATTGGGTTGACGTTACTGTACTCCTAGCTGTATTTCTATTATGTTAGAAGAATGCGTGCCAATAAATTCGATTTTTACGAGCACCTCTCTCTCTCTCTCTCTCTCCCTTCAAGATCGGAA
>JAZHPH010000046.1:141139-179768 GCA_037356405.1 Nasonia oneida
TCTCTATATATATATATATATATATATATATATATGCTAAGTGTTATTACCAGTGTGTCCTATTTTTTAAGCTCGAAAACTATAAATTATTGTTCTCAAAAGGACATGCGATTTGATGACTTTTTTTCGCTTTCTAAAGCTTATCTCAAAACCATACTTAACCATGTGTGTTATTGACGTCAGAGGAGTCACTTTAAAATTAAAACGAGATTTTAAATAATCAAATTTACACCGTGATTTAATGATTTAGAATATTTTTAATTACATATATTGTAGACGGAGAAAAAATACTAGTGAGTCAATAAAAAAAAAACATTTTGGACTGGCCTTTCTCGCACCTCTTAAACTTGCCAGCTACCTGATGTCTGGCTAGCTAAAGTAGGTAGCACATGTGCGCACTTTTTTATTTCTCTCATCAAAATGTGCTCGCAAAATGCATATATAATATAGTCATGACTAATCGGTACCAAATCAATCACGTTATAGGCATCCTTAAGCTGCCCATGCTATAACTGCTCGAGTATGCTTGGAACCGAGTACCTACCAAAATAAGATGCTCTAGCTGGTGCAATATTTGTTCGTTTTTTTATAACTAATATAAAAAAAAATACTTGGATTCAAATTTTCAGTGAGATAATTTGTGTAGGCGATATATCCGAATCAGATTGGTATTAAAAAATCTAATACTGTGGCTTTACTTTTTTCCGCAGTAACATAATCGTAGATGTATAAATACAATTTTACAAAGATTCGTAATTCACTGTATTCGTAAGAATGTGTTTTCAGCGTCACTCGATAAATCGAGCGTTACCATCAACATGTAAGATTTTTATAGAACCATTACTCCCAAAAATCAATTCGAGCATCCTTTTAAGATACGACCGAGCCAATTCCAGGTAAACCCTTTGAAAGCGTCGTCGCCCTCGTAAAGTCCCGAATGAAAAATACCAAGATATCGCGACTATACCTGCCAGTTCGCCACCTGCGAGCATGTCACCAAAAACCGAGAATTCCCGCAATAAAAATGACTCTTTACCCCTCACACCAAGAGAAAGAGAGAGAGAGAGAGAGAGCCCTTAAATTCTGCTGCTAAATTCGTCGCCGATGTATAATGTGAGCGGGGAAAAAATAACGACTCGCGGCGCGTCGAAAGGGAAAAAGAATCCTCGCGAATCGCGTTAATTAAGAAGCCCGCCCGGCGAATATCTAGATAATAATAACAGCGGCTGCTGTTCGTCTCGACTGTAAAAGCTTATATTGACGTTATTACTGGGCAGTTCTTTAAACAATATATCCCGCGTGCGCGCGAAATTTTATTTGCCTGCGCCACCTCACCGCAGGAGCCCGCGATATAAAATGTTGTGTCGGAAGTTTCGGCTTAATTACCCGGTCGTTTGGGCCATCGTTTAATTTCGCCGGGATACACGTTTGTTATCGTTTAAAGTGCCTTTTTCTCGACGGCTAATGACTTTATTACGTTACAATGGAGAGAACGATGAGTTTAGGGCTCCATACCCTTTGCGATGTGTATATGTGTGCGTATAGCGGATGCTGGATTGAGAATTATACGATTGCTTACGGGTTAAATGAGCTAATAGAGGTGTCGGTTGTTTACTGGCTTGGATTTCAGATGCACTGTAAAATACTGTTCGCGTGAAATTCAATTTTATTGATCGTAGGGCATCTCAGTTTGTAAAAGTTTAAAAGCTGCGCGAGATTGTAAATTAAAAACAGAGACGGAAAAAATGTCCAATTGTGTTGGCTTTGCGTCCTTTTGATCGCACAAAGTATAGTAAATTGAACGAATATCAGTGTAACTGTTACGACTGAATTCTTGAATAAACGAATCAAGAGTTGGATAAACAAGTGGATGACGAATGAGGTGACCAAGAAAACAGCTGCTGTATTATACGTACTGAATACTACGAAATCCATTACATGTATAATGTAAAAACACGCGGGAATCAAAAAATATTGTACTACATCTTATGTCAAGAAAATTCACTCATATAATTTTTAAATTTACTTCATTGCTTGGTATTTATAAGAAAATTTAAACAAGCGATATCCAACTAATATCCACGATCATTGCCTTTTATCAATTTCAACGATTATCTCTACTACATAACTGAGATCCAGTAAAAGGATCTAGCATTACAGAAAAGCTTCTTCAGCACACAACAACAAGATCCGCTTCTTCAGGCGTCGGTATTATAGGCCAACGACATAAATCAGAAAGACGCACGCGTCCCGTCGGCAAACAGAATCGTAATAAAGCGATTCGTATAACCGAAGAAAAACTTGGTAAAAGACCTCACGCAACGTATCATCGGCAATCGTCTCCTCTTCTCCTCCATTCTTATCCCAGTTTAGCCTTTTTTCCTCCTTCCGCATCAAGTGGAACAGTTCGCATCAGTATTCGACCTCTTAATTTTTTTCTTCGGTGGACGGCGACATGCTCCTGCTGGTGAGCTGTTGTTTTAGCAGGTATTTATACGGAGCTGCTTTGAAATATGTTATATGTACGCAACAGGTACTTATTTGTAATGAAAAATTGATGTAGAAGAGAGATTTTCTTCTGAGGGTAATATGCTTTTCATTCAAGCTATGCAATGCGGATGTATTCGTACATAGCAAAATAGTATTGCTAACAGTTTTGCAATCGAAAATATTAATTATGATCAGTTTTTACTGATATTCTCTTCAGATGAAATGCACGATGATAGAACATACAGAATATAATCAACACAAAAATGTAACTTTCATAAAGAAACTAATAATAAATCACGCAATTGTACACTAACCGATTTTAATTAAATTATTATTATCAATTTAAATACCAGCTTACAGAGCGATAAAATAGAGCAATAAAACGTTAAACGCCACGCAGTTGTAAATTCATGCAATTTATTGAATTCAAATAATACTGCGCCTTAAAAAGCTTCCCGCCTCTCGTGGTTCGATATTCTATAATTAAACAAAAAATCATCGAATCACAAAACTCGAGCTACTCACTCTCCAGTTAAAGTACAACAAACACAAGGTACACCGGATGATAAGCATAAAGAACTTTTCTCGCAAGTGGTGGTGTTTGCATGTTTATTGTACTTTTGCTCTCTCGCCTGATGCCGCGCAGAGAAAGCACCGTCAGCGCGCGCGCGTTCGATTTTTTTCCCCGCACAAATATTTGACTAACGCGCGACGAACTTATAACTTATAACTGTCCACTTGATGCGCGCCGTTACTGCTGCTGCTTCTTCTTTTCCATACTATGAGATACTTGCTTGCGAACCGGGTACATAATATCGCGTCTGCAGTGCGTGAGCGTTGGCTTGTGAGTAAGCAGCATCTCTATCTCCTTCTGCTGGACTGACGGCGATGTTTCGTTTCCAAAGAATGATTTAGCGGCGGATTGTCATTTCGTGAAAACGAGAATGAGTATTGTGACTTCCGCATTTTTTATACAAACTTTGTTTTTCGTTTTTTTTTAATGGTCGAAGGGATTATTATATAGATTGCGCTTTAATGGATGATAGCAAAAAGAAAATTATGAGACTGTAGAATAAACAATAGATTAAAATGTAATGAATTTTTTCATTTACAAAATTCATCTGATTATAACAATGTATCATTTATGTATGCGTATGTATATTTATACACGTAAAGCAAAGCTCTCCGCTACACTCGATAAAAAAAGCAGCGCTCACAAGGGGCAGGTTATTGCCACCGATTCGGCTCAGTGATTGAATGAGACAACCGTTAAAGATTACGCGCACTCGCTCGTTTCTCATTTCCACATTACCTTTACACGAGGGGAGGGGGGGGGGGCAGCGCAGCTTTTTTACGCGCTGGAATACTCATACGCTCCGAGATCATTTCGTGCGCGTAATTTAACGGCCCGTTAAGCTTGCGCGTGTATGCGCGACTTTTCCGAGAATACGCTGCAAAGTTTGCGGGTGAGCTTGCATGGCTCTAGCGGATTGTTCTGTGGATGTCTGAATGATATTTCAAGTCTCGAAGTTACGAGTGTAAGTTAGTCGATATACAAGATTCGAAGAAACGCTAGCATGTTCTTAAGTTTTGTAATGTTAATGTATTTTGAAAATATATGAAGAAGGGAGCAAAATTTGCGATTTTATTTTTCAGCCCCCGACTGCTTTTTATTGCAAATTTTTTATTCCATACTTAATAAACCCTCATCAGAAAATAAAATCCTATACTGCAGGCTGCAGTGAATTTTAATTAATCCGCTTTTGTACAAAAGTCACTACCGCATAACGCGCATAAACCCAGAAAATCTCATACCATATACGACTTTCAGGTGAAAGATGAAAACGTTGCGTCTCATGCAAATACCCCTCACTCCTCTCCGAGGAATTTACGCACTGCGCTCGGATTCTTTCCGGATCCCATAAAAATCCCCCCTCCTCTTTTCCATCCCATACCGTTTTCCCGTATACGAAAGAAAGAACCGCACGCGCGTATTTTACGACCGCCTCGTACGTACAGGGCTACGAAAGGCACGTCTTCATTCAGCTTTCGGGACTGATCAAAAAGCGCATAGAATATATACTGTATACCTCCTATATGTCTCTAGCGGCGCATTGACTAATTCGGAAGTTTGTCGACGCCGTAAATTAATCCACCGGTACCCGCTCCAAGTGTGTCGTAGTGTATACGCGCCAGACGCACGGAAGTCGTAGGTGCAGAGTCGTATTGTAAATCACCTCCTGCTTAGGAGATTTCTAAATGTACACGCACGTGCGACGTCTTCATATGCCGACGAGAAAAAAACCGGATCTCCTCTGCATCTCGATACTTTTCTTCGGGGAGGAGTCACGCTGTGGGAGAGGCGGCGTCTGTAGTCTAACGATTATAACCGTAGACGCGACTTTAATAGCGTGTGATTCGAGGCACAACATTTTGACTGGAGTTATTCGATGGACTGTCATAAATTCTGTCTTTACTGGGCTTTGGCTGTTTTAATAAGACAGAGAATTTTCGGAATGAGGTCGGCTAATTATTTAGGAGTATTCTTCTTCTTTTGGATTTCGAGGCAGCACGTGCTGATATTAACATGTGTACGAAATTCACCAAAATAGAAGTATATATGTGCAAATCCAGAAAAAACCGGACACTTCAGGGGGTCTGAGTGAACAAATTTGAAATTTGTGGCACACCTACCAGACCAACTTTTTTGGGTTCCTTAGGCCTCCCAGAACCCGAAAAACCTTAAGTTCTCAAGATTAAAAAATACCTATTTTTTGCCGGGCAGTTTAAATTCTCTTATGGGAATTTAACACGGGGAAAATTAACAAAAACCAGGAAAATGCCACGTTCTGTCTGGAGGCGCAATTAAAAAATGTGTTTTAATTATAGAATCAAAGTATTGGAAAAAAGAATTGGTTTGAGGGCTGGTGGGTTAAAAATGGTTGCCTTGGTCAAAAGGCTTGAAAATGACAAAAACTCACCAATTTCTCGATTTTTTACGAAGATCAGTGATTTCTCTTATTTTTAAAATCCTTATAACTTTTGATCCCATCAGTCAATTTCGACCACCCGGGGCTTAAATTGTAGCTCTTTTCTTTCTCTTTCGCTTTGAAAATTTAGATTGAACATTTTACTGGTTTATCAGCTATATCTCTAAAAAGAAACTTAACCAAAGTAAAAAGGTTAGGCGCGTTTGATGTTTTGCGTATCATCATGAATGTCAATAATTATTTTTACTGTGAAATTACAGATTAAAAAACAACTGAGATTAATTAAAACAAGTCAAGTTTACAATCATATTATTTTATTTATAATACGACTACCAAAAAATTATTATGTTTATTTAAGGGCCCAGTCAAATGATTGGTAATTTAAACTTAAGTAATTTATTGATCAATTACAAACAACTCTCAAGATAGTTACTACGTAATTTGCCAAGCCCCTTACATTTTGTCCATGGTATTGTCTAATTGTAAGTGTAACTTTCCGCATATTTGTGTACATAAATTTATAAAATTGTTATTTCAATAAAATGAAATATTTTAAATTTAAATGTAAAAGTATGTACCATGAACAAAATGTAAGGGTCATGGTAAGTTACGTAATTTTTTTACTTTGGTTTAGTTTCTTTTTAGAGATTCAATGTAACGCAATTTAAAAAGTGCATTATGTTAGACCTATTACGTGAATTATGCTTCACAGGCTATAATTGAATTTCCTCTACGCTAATTCCAATTACCATAGATTTCACTATTCCTATAATAATCAATGATGAACTTGCGGACTTGTTCTCACCTTCGAAATGGCAATTTCATCTCGATAATAACAGCCGGATCACGCTAAGACCCAGCGTCTGCGAAAACAATGAAAAATAAAAAAAGACCTGCCAGACGCATCATCATCAAATGCTAATATATATACCCTCATTTCAGTAGCCGCAAACACGCGCGCGTCATGATGCGATAAACATCTCTACTCCGCGGGCACAGGTAGACAATACAGAGCTCAGCCGAAGAGTGAAAAAAGAAACAGCGGGAGAAAGAGTAGGAAGAAAAGTATGGAAGGGCTTCGCCGAGGCGTGGATATGCTCGCGCAGCTCATAATTACCGCGTATTAATTAATATTTATATATCCACGCCGGGGCACGTGGGCATGACCACATCTTCCGCGAGCGCTATTCTGCCATTAATTCCGTTTCCTTGTACGCATAGCCGCAGCTTGCTCTTCTTCTCTTCTGTGCTTTGCGAGCTGCGGAGGCTCGTAACCCCTGAAAAAAAGAGGCTTTATTATTTCGCTCTCGTGCCGAACGATTATGACGCCTGTTTATTGCTCCTGTTCTTCTTTTTCTCCTTCGGCTTATTGCGAGCGATAGATCCGCGCCGCGCTCGATTCCTCTCTGATGGATTATCTCGTCGCGGCTGTTTCATCGTTTAACTGTTACTTTTGAGCAAGTTCTTTTTTTCAATCTCGATGCCGCTTACTCGTTTTTACGTCCCGATCGTATATACGGATACTTTTTTAGGGTTGCGTCGTTAAAATTACGCTCGTGTCTTATACGATAAGTTTTGACTAGTCTTCGATGCAGTTTTTCCGAGGACCCGTTTCCGTTTTACGACTCGGAGAGAGATTCTCTCGAGAGATATAGGTATCGGTGTACTCGTCGGAACTGAGCTGCCCTATGTGTGCGAGATGCTATACTGCACGTTCGTGCGTTAGCAATATTATTTTACTCGAGATGCGATGCAGACTGTGTTTATATTGTAATTCGTCATTAAAAAACATAGCCAAGCCGCTGCGCTTGCAGACGCTATCGGCGTTAATTTAAATTTGATTCAGACTCGATACGCTTCGAGATTGTACGTTGAGTACTATGTAGCAGTAGCAGCTGCTGCGCCTCTCGTGTTTGATAGTCATAAAGTGATCTTACGTAGAAATTATTTTATGGATAGTGTCTTACGTGATGATTTTGATTTCCATACGAGATGAATATTAATCCCTTGTAGTATATTATTAGGTCGATTTTTTTCATATTACAACGCGAAATTCCGTTATTTGTTACATTACTGCGTTACGTGTGTAATCAAATTAGTTTAATGGATATATGATTTTGCGAACTTTTATTTTGTGAACAAGCACTAGCTGCGCGCGAACTCTGTTTTTCTTTTCTTTCCGATGTCGTGAATCGTGAATTGCGACGCATGGTGTGTTTTGCGGAGTTTACGTCAGCTGGCTTAAATTCGTAAATCATGCTTCGTTATGTACGCGTCATACGGTACTTAGGAAAGTAGATTGTCGAGGCAGAGGCAATGTTTTATATTGGCGAGCTACGCGTGCAACGTTCGGTTTTGTAATTGTTGGACGGTTTTTTCATCAATCGTCAAGATGTTTCCTACCTATAAAAGTCTCGATCGTTTCATCCTGAAGGAGTTCATCGGTCGTCTAATTGATCAGTTAAAAAAAGGCGCGTTTGCGGTTTAATTATGAATTCGAATTTATGTTTAAATTTCATAAGAATGATGAGTACAGCAATAATAGTTGTAATAAAATGAGATATTAGGATAGTATCTTATTATATTCAAACAATTCTTGAAATTTAGAATTTTACGACTTCAGACAGTGCACGAAACGTCTAAAAACGCTACTAAACCTTAACCAATTATACGTATGGGGATGATATTTTAAGTATTCTACGAATTACACAGCCTGCAAAGATAAGTAAGAAGCTATACTACTACAAATGCTATCCTCCTACTCTAAAAAAAACATGGTAATCATTCTATTCGTCATCTGATTGTCTGTTCATTTTACCGCAGAATGTCTGCGTATGTTTGAATTCCTAAACTCAAAAAGTGAAAATTGAGAAAATATAATAACAAAGAATGTACTTCGTTATATTGCCGCGGGAACCGCAAAATTCAAAACTTACTTGTGTACCAAACATAATTTTTATTTTAAAAATTCCGGTGCGAGTCTAAATTATCAACTTAATTTATTATCCTGTTTGGCCTGCTATTTCGTCTGCTCATGATATGTATAACTGCACTTACAATGCCACGCTTCACATTAACGATATTACAAACTACTGCGGCGTTCGAAACTTCCCCGATAAAAATAAGGTCACACTCGACTGCAAGTAGAGGCTACAGGCATGACTACAGTTGTCATGTATTATATTCATTTTAATGTATTGTTTTGAATGCAAACTACTTATACATAGCATCATCATTGGTACTGAGACTTATTTGGCCGGCCGCTCATGATATAACTGCGCGCGCAAAGCTCATCTAAAGTCGCTAGTATTTATACATATTCTTTAACAATACGTTTGATTCTGCTGAAAAATTATTTGTCTCATTTTAATTTGTACTATTATTTTCGTATAAAATCGCTCTTTACCGTACCGGTTAAAAATAGGAAAGTTTGAATTCATGAATTTCGATCGCATGCAAAATTTCTCAGTTTAGTTGCGCACAGCGCAGCCTATTGAGCAGACTGTATTCCGTTAGGATGGAAAAGAACAAGAAAATCGTGAAAAAAACTAAAGAAAGTAATCTTTATTTGGGAGTTATTTCCGAAGCATGAATTGATCATATCCAAATTAATTTGTATTCAGTACAAAACATTTGTGGCAGATTCGCCATAGAAATGTTTTGATATAGTTACAGTAAAAGTTTCAAGAATGAATCAAACTATTTTTTCCTCGTTTATTTGAAGAATTGAGCACTAATGATGATCGCCTGTGTTAGGATAATGAATTTTCACTTTGAATTTCGATCGATTTGGAATATATAGTGCATGTAAAATCAGAATTGCAGATCGTTCCACATGCCACCATCGTGAGAAGAAATGAAAATGCTCATCGAAGCGTGAGCGGCGATTTCAAGACTTTGTTAATTTTTTCAAAAACGATTTCCAATCAAAGGTAAAAACGCGTTTTTTTTATCAATGCAAAGTGCAAGTGATTGCGATGCAATACTTTCCACTGCAATTTACATGCGATCAGCCAATTACAGTTCTGAATGTAAATTGACGAATGAATGAAAAAAAAACACTACTAAATTTCTATAAACAACGACTGTAAATTTTACTGGTATTTTGTTAAAAAGTAAACCTATTGTAAATACGCGATTTTAAACAGAGGTTTAATAAAATATGGATAATTGATATACTTGATGATGTTCGTAGAATATCGTGCCCCAACAAAATCTTACGCCAATCAATCAACCGGCTATTATAAACGGGAATAATGTAGTGGGCGTGCTCGATGACACGCTGGCCTTGCAAGGTCATTTGTCAATATTAATTGACAATTGATTGCATTTCGAAGATCAATTTGACGACGTTTGAGCTTACTTTGTACCAACAAATTAAAACAAACGGTTTGTTTTGCTTTTTGTATTGGATGAAAAATAGTTAAAAAGCCAAAAATATTATTATTACATTCTCTAACTTGTTCGGCTCCATCAAAAAGTTAATCTTCGAAAAGTCACCAACAGCAAGCGTATAGTGAACGTATCAAATCCAATCGTGTTAAGACGTTAGCTTCGATTTCATCGTCAATCCTACACTATAGTCTATACTAGGACGACGAAGCGTGCGGAGACGCTTATTACACGCGCTGCGTTTAGAAATTGGTTTCCTGTAACACACATACTGCATGGAAGGAGAGCTTGTTTTCTATTAGAAGATCTCACATACTGCACTGCTAGCTGTAATTGATTACGGCGAGAATTATACGAAGTGACATTATGTTATATTATTATAGCATTTTTCACATAAAATTACATGATTATTTTTAATAATATTGAACTTTGCGGGTGGCACATTATAGTGCAATTTTTTTCAACGATCGTCTCGGAAATATGATTAACTGGGTTTACGTTTTTAACAGTTTTTTAACGACTTAACGACGCGGCTACTCTTAACGAGATCGTGTTATTAACTTTTACTTGTTTACCTCTTACAATTACCAACTGACAACGTTTACATTTTTAATCAAACTAATTACCATATAGCTTCGTCAACAATTCGTTTATTTACCTAAATACGCGAAAAAAATATCATACTGACCTGCTCTAATTCCGACGTTTCAAAATTTCTTGGACCAACGAATCGCAATGCCCGTACCGATCTTCCTTGAAGCACATCAACGATTCACTCTCCGAATTTTCTCATCCAACTCCCACGTTAAAATCACAATCAACGCCGGCTCGATTCGCGTATACCAGAATCAAAGTCCGCTAATTATCCCATCTTAACGATCACTTTACCGCCTATAGCCACAACTCACTGGGCGATCGGCTAGACTCGTTAGCGGCATACCGATCTCTCTCCCTCGCGGAATCGACGAGTAAAAAATCAAATCCACCCTCTCGCACATGCACAGGCAAAGTACAGAGTGTCTGGCGCTGTGGTCCGCGCGACGCGCTGGTCAGGTAGATTCTGATTGCTCACGCTTGGCCCGAGTCCGCCGGGAGAAAGAGGAACAAGAGAGGAGAGTAGAAAGAGTGCGTATTCGTGTGTGTATACGTATATCTATGCCTTCTCCTTCCGCGAGAGACTTTTCCTTTATATACGTCGGTCGCGCGCCGGCTGGATTTCACTCAGCTGAAATTTTTGCCGCTTAAATGGGCAAGAGCTATTACTTCACTTACGTCTTATTCCCTTTGCCTTAATTTGATCTGTTTGCTTTGCGCTGCAGCGAGACGCACCGGTTCGTCTCTATGGTATACATATAGGTATAGAGTGTGTATGAAAGTGCGAGAGCTTGGCATCTGATAAAAGGACTTTTTTGCGACATGCGCGAGGTTGAACTAGAAACGGCCTTTAAGGAAGTATATTAATGAGCCAAGAGAGCGACTGTGTGCAAAATTAAATTGCGCTTGGCGATTTATTGGTTGAGGGGATATATATATATATGAGGCGTTGCTGCAGAGTTGATTTATCGGACGTTTAATGTTTATTCTAATGGGATACACGTGTGTGTCGGGTGTTAATTGAATGTTTGGCTACAGTGCGGAGAGACATTTTGTTGCTCTGAGTGCAGATGAGGTTTTCATCTACTTTCGGTTTATCACCATGTTCTCTACATCGGTCAAAACCACGTTCCAACACTGAAAAAGTGCCTTAATTGGCACGTATACCTAATTCATAAGGACACAAACAGAAAATGTATTACGGTAGTATGAAAGAACTGGAAAAAAGCTTTAATTTTTAAAAAATTCGCTGAAAATGCTTGATTTGGCCAAAAGTTGCGCATAATTGAAAATGTGGAAAAATGTTTATGCATTTTTCATGATTTTTCATGATTTTCAATGATGCGCAACTTTTGGCCGAATCAAGCATTTTCAACGAATTTTTAAAAAATTAAAGCTCTTTTCCATTTCTTTCACATTCTACCGTAATACATTTTTGTTGGTTCCCTTATTTGCATTAGGTATAGATGCTGTTGAACAATGGCTATGTTTCGTCGAAGTTAAGGGTCCTATAAAACAGTGTCATAAGGCACTTTTTCAGTGTTGGAACGTAGTTTTGCATTGTTCTAAACATCTATTAGAAAATGGTCTGGCCGCGTGCCCCAACAATTTTTTTTCGCGGTTTTTGCAACCACAAAAGTGTATTTTTCCCGTAGAATTCTCCATATACATGTACGTACTTGTGGATCTATGCTAAATTTATGTGTGCTATATTATTATAATATTTATCTCAACAAACTACAAAATTTTGTTGGCCATAAGAAACATGTTAGCGTGGATGACTAATGATTCGCAACGCATTTTTCGCTAAAATGTATAATAATAAAAAATCTTGTTTCAAATGCAAATTTAAAAATAATGTTCATGTTTATTGTCGATTCTGATTTTCTAGTTGATCATAAGAGACTATTCTTTCCGTTATCCTTTGCTTATAAGATAGGAGGGAAGGGGAAATTATTGCTAGCTGTGATTCACTGCTTGCAAATTATAAATAACATATAATGGTACGTCAGCTTTTTTATATTGAATTATATTACATATGAACGGAGTATATATAGTAAACAAATTTAATATTTATCTGCAACTTATGGTTAGGTAACTGATTATTATCTGACTTGCTGATATATATATTTTTTTTTTATTTTAGCTTGCTCCACCCCGACCAGTATACTTATCATAAATATAGTTTATTGATTTCAGTGTGTCAAAAGTTATTTTACAAAGTTCATCCCTTTCGTTCTACATACCCATGTATTAAAACGATTCCTATATTAACATTTGTATAATAAACGGAACGTCAGCTAACACATAATATGATTAACACAATTTATGAACATATATTGAAAATTTGAAAATAAGTTTAATATCTTACGCACCTTTTATCTCATGAGTTACTCATGAATTTCACCAGAACACCAGGTGTCGGCACCTTACGGCTACAGATTCCGCGACTCCACACCTCTCACTTATGGAAGCAACAGTGCAGATGGTGCTAGTTGTACCAAGATCCTTCGCACCAAGCCAAACGAGGTTTCACAAATAAAATCTTATTCGTTTACAATTGAATGCTAAAGATTTTTCTGACCGATTTTGCGCAAATAATATTTTTAAAACTCTTTTTAAAAAAGCTGTGATGATTCTTTGTGATATGTATCTTACAGCACAAAATAGTTATATGATTAATTGAATTTATGTGAAAAACATACATCTGTTTCAAACTAGTATTATCATAAAACCCAACTATATCTTTGACTTTGATATTAATTATTTTTTATAAGTCATAAAATTACAATACAGTGAATACAAAATATGTATGTATACAAAATACTAGGTATAACAAGATTACAATGCAATATATCTCTAAACGACAACGCCTTATTACGAGGCTCATCAACCTGTCATCATTTGCTAAAACATAATTTCTTCACAAACTCCGAAAATTAAGTCCTATTGGCATATTCGACGGCTTCCTTCACGAGTTCTGTTATCTTTTCCCTGTAATCCGGATTCTTCTCCATCAGTTCTATCACAAGTCCAGTTCTTTCATCGAAGAAGAACTTTTCGTAAGCCACGGAATCCTTGCTCAGCTCAGTTCTGAAATCCTCGTCCATGTAAATCTGCGGATGTGCAAGGGCTGCATAAATCAGTCCATAGTGCCTATACTCTTCATACTCCTCCAGTAACTCTTGCAAACTCCTTACCGCCATATCGGGCTCGTTCCTCATTACCGTTTTCTTGAAGACCTCGTGGTACTGTTGGACTACACTCTTCTCCAGTGAATCGCGTGACTTTCGAGGCATCGTCAAAAATATCAGGTGTGCGAGATCTACAGCTGGTGGTCCGTACCTCAGCGTCTGGAAGTCGACAAGTATGCACTTTGGCGAATCATCCATATCGTTTATCATAATATTGTTGGACCACAAGTCAGTATGGCATAGGATGTTAGGTCTCGTTCTCGAAGGCTTTGTCATCTCAAAGATTTTCATAAGATAACCGCGTACTTTGCCGGTGTCAAGGTTCAGATACTCAGACACGCCGATGACGACGTCGATGGCAGCGAGAAACCATTTGTAAAAAACACTCTGACTATGAAATATCTCATCTTTGAACAAGCCGGGATACATCTCGTGAAAGGACTTTTTCAGACGTTTCTCCGCCACGACCGACGCCGCGTGGAACCTTGCTACAGTCGAAGCTGCTGCCTTGACGGCGGCCTCGTCTAAGATAAGATCGGACATTCTGAAGTTCTTCAGCTTGAGATTTTCAAAGACCAGTACATCGTCTTTGACCAAATAACACTCGGGGCTCCATTGCTCGCTTTTGAATTTCTTCAGCAACTCTGGCACCAAGTCGCGGAAAAACGTGGTTTCGCGTTTGAATGCTTGGTAATCGGCGATTAGCTTTGCCTCTTTTTCCGAGTTGTGAGGAATACACTTGACGAAGAACGAGTGAATCTCCGAGAAGGTGGTAGTGTCTCTTTGGACTGTGACTTCCAGAAGGGAATGCGCACCGAGAAAACCTACTCTGACCTCGGAGTAGGACTTAGCCCGGTAATCGACGATCTTGACATTTGGTCCTAAGGCTTTAGTTACGACAGCTTGGACATCTTCGGTTGATAAGGATCCGTGGAAAGAGTTGGGTTTGGTACCGGCCATTTTTTGTCAAATCTAAACAGTTTGTGTGATAAGAATAAATGAGTTTTATAAATATGATGTTTGCTGAAAAATTTAAATTTATCTGTATTGAGATTTAACTTTCAATTCGTACTTGTGGGAATCTCTAAAAACTGAAGCTGTCAAGAATTATAAGGTACCCTAGTGGAAATGAAAATTGTGCCAAATTGTGCCAAACTGTGTCAAATTGTGTCAAACTGTGCCAAAGTATGCCAGCTAATGCTAAACATATGCCATTTCGGACGTTTCGCACGGTTTGGCACAGTTTGGCATAGTTCGGCACACTTTGGCATAGTGTTGCACATTGTGGAGAAAAAATAGTTTATCTGTACGTTTTCTTCGGATGGCATAGCTTTGCACGAATCGACATAGTCTGGCACATATTAGCACAGTACAACACAAATTGGCATAGAGCGGCATAGTTTTACACAGCTTGGCATGATTAGGCATAAAAGAATTATTCAGAAAATATCTTTCTACCTTTCTTACAAAAAATTGACATATCCTGGCACGAATTGGTACATCCTGGCACGAATTGGCACATTTTAGCACAAGACGGTATAGTTTAACATAGAGTGGCACATTATAGCACAACTCATTTATAATAATAAAATTGATCATTTTTAGGAATAATTAAGCATGTTTAAACAGTTAAAAGTTGAGATAGGATTAATAAAAATTATAAAAATAATTAAAAGCCTTTATGCCACATTGTGTCATGTTATGCCACATTGTGTCATGTTACGCCACATTGTTTCATGTTATGCCACATTGTGTCATGTTACGCCACATTGTTTTAAATTGTGCCATTTTGTGACAGACTGTATCATGTTGTGCCAAACTATGCTAACTTTTCTGTAAAAATTTCAGAAAAGTATTTTTTTTTAAATTAATAATGTGTCAAGTTATGCCAAATCGTGCCATACTGTGCCGAACTGTGTCATTCTGTGCCCAACTATGCCAGACTATGCCAAACTATGCGAAATGTCCGAAATGGCACTACTGTAGCATAGTGTAGCACAATTTGACACAATCTAGCACAGCGAGGCACAGTGTGGCACATTTTGGCACGATTCAGCACGATTTGGCACAACGAATTTTTTCCACCAGGGTACACATCTATAAACGAGTATATAGATAATTATTATAATTGCAAAATACAATATTATTGTCTGATTACTTGTTAATTTCAAATATAATGCCAATCGAACTAGAAAGGATGTTTCCAGGTTGAAATTTCATAATTACCACCAATTATGATTCATTTATGATAATTTATTAATGTGACCAAAATGCGGCAAAACACAAATCGATTAACACAAAATGAATTTTAATGATTTCCACAAATATTAAAATACTGCAATATTGATGTGATTTTATTGGACTATCATGTGCCTTACGTAACTATCATGGTGCAAGTATGCAAAACATGTAACCTCGAATCTAACGCTTATGCAATATCATGCAATCTGGTAAAAATCAGTGCAGTACTTCTGCGACCTTATTCGCGATACGTGTATACTTTTCAGAATATAGCAAATATACTCACGTTAGCGAAACGAAATAAATGTCCGGTCTCGAGTGGTTATTTCGTTTGATCGACCCATTTTTCCACTTATACTCGACATGCGGAATATTTTATCTGTTGCTACTGCGCTCAATAACGATCGAGAGGAAGGGGACCAACACCAGCGAAGGCCTTTTTACATGCATATAGCACGTGACGACGCGGAGCTTGAATAATGTTATTAATAATCGACAATGAGTTTGCATTAGATGCCTTTAGATATAGTAGTGCGATAAGTCTCACGGAATACAATATTACCGCATATCAGTATGGCTTAATCTAGTAGTCCATATTACGGTGGTTTTGTTAAAACGTGATATAAGGCCGATTGGTTGCGGCAATTTGATTCACTGCAGCGATGTGTAAGATGGCTTAGCTATAGGAATCTCTCTCCGGACCAGGCTCTTGTTTATCGGAGAAGGATTCGTCTAAAGGAGCACGACTCGAATGATACCTTTATTGTCGATCACTTATGGATCATAATTATATATGCTAACATCACTAGCTTATAATACTGCAATCCACAAGCTCGAGAGCTTTGTGCAGATATGATCTTGTTTTTTCAAAGCTATGTGTTTGTCATAAATAGTATATGTTTATTATAAAGGTATCTTTGTATCCTTGTTTGAAATCTTTATCTGAAGACAAGATACCAAAATCGTAGAATTCAAGTTCTTTAGGCACAAACTATTAGTTTTAAAGGATTTCATGCCTGTTTTTGTAAAGAAGCCTAGGAATAATACTATTGTAAATGATTATTTATATTAATATTAGTTGTAAATTTGCTCTCGGCGTTTTACAGGGTGGAGACTGTCGTTAATTATTAAATGTAACATTTTTAATAATAACGCCCGCATTACAAATTATTTAGAAATATGTCATCAGATTTAATATATGTATATAAACTATGATAGTGTTAATATATTGTTACAAAATAAACTTAACGATTACTTATCCAATATTTATACAATTTATTATTAAGTATATCTAACATTTGGATTTTGAATATAGTTTCTGTGGCGTTCTTTGCTAGTTTTTCTTAAATTACAGCGGTTATATAATGCATAACCCTGTCATTGTTTGCCAATACATGATTTCTGAAATTATGTATATATTTGGTCAATATTAGTGGAGAAAATTTAGCCGATCAATAGAAAAGTAATGTTTTAACAATTTATAATTAATGGTGATTACTCAGCCAATCAATATAAATTTAATGTTTTGATAATGTATTAACAGTGGCGATTGCTCAGCCAATCAATATAGAATTTATATTTTAGTTATGTATAATTAATAGTGATTACTCAGTCAATCAATATAAAATTTATATTTCAGTATGTATAATTAATGGCGACTGCTCAGTCAATCAATATAAAGTTTATATTTTAGGTATGTATAATTAATGGCGACTACTCATCCAATCAATATATAATTTATATGTCAGTTATGTACATTAATGGCGATTACTCAGCCAAGCAATATATTATTTATATTTTATTAATGTACTATTAATGGAGATAATAATTAACTAATACATAAGTTAGATTTCAGTAATGTACCATTAGTAAAGATAACTCAGCCAATAAATATATAATTTATACTTTAGTATTGTTATAATGTTGTATTAGTAGCGATTACTCAATCAATCAAAAGATACTTCATATTTTAGTAATGTTTTATAATTAATATAATTAATTTCTGAATATTTCAGAATGGACTATGTTTTTGTGTAAATTTTCATTTCGTCGCTTAATTTTCGTTTTTTACATTCATTATTTGTAATATTATTATTATTTTTGTATGTAGATTCATCATTTAAAAAAATTTCCAAATTCTCTTTTGATGTTGTTCTTGATAATGCAACATATAACTGACCGTGACTAAATACTGGAGTGAATAAATATAAACCAACTTTGTCAAGCGATTGGCCTTGAGATTTATTTATTTCCATAGCAAAGCTAAGTCTTATTAGAAATTGCCTTCTAACCATACCAAATGGTATGTCATCCAGTAATGCAGCTTAATCGATACGAGGCAATAATACTTGTTTACCGAAATATTTTCCAGTAATAATTTCTGCTGTAAGAACATATTGTTTCATTGTTTCATATCTTTAATTATCAATTTTGTATCATTACAAAGACCACCGTCAATGTTTAAATTTTACAGAGGCACACGCAGTAGCAGGCAGCAGAGTAGGTACGTCCGGCCTTGTGTAAACATAAACATGGCCTAAAACAGTGGTGTTTTGGAGCTGCGCGGTGAGCATAAACTTTCGTGAATCTGTCTATTGTGCGTGATTGCGCATGATTGTGCGTTTATCAAAGTACCTTCGTGCTACCGCTAGTGTACCGTTCAACAAAATTAATGTGTCTAATACTTAGGCGGCGAACACCTGCTAAGACTCGACGCAAGCACTCGCGTGGATCATCACAAACACAACGTGTGAATCCAGAGTAAACAGCAGCGTGCTCTACATTAGCGAACATCTTGTGATCCTTGGTTCATATCGGTGGACTGAAAACTGGGCACCGGATAATCGCTTCAGGACATGCAGGACTGCTACAACAGAGTCGAGCGAGATCGACACCGTAATGCACGGAAAATCTATAAGCTCGTCTTCAACTTCACGAACTCGACGACGACCCCGTCCCCTGCAATACCGATCTCCACATCTATGGTTGTTCAACTCGTACTTCAGCCTCCTCAACGGCAACTATATGCTCTCTCTCTAAGACCTCATACGCTTGTTTCTTCGGAATGAGTCAAAAATAAACAACAAGGTCTTCCTTCTTCTTCCGTTAGAGCGGTTTCAATCTCGACATAAGCGGGCTGCGAAGCCACCTCGATCACGGCCACACCCCCCCCCCTCCCCCTGAACTTGGACAGCCCTCACATATTAGTGCAGCAGAGTTCGCCACAATTGGCGTTAGACAACGAGAGCCCGAGAACGAGTTTGCGACGGAACGTCTCATCAAGTTCGAGGATGAGGAGGAGGCGATAAACGACAACGGCAGTACTGGGAGTCCGACCAACCTCACCTCTCGAGCTCAACATATCCGTAACACCCCGCTACAAATCCAAGTTTACCGCCGCCCGCCAGCATCATCAAGACCCTCACGCCCCAGATGATCAAGGTTGCTCAATAGCAACAGCAGCAGGTCCTCAAAGACAAGATACGCAAGATAATAAGGCTCTCGAGAGGTCGTTTTTCTGTTGAGGTCATTTCTTCTGAACTTTAATTAAACGCATTAAACAGATATGAAATCGGTTTGAAAAACACCTTTTACAAGGTAAAATGTTGGCAACTATAAGTTTGGTTTCCACCTTGATAGAAAATAGCAACAGTTGATTATCGTTGGCGAACAAACCTGCTAAAAACGTCACTTTGGCCAACAGTTTACCGATAAGCATTCTACTCAAATTTCTCCTATAAATTTATGAAATCATTGAAAGAATTGCTAAGTGTTTGCAACTTGCAAAGATTTTGTATATACTTATAAATATACGTTAATGAATGTAGTGAAATCAGTTTTATATCTGTCAAGCATCAAGCATTAAAGTTCAGCAGGTACTGAGATAAGATCAGCTGACTAGTGGTTATTAAAGAAAAGGTTACAATTTTCAAAAATATTATTTTAATGCACACTTGCCGTCCCATCGTCTTATAGTCTACGATGTGTACTGACTTAAAACAACTTATTGATTACTTAACGATAATTCCCCACACAAATATGCACATTTATCGCCTTTTTAATGAAAACAGAGAAATTCGATAAAACACTTGGCATATTTTCAATACTTGTGGCCCCGAATTGTTAAAGTATACTAATTTAGACCCAAAACTGGCAAATGCAAATGAATTATTGTAACCTTATTTGAATATATATGTATTCAAACTAGTAGTTATAACTACTGTTATAAAATGTTGGCTGTATTAAATAGATTCATTTACACTCGGCGGTATAGTTAATTCTTATAAAACGTTTTTGAAATCGTGCTTTTTGATTGATTGAAATTTTTCAATCGGACAATCTAATTGAATTATTACAAAAATGTTCTACAAAAATTAATTATCATCGAAGATACATCTAATATTTAACAGTATATTTAATAATGACACATCGAATATCATTTTAATCAATATGTAAATAGCGATCGAAACGAGCGTTCTTTGCTAGTATTTCTTAAATCACAACGGTTATATAATGCATAACCCTGTCATTGTTTGCCAATACATAATTTCTGAAAACTCAGAAACAAATACTATTGGCACATTCAACTACTTCCTTCACAAGTTCTGTGATCTTTTCCCTGTAATCCGGATTCTTATCCATCATTTCTATCACAGCTCCGGTTCTCTCCTCAAAAAAGAACTTTTCGTAAGCCACGGAATCCTCGCTCAGCTTCGCTATGAAATCCTTGTCCATAGATATATGCAAGTGTTGAAGGGCTGCATAACTCAGTGCATAGTGCCTATACTCTTCGTACTCTTCCAGTAGATCTTGAACACTCCGCACCACCATATCTGGCTCGTTTCTCATTATCGTTTCCTTAAAGACCTCGTGATACCACTGGATTATACCCTTTTCTAGAACATTGCGCGACTTTCGAGACATCGTCAAAATTATCAGGTGTGCGAGATCTGCGGCCGGTGGTACGTACTTCAGCGTCTGGAAGTCGACAAGGATACATTTTGGCGAATCGTCAATGTCATTTATCATAATATTGTTGGACCACAAGTCAGTATGGCATAGGATATTACGTCTCGTACTCGAGGGTTTCGCGATCTCCGCGAGTTTCAAGATAATATAGTCCCGTACTTTGCTGGCATCGAGATTCAGAGTCTCGGCCACGGCGATGATGGCGTCAATGCCAACGAGAATCCATTTGTAGTATACACTGTCACGATTGTATTGCCAGTCTAAGAATATAGCAGGATGCATCTCGTGAAAGGACTTTTTCAGTCGCTTCTCCGCCACGACTGACGCCGCGTGGAACCTTGCTACAGTCGAAGCTGCTGCCTTGACGGCGGCCTCGTCTAAGATAAGATCACACACTCTGAAGTTCTTCATCTTGAGATTTTCAAGGACCAGTACGTCGTCCTTGACCAAATAACACTCGGCGCTCCATTGCTCGCTTTTAAAATTCTTCAGCAACTCTGGCACCAAGTCGCGGAAAAATAGGGTTTCGCATTTGAATACATCGAATTCCTTGAGCAGCTTTGCCCCTTTTTCCCAGTTGTGAGGAATACACTTGACGAAGAACGAGTGAATCTCGGAGAAGGTGGTAGTGTCTCTTTGGATTGTAACTTCCAGAAGAGAATGCGCACTGAAAAAGCCTAAAATGACCTCGGAGTAGGGCTTGGCCTGGTAGTCGACGATCTTGACATTTGGTCCTAAGGCTTTAGTGACGACAGCTTGGACATCTTCGGTTGATAAGGATCCGTGGAAATAGCCGGGTTTGCTACCGGCCATTGTTGATAAAATCTAAACAGGTTTGAGTGATAAAAAATGAGATTAATACATCTTTTCTGAATAATTTCGATTGATATCCTATTCTATTATGACACCTTGGGAACAGATTTCTGATACTCGTAACAATTTCAAACGAGTCCTTATCGTCACTCCCTACGAAGAGTAGCACTGTTCAAATTTCCCGTCATAAGTAGCACAACTCCTTTGACGCACGCTAAACTAGCAAAACGCAAAATTTTCCGCGAAGACTAGCACAACTCGCGCATTTACCGCGAAAACTAGCTCAACTCAAACTTTAAACAACGAATTTCCATATAAAAATTTCCCGATTTTTGCGAAAATGTCCCTGATGAACATTTTTAAATGCTCACAATTTACAACTTTTTTCCGAATTTTTTTAAATTGTTCACTTTTTTTTAATTTTCGAAACTTTTTAAAACTTTGAGGTTTGTCTGTCTTTGTCCAAGGTTTTCATGAACTTAACTAACCCAATAATCCAATAAAAACGTAAAATACTCACATTTTAAGTAATATAAGTCGCGAGTTGTCTTCGCTGGAAACACGTGAGTTGTGCTACTTTTGGCGGCATTTCTGAACTGTGCTAGTCTTCGCGGCAAATCGTGCGTTGTGCTAGTTTTCGTTTGAAAATTTGAACTGTGCTAGTCTTCGTACGGAGCGACGATATGATTTCTTGCATACAATGGATTTTACTTATCATACAATATATTGCTTAGACAAGCCACTAGTCCATCAAACAAAAGTAAGTAAGATGTTGATGGCATTTTTACCTATGAAAACTGTTCCCTCAGCCGAAATAATATTATTCACCAGAGGTCATAATTAGCATTTTCTGTTAATTTTCTTTTATAAAAATAAAATTCAAACAAAATTATCATCTCTTTATTACACAAGTGATCACATACTCGCATTAATTGTTTTTAATAATATTTTATAAGTCGCACTGTTAATATCAAAATTTTACCTTGAGAATAATTACATATAACTTATATATAACTAAGCAATTTTTAAAAAAAGCAAAGAACTTACAATTAGTGAACCAAAATTACTTTTATTTCAATCGTTGATGTCAAATACGTGCTTTAAATTGACATCACAAATGACGCAATTCATACTTTCTTGGATTTCTAAAAATTGATGAATGAAGGTACGAATTCGATAATTTATCATAAGATAACTGAAGGTACTAATTCGATAATTTATCATATGATAACTGAAGGTACTAATTCGATAATTTATCATAAGATAACTGAAGGTATTAATTCGATAATTTATCATAAGATAACTGAAGGTATTAATTCGATAATTTATCATAAGATAACTCATGCCGATACCAAATTACCTGAATCGGCAGATGAATGTTAGGTACCCGATGCTGAAACAGTTAGTGTAATTACTTTTCATTTAAAATTTGCCGTAAGCAATGCTCAAAAAGTTGTTTCCAGGGCGAAATTTGGTAATTAACAACACGAATCATTTATAAAATGTTTAGTAACGATTAATGTGAACACTTGTGACAAAACACCTAAGTTTTTGTTCGAACACATCAAAATACATAATAGTACATTATGCAACAAGCGATTATGAAAAATCTAATGCTAATAATAATAATAACAATGCCTATACTGAGCGTATATGACAATTTAACTAAATTGACTTTTTAAAAACAAGAACTATTTATTTATTACTTTATGATTACATTATAATTACTTTGTGAATACTTATTATGATTATACTTATGTATGAATTTCGTATATTCAAAACAATTTTAAAAAAATTCTTTAAAAAGTCAATAGCTTGTATTTTAATGAGATTTTGGCATACACTGTAAAAAATGATTTTTTAAAATCACTAAAATGTAGTAAAATTTCATGAGGTTCCAACCCCTGTATAGCAATTTTACTACTCTCAGTTACGTAAAATCATGAAAATCTAGCCAATTTTACTATTCTTGTAGTAAAATTGCTCCGCCCAGCATAGGTCGGATTAGTTTACTACGCTTAGCGTAGTAATTTTACAGGGGTCAGATTCTTCCGTTCAGTGTGAAAATACTATCGACGTTGTAAAATTACATCGTGTAAAATAGTAAAATTACTATATACCGTTGTAAATTTACATACGCCGTTGTAAATTTACTGCGCTGGGCAAATCTTATGATTTACTACTTGAGTAGTAATATTACGACAACATTTTTTTACAGTGTATCTCGCCTGAAATTTTTCAAACGTTAGTCTTAATTGTCACAAAAGGAATTCCATAACGGTTTCAAAGGTCAGACTTATGTATATATAATTACAAGGCGATTGTCATGTTATATATATATATATATATATATATATATATATATATATATATATATATATATATATATATATATGTATACAATAATGTTAATTGAATAAGTTATTATGCAATTCTTAAATTGCACTAATGTAGCCTTTGTAGGTTTTTTTTCAGAGAATTGTAGTTGCTTTTTTACGAAATAATATTTGGAATGTCTACTAGAAACAGGTGTTAAAAGGCAATTTTTGTATCATAATAATCGACAAAACAAACTTCCAGTAGAGAAGCCATCGATAAACCGATTTAATGTTCTTCTAAGTGTTATGTTGTTATTGGGTATATATATCTTATAGCTTTATGATACAAATTCCACATTTATCTCGATTTTCACTATAAGTGGACTTATCCCGCTTTTTCAAGCAACTATACACTGAATTACAATTATGAACTTACTCAATATTGAAATACAACTTGTGTTTGTGCCTTGCAAATAACTATCAAGGTACAAACATCTAACGTAAAAATCAGTTAACAAAATACAGCAAATAGAAAACTATACTCACATTAGTCAAACGAAATAAATGTCCTATTAAGGTAATACATCCAAACTCTATTATTCTTCTAGTAGGACTGCGTATGTTATAGTCTGGTTCGGAGCTGATTCTGTTTAGCAGTTTTTCCGCAATATTTACTACTACGCTCAATATTAATGGGGGAAAGGGAACCAGCGAAGGTCTTTTTGTAGATTATGCACGTGGCGACAAAGAGGTTAAATAATGCCAATTATAATAATTGGCGAGCTCTTATATTATAAATGCTATTATAATATAAGAGCTCTTCTTTCGAATCTAATTCTTCTATTCTCCGAATTTTTTGTACTACGGAGACATAGTAGTAGTCTAATATAAAAATGGACTAAGGTTTTACACAGCAGTTTTCACTAAATCATCAATAAAAAACTAGGATTTGATCTTGTAAAAAATTTATTTTTTAGTTTTTTAGATAAATATATAATGCATAGATAAGTTGTTTCAAGATATTTACAACCACCAACTATGTTTATTAAAAATAATCTTATAACGATAACAAACATAATAACGCCACATCTTCTGTGAGGTACTGCGTTACTATTTTGTCATACACTTACTCATTTGTATTTTACATAATCATTAGTCAAGTTATAAAATCTAATGACACAGCCTACATACTGAATATGTATTGTATAGTCAAATTTTAAATTCTATAAACTCTAATAAAGTCCCAAACTTTTGTTTCCATTTTTAAAAATAGTGTTATGTATTACTTCCCGTAGCGTAGTTTCCTTAAAAAATAAAGATAAGGTATATTAAAATTTACATTAACATAGAAAAAAAATTTGTAAAAGATGGGCGAAAATTATTATTACCTCTGATAACGCATTTTGAAAATGTTCAGTATATTGTTTTACAATATGTGCATTATCATTTAGAACTGCTGAAACAATTGTTAATTCATCTTCTAGCATTGATTTTCTTTTGGTAAGATCTGCTTTCATTTCTTCTAAAATATTTTTTTGAGTACGCATCTCTCTGTAAAGATGATTTCATTAAATATAAAAACTTATCATTATCATTTTAAATATACAAATAACAGCTTAAAATAAAATTACTTTTCTTTATCTTTGTACTGATTCTCTAACTCAAATAACAGCTGTTCGTGTCCTTTTTGATCTTCATCTTTTGAATTATTGCAAGATGAATTTGTATCCAATTTAGACCATTTAGCAATGTCTGCTTTTAATAGGTTCAATTCCTTCTGAACGTATTCCAACTTTTCAGAAGTTTCTCTAAATTAGTATAAAAAATATATTATTAGCAAAGTTATATTATAGTATTTACTGTTTTCAAAGAAAATTGAATAACTTACTTTAACTGTTTATAAGTTTCACTTTTATTTACTGAAAATTTATCATTCAAATCTTTTACTAGCTCTTGAGCATTCTCATTGTTTTTAATCTGTAATTTTTTTCGTGTAATCGAATCATTTAAAACCTGTCTCTCTTCTTTTTTTATTTCCAACACTTTCTTTAATTCTTTTGAACGTGCTGCATACTCCTCTGGAGACTTGACAATTTTGGCTTGCAAATCTGTTGTTTCTTTATGTAACTATCGTAAAATAAATTAAGTAAATCACTATTGATTGTTGTTGTTATATTAATTGAGAACTTGCAAATAATAAATACCTTCATTCCTTTAGCTTTGAGATTACTGCACTGTTCATAAACACTTTGATGTTGAATCATAACATCTTTCACTTGTTTTTCCAACTCAATAGACCTTATGTTATTTTCCTCCATTTCCAAACGGATCTTGTCTATTTCTAGTTGCAACTAAAATATGTATAAGGCCAAATATCCATAATGATAAATAATTTAAAAAATCGTGAGTAGAGAAAAACTTACTTGCTGTTTTAATTCTAATTTATTTTCTCGGTCATTGATTGTTGCCCCCGTCTTGGCTACAATAGCATGCTTTTTGTCTATCATTTTCTCCATATCTTTTTGTTGATTATTAAGTTCTACAAAAGCCATTTCATTTTCTGTCATCTTGTTCCTTACATAAGCAAAAAAGTTGAATAAAATTTTTATCTGTCTACGTGCTCTCTTAGGACCTGAAATATTTGAAATAACTAAAGTAATTCACAAGTCCATAAAAATAATGTATGGATTATAAATTTATAAATTTTCTAAAATTGATATACCTGGACTTGTAATATCTGTAAGACACAAATCTTTTAAAAATATTTCATTACAAACAGAAGATAAAGCTGAGTATAAATTTATAGCTTTAATTGCATTTGAAGCTGAATCAGGACAAGAAAGACATTCCAGCTGATCAATTGTCGACTGAAAAATATTTTCATTGAAATTTATTGTTATGAAATAATTTATAGAATTTAGAGAACTGAAGTTGGTAAATAATTTACTCATACCTTGGATATTTCATTGCTATCGAAATCAAACTTTTTTAAATACTCTGTTATAAGATACACCATAAAATCTTCTGTTGGGTTTTGAAGATTTCTCATATCTACTTGGATACCTGCTTCCTGCAGAACACTTTGCAAATTCTCTGGCTCCATTTTTTCTAGTTCTTCAAAATTAATGAAGCACGAAATCGCGAATTCAGATTATGAGAGTAAAGAGTTTCTGCAGAGTTTCTGGAATCAATTTTATAACCTATATATTACGGCTTATTATAATATTTTAGCTAGATGATTACCTAAAAATGCATTATTTGTCAAAGTCACATACTTAAACAATTGTCCAACTTGTTTAATTGAATGATTAAAAACGATAAATAAACTCAGTTGAGCGCTCTCGGCTTTGTCTCAATGTAAAAAGTATCAAAGCGTATATGACAGCTGCGATGATGCGAGCGTGCGCACGCCAAGCGCCGAGCCAACGGCTCTCTGTAAATTTAAAATGCTGAGATTTCATTGGCTCAAAACGAATGTATACTTCTATCTTATTGGATGAAAGATACAAACACGTAATTTATAAAACTTTAAATAAATGATCGAATTTAATTCAACAATTTCATTTTTTTTTAAATATAAATTATGCTATTTAATAAAACCATTTTTTTGTAACGTGAATAATTATAGAAATTATGTCACAAATAATCGCATTAAAAAAAAATAATTTTAAATATTATTTGCGAATAAAATCTTTGCGCAAATTTATTTCCTGAAAAAATTAAAGATTGATAAAAGTTTTGAAAAATTTTTTTTTAGCTTTAAAATTTTGTATACAAACATATATATTATAAGGTAGTACCTCTTGTATTTCCTTCTGATACAAAGCTTTGAAATTTTTAAGTAGATCCTCATATTGGCTTTGACATTCTAAGCTTTTTTTAATTTCCATTTGAAGTTCGCTTTCGAAATGTTGCCGTTTTGACTGCAAAGTTTCCAACTTTGCTTTCAACGAATCACGTTCTCTATACAGTAAATAAAATAAGACTTCAATGATAACTTTAGTGAAAATAAGACTTAACAAATACTATATATATATATATATATATATATAGTATTTGTTAATCTTATTTTCACTAAAATTATCATTGAAGTCTTATTTTATTTACTGTATAGAGAACTATATACTATAATATAATATACATATATTACCGTTGTTTCTGTCCAAGAGAATTGTGCAGCTCAGATAGAACTTTCTGACTATTGTCAAGCTCTATTGTTTCAGAAACATCAGAGTCTGCACTCTTTGAGGCTCTTGGTCTGCTATCCAAATAAGAAATTTCTTTTCTCAATTGATCGATCTGACTCTTGGTCGAACTTATTTGCGCAACTGTTTCTCTGTAATATTATATTGATCATAATCTAATCAATTCACAGAATAGTGAATCAAAATAGTGTAAAATATAATAATGTATTTCAAAACGAACTTTAATTTCCGCACGATTTCTCCTGCTTTACTTGTTTCAGTATTACCATATTTTTTTATCATTGCATCGGCAGTTTCATTATTTGCTATTTGTTTTTTCTTGCGGTTGATGTTATCATTCAATAATTGCCTTTCTTCCATTTTTTCTTCCAATATCTTTTTTAATTGTTTTGATCGCGTCATATACTCTTCTGGAGAGTTAACAACTTTACCTTTCAGTTCTTTGGTTTTCTTCACCAACTGCGAAGAAATAGCAACAGCCATAATAATATAATATTATTATTTTCAAAGCAATTTATTATGACAAACTTTCATCTTACCTCTTGAACTTTTATTTTTAAAGCGCTATATTTAGTAAGATCAGCCTGTTGCTTGGCAGATATTTCGTCCACTTGTCTTTGTAAATTAATGGATATTTGTTTCTCTTGTTCCATCTGTAACTGCAGTTCAGCTATTACTTTTTTTAACTGGAAAAAAATATTCATAAATCGGAAAACAATTACGAAGAATCTTAGTATATAGGTGCACGAAATATTAATTAGTTTAACCTGTTCTTTCTTTACTAATTTTGTTTCTCTGTCGTGGATTACAGCACCAGTTTTTATAATCAATTCTGCCTTTTGTTCTATAAAATTTTCAATTTCTTGATATCGATTTTCCAGTTCTAAAAGAAGTGGCTCCTTCTCCATCTTTTTGTTTCTTACATAAATCAAAAAATTAAACAGCACTTGTATGCGTTTACACGTCTTTTTGCATCCTATAAAACGAATCAAATAAAACATGAATCATATGTAAGACAAAACTATAGTTTTATGTATTTACAAAAATACCTGCTGGGCTAGTGAGATCTGTGAGAGTGAGATCTTTTAAAAATATTCCCTCGCAGATCGTCGATAACGCTGCGTATAAATTAATAGCTTTGATAGCATCCGCAGCTGATTCTTCGCAAGAAAGACAATCGAGTTGTTCTGGTGTTGGCTGTGCAACATACATTCAATTAATTTGCATCTTATTTAAATAAAAAATTTCAGGAGTTTTGCTATTTACCTTAGCAATTTTATCGCTGTCAAAATGGAATCGTTTTAGGTATTCCATCACCAAGTCTATCATGAACTCCTCCGTCGGATTCTGAAGGGTTTTCAAATCCACCTCGATGCCTGCATCCTGAAGAATGCTTAAGACGTGATGCTCCATGTCTTCTATACACAAAGTTGAATACTTATTCCTGCAAACTATATGGTGACGCGTACTTTTCAACTGCTCTAGCTCTGATGTTGTGCATTCAAAAGATTCATATTCTACTTGTCCTTAAGACTTGTTATGATTACCTATATATATTTATATATGTATGTGTGTGTGTGTGTATCTATTAAGTCTTAAAGGTGTTCACACGCACCAATTAATCTCGACTCCATAATTGAAGCAATGTGCCAAATTCGAATGAAGTATAGTTTTGTATTGATCCAAAAAAAGTAATTATTAAAACGTGTAGAGAAGACTGAAGCATTATCGTGTACTTGTTTTGCTAAATTGAAATAATCCGTTTTTCATTCAAATTTTTCATTTTATTTTGAAGTAGATTGACCTTGTACTGAAACAGTTCAAATCATTTTAGTAAATGTTTTTGCGTAAATACTGTACAAGTGTTATACATCCATCAATAAAATGATTAATACACATCAATTATTTTATTTTCTGAATTTTTAGTAACTTGTGATGTTAACTTGTGAAACAAGTGATGTTTAACTTCCTGAAGTTTGTCTGCGAGGTCAACTTAAAAACAATTAAGAACAAAATTAGATATGAAATGAATCTTTACTTTCAGTAGTTCCGCTAATGTTTTTACAAAAAGCCAATTTTATTAATATCATAATTACGTATTTGCCACGAATATTTTTTATATAATAACCGTATTACATGCAAATTTATATGATTAGAAAAACTTTATTGTACAGTCGATGTTTTAAAATTCTCAAATTATGTCCTACCACGTAATGAATCATGTGAAAACTTCTTAAACTAATACCCTAAAAAATATCTGAATGTTAAATTAATTACAAGATGTAGTCTAGCTCGTATCTAATGTACTGGTTCTTTGGATCGTTCATTATTCTCGGATAGCCAGCAACTAGAGCATCTTGTCCACCAATATACAGTGAATTATATATCTTCCAATACACATCGCGAACTTTTCTTGCAGGGTGGAATAAGCCCTAAAAAGAAAAAAAAATAACACGTTAAATATTGAATCTTTCATTTTATATTTTAAATAAAAATATTTAACCAGGCATACCTGCAACGTATACTGAAGTATTTTGATTGGTCCCAGTGACACACGTAAGCCGTCTACAGCATCCATAAACGCTTGGACTAAATGTGGCGAAGTTTCAAAAACGTTCGGCCATACGTAATTCAACAGATGAATCAAGGCATCCTCACAGCCAAATCCGTGAACACCTAATGACATGTGCTTGATTGCTGCACAGGCTGTTTGTCTGTGCACAAGGTCCCTAAATAAATTGAAGTAGTTTTAATATTGTACACAATTGAATTAGTTTTAATTTTCTGGCAATAACAAGATACGCACCTGTCCATTAGGGCATCTTCAAGTAATGGACTGACAGCGTAAATATAATCTTTACCCATCTCTCCAATATATTCAAATAAGAAAGATAGTGATTTTAAAACACCGTTTTGAACGTTTAATTCTGGAACTCTGTACTCGTTCATAAGTGCGGGCAATACGGTGAATGGACTGCATGTTTCGGCGACAATAGCAATTGCTACAGTTGTGCATACACGATTCTGACGCTCTTGAACTTTTAGATTATTTAATAATGTTGCCAAGACATCGTGAGGCCTGTAATGAACAAAAATAAAATTTTATATCAGACACAATGCTTCTACCGTTTTTAACGTAGTACTATTGATATCTTACCCAATCGCTTTTGCGATATAACCGAATGTATTAACTGTTGCTCGTCTAATAGCTTTCTTATGAGCCTTGAGCAATTCTAGCAGTTCAAAACAAATTCTCATCCATTCGCGTGCTGATACATACTCGGGACCACGATCGGCTATCCTTCCAACCAAATCTATACAATTCTCTTGCACCTATAAAATAATAAACATATAGTGTGAAAAGCGATGCTTGGCTGGAAATATTTAGCTTATTGATGCATATTGATATTTACCTTTTCGTGCCTGTTCTTCAAAATAGGCGTCAACCTCGGAAGTAAATCTTTTATTGGAGGTGTCATTTTCGTCATTCCAATAACATTAACAATGCCTTTTAAAGCTCCTAGTATACTACCCAATACTTCAGGGTATTCTTCACCCAAGTATTCATAAAGCACAACTCCCAAATGACCCATGAGCTTTTCTTCTTGACAAGTCTTCATAACTACTGCGATACGAGATATCAGGTCAGCAGCTTGCTGTCTCACTTTGGCCGATTTATTATTGAGCCTCCACAATATCGTACCGCAAATTTGGGGTAAGTAAGGCTTTACGCGTTTACCGAGTGTGTTCACAATTGTACCAAAACCGTTGAGCATAACTACATCCTAAAAAAATTAATTAATTAGTTACAGATTCAAATAAAAATAAGTGGCATTTATTGGATACAAATTTAATTTAATCATACCTCTGTTGTCTGTTCTTGGAAAGCGTACAAAATACCGTCGATCAGCTGTTCCTCGAGGCGAGAATCAACGTCAGCTGCCCCAAGATTGCTCATGATTTTTTCGATAGTTTCCATAACCATTTTTCTGTACTGTTCATTCTCATCCTTTAAATCATCCACAACTCGATTGATGATTTCAGAGGCCCCAACTTTATTTGCGATTTCAACCGTAGTATCAACAAGCTGTAAATATATAATATGATGATTTAATAAGTAAATTGTATCGCGATTTTTGTGTTAAAATTTTAAATATTACCTGCCGGTAGTTCCTACGATCAAGGGCCATACGATGATTCCAAAAATGTTTAAAAAAATGTGGTAAAATTTCATCTTTTATATACTGGGCTTCAACACCATCAGTTCCACAACATTGTTTTACGACCTGCCAGAATAAAGTTAAATAAATTTAAAAAAAAATGTATATATGTAATCTAAATAACTATATTAGTGTCAGTTAATTTACCTTTAACACAATCTTCTTCATTTCTTCATCTGGCGACTGAAATTCTCGGATCAGAATCAACATTACTTCTCGAGTATAGTAGTTAGCATACTCAGCGTCCATAAGCGGTATCAAATAGCCAATGGCTTTGAGAAAAGCTGCCAGACCTTTGCCTCTATGCGTACGAATACCTTTCCATAAAGGTTTCAATACTGAATCGAAACTTTCGATACCGTACGGAGTGGCTGCCTCAGCTAATGCCGCTATAGCCAAGGCAGTAATGGTACGAACTTTTTGCTGTTCATCCACCAAACCTTAAAATAAAAAGTTTAAAAATGAATAAATAGTTATAATAAACCCAGCTCTTTAATATTGAAAGTAAATTTTATACTCACCATGCTCAATGATTTCAACCAAACTTTTTAAATGAGGTAAAATAGCACACCCCATCAGAATTGCTATTTGTTGAACGATCTTGATACCCGTGTGTCGGGCTTGCCATGATTTTTTACTTCTACACACAGCTTTTAAAAAAGGCAAAAGAGATGGAATTCCCAAAGCCGACGCGACTACAGCGAATGCTCTGGCTGTCGTATTTCTCACATATTCGTCAATATTGTCGATATCAGGCCTCATCGTAGAGATCATAGTAGCCAATCCTGCAGCTTTCGCCAAGTTCGAAATGATCTCTCGGCCTTCCACACGGGCATAATAATCTTCGTCAATCAGCAAAGGTTCAATGACGACGAGAATCTGCAAAGATAGTTACTTTGTAAAATTAATATCTATTAATGTAATACATATTTGATAATCTTTTCAATAAGTGAAAAATTTACCTTGTGAACATAAGGCCTGACCAAATCATCCAATTTATACAAAATTCGATCAATGACCTTGACCAATAAATGTCTCTCTTGATCTTCTAGAGTCGGAGACATAAGAAGAGGTAAAATTTGGTTGAACAATGGACCGGCACCAAATTCTCTCGCTTTGTCCGTTATTTGCCTTAAAGCAGCTTTACGCATCGGTGGTGTTCCATTTTTAATTTTCAACAATAGCTTCATGATCTTCCTTTCTTTTTGCTCCTCTGGACTAAGTGATTCTTCATCAACATCCACCAACAATTTATCAAAATACTGGGCGTCTTCTGGTTTCATAAAAGGCAAATTTCCCTTCGGTTGATTGTCTATTAATTTAGAATTTTTATCTTCTTGCTGAATGAAAAATCCTTGTGGTGTTCCAGCAATAGGCGTAGGAGTTGCTGTAAGCTTCCTTGCAGGTGTTCTAATAGGTATATAACCTAAATGAAAAAAATAATTAATTATGATTCAAGTTTACTTTTTCTAGGATTACGAAAATATTAATAAAAATAATAATAATTCACCCGCAGGAGGCTGCAACACTTTGTATCCCGGAGGGAACATTGCGTCGAGCTCATCGTCCGATAACGGACGATTTCTCTCGTCTATTTCTCTTTCCCATCGGTAAGCCTGGAGTTGTTCTGGTGTCATTGACATGAGATGTCCGGGTGTTGGAGTGGCTATGCCCATAGCTTTTGAACCAGTTGGTGTTGTGCCACTAGGCGTCAAAATAGAAGTTTGATGCGGAGTAGTCAAAGGCGTTGCCGGAGTCTGTGGCGTCATGGATCCGGGGGTTTGAGTAGGAGTTTCATCCCAACGACTTCTTCTCTTACTCGCAGACGGCGTGGGTGTTTCTTGTATCAAATCACCAGCTACTCTATCTGTCCTTGGAGTTTCAGCCCATCCGCTGCCGTGGCCAGGGGTTTCTATTTTAACATTCACATTTTATTACAACAAACATGCAAAATTTTTTAAATGTTGCAATTCAATTTTTGTTTATTATATGTTACCTCTTTCTGTTTTAGGAGTTTCGTCCCACCTATTTCTTCGGCTGGAAACTACTTTTTCGAGCGGTGTTTCTCTCCCCGGGGTTGTTGCACCCGGTGTCGCATGTCCAGGTGTTGCATCCCAGATTCGTGTGCTGACCCCCGGTGTAGCTCCAGGGGTTTCGCCTCCTTTACCATGACCAGGAGTTTCATCCCACCTTACAGCAGCTGGTGTGACCTGAATTTAAATAATTATATATCAGTATGATAACAATAATTCATACTATACGTTCAGAAATATCTACATACATCTGCATTATCCCAGGATGTTGGGGTTGCTACTGTGCCAATAGTAGGCTTTTTGATAGTTGGAGTATCATCTGTTTGATCCCAACGACCACGTTTCTTGGGAGCTGCTTTCGCTTCTCCATTTGTTTTAAGGGTTCCATCTTTGGCTTTTTCAGCTATTTTCTTGCGCAGCTGTCAATAAAATACAATTATTAATTGCTGCAAGACAATAATAATTTATCATGCTCTTATCTTATTGCTTACCTCAGACTCTTCTCCTTTTAGAAGCTGCTCCTTCATAATCTCTGTGTATGTCCTTGAGCCAACATCTGGAGTTTTTCCACCTGTAATCAGAAAAAACATAAGTCACGCAAAGCACAACAGTTAGAAACTTGAATAAATAAAGTTATCAAGTTTCATTGTTTATCTGACTGAAATTTCCTAATCATTTTGAGACTAATCTCTAGATCTTTATGCCCTCAGAATATCGAAAGTATATTCCAAGTATAAACTACTGAATCAACTCATACAACTTTATCAGCTTGAAGACAGTGCAACAAGTTAAAATAAGGCAAGAAGAAATGCAAACTTGTATTGTAAAGCAGATAAAGTAGTTGCATCAGTAGCTGGCATACAATTATACATACGTGAAGTTTTGGTGCCACAGGGAGCACTGCCTGCTCATGTCATCCAGTTTGTTAAATACTTGAAATCTAAAAATCAATTCTGATCTCGTTATTCATAATTTATGCACTCAAACCATTCATACTGATTTATGGGGCTATTTTCTACCTGAATGATAAGATAAAAAAGTTCATGTCTACACAATTGAAATATAATATTCCTAAAATATATTACAATATTTTCAGAATTTCAATGTAATAGATATAGTCTAACTGTTAAGCAACTTCTTTGAAGAAAGATTTTTATCCTGTTGTTAAAATATTAAAATGTCAATAGATAAAACATCAGATGATATGATGGAACTAGCATCAACAATATTTTTGAAAAACAATTTAAAATTTATATATTTAAAATGCACTATTTGACAAAAGTAAATATCAACCAAATAAGCATAAAACAATAAAAAGCACATATCAAGCTACTAACTATAATAACTTGTGCCATAAGTTACCCTATGCAGCAGGTGTTTAGCACCCTTGCTATGCTTGGATGTTAATACATGCCATTCTATAAAGGGCTACTTATGCTATCTATATTGTAATATACTATTAGACTATAAATCATAGAATACTAATAGAAAAGCTATTCTGCTTTGGTATTAGAGCAAAAGGATTTACTTGATAGTTACATTAACAATAGAAAGCAAAGAGTCTCAAAATTAATAATATAGTCAGAAATAATAAAGAAAATAAACATAGTCATAAAAATCACAGTAAACTGGTTTGGGCAAACTTCTATTCAATCTGATGTAATGAGTGATAAGTGATAAATAATTTAATAAGTTATTGCTTTAGTGAGTCTATATTCTTTGTAAGAAACGAACCTTTATCTTTATCATTGAATTGTCAGGTTTAATGGGAGGATTTTTACAATTTTTACTATAACCTTTGACTTAGATTCCAGGATAAGCAGATGATTCCACATGTGTAGACCGTTGCTGAGTTTGGAAAAAAACGCAGGAATTAGTACGTTCTTGGAAGAAACACTTATTCAATTCAGTCAAACCAAAATTTAACGACCACACACATCTTTTTTCTATCATTCAACTGAATAAGAACTACTGTGATTAAATATTTTATTACACACATCTAAATCTTATACTTAGAAAATAACAAAGATATGATTTGATTTTTATAAAAACAACTGCTGAAATTGAAACTTATGTTTTGCATTAATCATGGTTATTAATTAAGTTACAACAATCATCAGCTAAAAGTCTTTTTAAGGGTGAAACCATACTTGGTAAATAAATAAATAAGAAAAACAGCAGTCGCTTTTGAAAACTAATTGACAGTTTAACAATTGACAGAACATTATTTATGTAACTGCAAAGATAAAAAATAAAAATCATCACTATTTTAAAACAGCCTCTTGAGAATAAATTTCTAATATGACAATATTTATAATGATTAATAAATTAGTACACAAAAATTAAAGTAAGAAAAAGATGAATATTGCTGCAAAACGCATAAAAGCTTCGATATAAAGAATTTGTACAAACTATTAACTTGTACTTGTTTTAAATTATAAAAGTGAGAGAAATACCAACCTTCTGCGAAAGGATCCACACGCTCCGGTGAAATAATCATCCGTCGCCTTTTCTGCCTATATTCATCTTCTCTGTCAGCAATCGTTGGACGCCTTCTATCCGCAAATGGATCATAATCTTTTTCACTCTGTAAATATGGGTAAACACATTTAATAAATTATTATTGTTACAAGTTAACATAAAATTAAGAAAACAAACGAGCTATTCAACATTATTTCTAACCTGAGCAACATCATTGAGCAAAGCAGCTGGAGCATTAAAACCCCTCTTGTTTGTACTGAATGTACTTGGTTCATAGTCTTCATCCTATAAATTCAAATAAGATTGAAAGTCGTATACAACATTTAGAATACAAATGTAAACCCATGTCTCTACTTACGTCGACTTCATCATTAGCTGCAATGGATGTGACATATCCATCAAACTTGTTATTGGTCCCATCGTAAATATCTTGATCATAGAATCCAGTTTTGCCTAGAGCTACTTGCTCTTCTCCAACAGCATTGGCTTGCACATTCTTCTTTTTTTCCTGTATGTCTCGGATTTGAGCCTCAATATCTATAGAAAAGGATAAAAAAAATGTGAGCTCTTCATACAGGAAACAAACGCTTCTGCTGTCCTATATATATATTATGATGCAAAAAAAATACGACCTCCTACTAATAATTAATATAGGTTACAGTACGAATTGCAGCACACGAATTTATAGAATGGTTGAAAGTGCATTTACAAACAAGTTTTGTTACCGTAAAGTTGTATTTTCGTAATAAAACGAATTGAACGTCACATCAAAGCAAGACCGTTGCAATGCAAATAAGGAAATCACGAAATCTTACCTTCCCGTGTCCGCGGGATTTGATCCATGATTGCGGCTTCAGGACTGACACCTCATGCCCTGCACCACCTCTGTGTTATAGTTGTCGGAAACTACTTTAAGTATGTAAGATCAAATAACACTTGGAATTCTTGCTGATCGTGGAAGTAGTTCAATGGGACACAATGTTATTACTCTATTGAGACTACTGAATCTTCTATAGGTACTCGCGACATTAGCAATTATTAATGTAAGCGGCATGCATATTGCATGGTAAAGTAATCTCGATTGCGATGCCGGCTCAATTCGCAGTGCGCGTGCGCGCGTATATAGACCATCGAAAAATAACGCGGGAATGTTTCAATTGATAATACACGAAAATCATGTTAATATAAGAAGAAAGTCATGTAATGAAATAGTATAAAATTAAGTTACGATGCATCATAACACTGAATTAATTTTTCTAATGAAATACACAAATCGAAAGTCTCTCCATAATATGGAAATATATTTTATACTTATGAGCTAACAATAAAAGTCGAGCTGTTAGCCATCGCAAGAGGGCTCTGCACGACTCTGTTCCATAGCTACTATATAGCTAGACCTCGCTTAGGTATATTCGCCTTGTTAACGCACCATTAGCGCCAACTAGTGGCCAAAAATGGAAACCTAGGTAGGTTGTAAATTTCGCCGCCTTCGCCTTCGGCCAGGCAGGGATGGCAACCGGAAGTGCAGAAAGTTGCACCGAATGGCTATCTTCAGACCACGGCGCGTATAAAATAAATTTCTATAGTCCGTACCGCAAGAGTCGCTCTTCTGCAGTGCGTTCTGCTAGGCGCATGTAAACAGCTGTGCATAAATCCTCGCAGTGTACGCGTACTTGTTGCTCAAACCCCT
>JAZHPH010000046.1:184704-217001 GCA_037356405.1 Nasonia oneida
AGCGACTCTTGCGGTACGGACTATAGAAATTTATTTTCTACGCGCCGTGGTCTGAAGATAGCCATTCGGTGCAACTTTCTGCACTTCCGGTTGCCATCCCTGATCCCTGCCTTCGGCCCTTCTACTCATGGCATGTATAGTACTTATAGAATAGCTAACCCCGTGACTTCTTCGTGAGCCGAATAGAATGCCAAGAATTTTGACAGGGCTGTAGGTACTTATAACTATAGCTATTATGTATAGTTTCGGAACGCGAGAGAACTAAATCAGCATTCTTTGCATTTACGCATTGTTGTGCCGAAGTAATTTTTCGCGCGAATCCATGTTTTCATTATAGTGCAACTTGCAAGGAGCGATCAGCAACAAGTGCTGTATATATATAACGCAAACGCAAATGGGTTAACATAAAAATCGATAAAGGAAAATTGGATGCGTGAGTAGATTTTTACTTATTGTTACGAAAAATGCGGACGCTTATTTTTTAATGTTTAAGTTCGTATAGATTTCTATAGAAGCATCGGTATGATACATAAACATAAGTATCTTCTCAAGTCAGTTTGTATTTTCTATTGGAATATTGCTCGTTTATAGGTTAGGTTAAGACATAGTGAAGCCAATGTGTTTATATTGAACATTATATACAATCTAATTACTTAACTCTAGCTGTGAAACATGTCCTTATAATTTTGTTAATTTTAAAATTTTGATTTTCAGTGTAAATCATGGATATGCATCCGACGATGATGCACTACAGGCCCTGGTTCCAACAGCAACAACAAATGTTAATGGAGCAAAACCCTTACTACCAGTATGCATTTAATGATCTCCAGGCCTATTACTCTTCAAACGATCATCAAGAAGAAGATAATGACCAGACAGGAGATGAAATGCCTTCTGAAACATCAGGCAATCAAAGCCCTAATGCAGATATGTTTCGTCTTCAGTTTGCTGCATCTCAGTGGTCAAAATTGGTTTTTAATGCAGAAGGACTGTTTAATAAATTAATGTCAAATAATGCACTGCCTGCCAACGAGCAAATTCTGTTGAAAAATCAAATTGAACAATGGCTTTGTATGAAACAAGAGTATGAAGAGTGTATTGCTGCTGATGATTCCAGTAGTATACATGCTTATACTGAAAACACTAGAAAATCCTTGGAAAGAATTGAAGAAGTAACTGAAACTGATGAAAAGACTGATGAATCCAGCAATTATTATAATTTACAATCCAAACGTAAAAGTTCTGTAGGTTCTGAGAGCAAAGACTCTGAAAGAAAAGACTCGGAGAGAAAATACTCCGAGAGTATAGATTCTGATGAAGAAGTTCAAAGTGATCTTGATGAAGAAAATTCAGATTTCCCAGATAGATTAGGTGAATGTATGGACAAGTTTGTAGACGAAATTGATGAGATTGTAAATTCTAAGAAAAATAATTTTTCAAGAATTAAAAACATTTCTCCCATGCCAAAGCCAGTTATTAATAGTAGTTTTGTGCCAATCGTGAAACCGATAGCATTAAGAAATCCATCATCTAGAAGGACATCTATCTTACCATATTCAGAAATGAGTAATGAATTAGCCGAGTTTCAGAAACAGAATAGTGATATTAATTTGCAACAAAAAGATGATTACAACATGAGTCCTATTGTTTCTCAGGATTCTATGGAAAAAATTGACAGTCAAGAGAAACCTAGCAAAAGTTTTGAAGAAGAATCTGCATCGTTAAAAGCAATCGTACAGGCACAAAAAATAACAGTGGATACTGAACACACTAATGCAATTAGAATGTTGATGATCAGCAATGAAGAAAAGCAATCTCAAGTCAAGAAAATGAAATTTCATTTGAATCTTCTGTATAAGCAGGTTGAAGAGCTACAAAAGACAATTGATGCTAAGGAAAAACTTCTTGAGGACATGCTACAAAGCAGTGAGACTAGAAACAATGCCAAGCAAAAGTTCCAGAAAAAGAAAAGTAAAATTGAAGAAAAACGTCGTAATGCTAAAGCAAAGTTAGATAATCTTCTTATGCAAAAAGATGCTGGAGATAAAACAGCTGCTAAAGAAATTGAAAAGTATGAAAATTTATTGCTAGGTTATAACAAAAAGCTAGACGATACAAAAATAATTAAAGAAGTTGCTAGTAACTCAGCAAAGACAGTACTTTACTTGAAAAATTCATTGAGTGCTTTGTATAAAGAAATGGAAAACCTGAAACAAAGACTTCAGGGTGAAGAGGAGAATAAAAAAATATTAGAAGATGGGATTCTGGCAAATAGAATAAGGATCAAAGAAATGGAAAAAAACTATAGTGTTGCGTCATTGAATGCAAATGCAATATTTGAAAATGAAGAGGATAGAAATCACTCAAGATTAAAGATTAAGACTGATGATAAAGATAATATGTTGGTCGAACCAAATGAGAGAATTTCTCGCTTAAATGATTATCTGAAAGAGAAATTAGAAATAGTAAGAGTGAGTAATATGGATGACAAGGAAACTCTAAGGCAAGAAATTCGAGAATTGAGACATTTAAAAGATCAAATGATTGACATTAAATGTAGATTTAACAAATATACCAATCAAAGTATGTTAGCAACAGATGCGATACAATGGCAATTATTAGTAATGAGTGAATGCGTAGAAACTCTCGATGCGATGATAGAACAAAAAAATGTAATGATTTGTGGAAAAGCTAATTACCATGATGATAAATATATTAAGCCTGATGATCAGATGCTAATCAGGAATGGCCTTGAGAAATTATCTCATGAGGAACTAGTGACCCTATTTCAAAAATATTTTTATAAAGTAATTGATCTCAAAGACAGCTGCGTCAAGCTTGAAATACAAATTGATACATTGGAAGCAGCTCTAAAGCAGCAAAAAATGCAAAATGACACAGCAATAGTTATGCTTCAAAGATATTATGAAAGACAAATAAATCATTTGTTGAATTACTACGATGAAGAAACAAGCAGTTCAAGTTACGATAATAAATTGGATAAAAACAGAGATTTTGAAAGATTGGTAAAAGAGAATCAGGTCCTAAGAAGAAGACTGGCACATTTTGATTCTCTTCTTAAAGCCTCAGCAACAGCACAGGCTGTTCATTCTAATCCTGTTAGAAATACAAAAAGAGTGATAAAACCAGAGTTGATGCAGATAGCATTACCTTCCAAACCTAATAAAGTTACTCGTCAAAAAAACAAGTTAATCATTCAAAAAGAAAAATAATCTGTTGTATCATCGCTGTTCATAATATTCAACAGCAATATCACAGCTATACAGTGTAAAACAAGAAGTGTATTGGAATTATATTATTAATCGTGTTATGAAGATGAGGACTTTTTTGTGAACAGTTTTAATTTATTAGAAAATACGTTTAAAATTGTAGTGTATTATGATAGTTTTAGACTTGCAAGTAAACCAGATGATGAACTCTTATATACACCATGACATTTACTTTTATATGTATAGGGATCTTTTTTGACTATTTGTACATATTTGTGATTAGCAGTATTATAATTGAGTTTTTATTTTGTAGCTTGTGTACAGTATAGTTTGTATAGTTTTTCTAGTGTCTTACAAGTGAGTTTTTGCACGAATATATTTCTACTTTATTTCAGTAGGCAGTACTGATTCTTTGGCTTGAATACTTACAATTTCTCATTGAATTCGTGGCAATAAACATATATGTGATTGTTAGTAGTTGCGAGTGTTATCTACCGAAGTAAAGATTAAATCGCTATAGAATATATTTATTTGCAAATCCTTGTCTTGCCACGTAAAAGATTGTTCAAAAGTAATAGTGATGAGATAAATATATGCGCATATATCAACTATATTCGATGTTACAATTTACTTTTGTAAAATTTTTAAAAAATATGTAAGGTTATTGGCCATCTATATAAATAAAAATATACTTTGAATCGGTGTATTGATGAATTTAAAAAAATTGCATGAAAAAAGTGAATATGATTAATGTCTCGAACATGACTGGACACATTATTGAAAACAAAAAATAATAATAATAATAAAAATTTCGAATTTGTTTGAAGTCTTAGTTTGCCATTTTAAGCACTCCGCAAATTTCAAATTCTTCTTCTTTTTACTATAGGTTTTTTTTACCTTCTTTCATAAGTATTTTTATACAGCTGGTAAACGGACAAAATCTTGACAGAAACTTAGCATACTAAAATGGAGAGGGGCATATCAATTAAACAAAAGTCGTTAAATCTGTTCGATTGCGTGATTTAAAAATGAAGCTCTTTTCTTAGTACCTATTTATGATTCGAAATATCTCATTGTTCCATTAAACAATCCAACGTACAAGAGAATTTGGATTTCATTGGACAATATTTTTTCCGCGTTATCTGTGCGCCCTATATAATGCATTATAATGCATTGGCATAATTAATAGTATATTGTACAACAAGGGGCGAAAATGGGCTTTTCCAAGCGAGGATGATGTTTGAGCACGAGTGGTAGTCGAGGGCGCCGTAGGCGCCCGAGACGGACACGAGTGTTCAAACATCATCCGAGTCTGGAAAAGCACATTCGCCCCTCGTTGTTCACCGTGCTTTTTATAACAAGTGTTTAAGGAAGACCATTTGGGTCGCCTATGAAGTGTATCGAGAATGGAGTTTTTCGAGTCGTCCACTACGGTGGGCGTGTATAGATTCATATATATGTGTGTATATATATATATTTTATTTTATTATTTTATTTATTTAAATATATTTTTAGTAAAGCTTTTAAAATTTAGTAAATCAAAATTTTTATAAACTGCAAATTTTGGAAATTGTTTCAACAGTTTTTAACGATTTAAAGCTTTAGTAAGGAGATGAACAAAAAAAAATGAATCGAGCGGACCGAAAATGGTCGTTTTCGGTCCGCTCGATTTCCGATTCTCCGATTATTGTAGGCTCGTTCTACCTATATAGGGGGCGAAAATGGATTAATTGATACATCTATTGTGATCAGGGACTCTCGCTCTACTTTTTGTGTGACGCTCGGAAAACCCCATTTTCGGCCCAGTTTATAGGCGCCGAAAATGGTCTTTTTTATGCACGTGTTATAAAAATTACTTTACATGCCAGCGGCCGGAAAGTGGCATTTCCTGCTGAAATGTCCGCTGCGCGGACGGGGAAAAGTCACTTTCCGACCGCTGGGGCATGTAAAATCGCATACTACGCACCACGGCCGGGAACAAAGAATGCTGAGATCGCATGTTTGCCTGCACCCTCGGCTTCGCTTCGGGCGGCAATACTAATGCGATCTAGGACATTCTTGATTTTCCCGGCCTAGGTACGTGATATACTATTCATAGTTGGTAGAACACTCGAATCGGGAATTACCCGTGGAATCGGGAATTAATCGTCATGATATACACATACATCAGCAGAGAGCGATAGAGCAGTAGCTGCTCCGCGTACGTATAAGCACATCACGGCTTCGCAGCCGACTTTTGCTCGAGAAACCTTCTAAAATCGCGCGACGGAGGACGATTCTGCATACGTATATATAGGCGCGTCAGTGCGCTCCGCTACAAACCCGCGCTCAAGGACCATTTCGACAGAGAGACGCGCGAAATAAGTGCTCCTATAATGGCTTAGACTGTCTTCTGCATAGCCAGGCTCCGCAGCACACTGCTGCGCTGGCTGATGTAGCTCTTATTCTCTACTCTCTATCTTTATCTCTCATTCTACTCGCGTTGTTCTAGTTGCGGAATATTTGCGAGTGTCATGTGCTGCGTCGGCGGGAGCTAGCGCTGGGCTTCGTGAAATTATGATTTTCCCGCGGGTTCGCGCGCTCAAAATCTTGTTCGGTCTGTCATCAGTATGTGTGTGTGTGTGTGTGTGTTTGTGTGTGTTTATGCACCTGTGTGCTGCGGAGATGCAGTGTCGACGATTAGATCATTGTTTTGACTGTTTTCGACGACGACGACTAATCTCGTAATATATGTGGGTCAGGGTATAAGGGGTGGAATTTGTTGCTATGTAATAGTTGTAGTATACGTACGCTTGCATCTGTTTTATACTAGCTATTTAGATTCAAGAGTATAAACAATTATACGCTCGAGTTTTTGATAAAATTTAATCAAATTTTACTCAAACCCAAAGACGAAAATAATTTAAAATTTTCGGATCATCCAATCGGCCAAAACTATATCTTCGTATAACAATTTGTTATTAGCCAGGCAAATAGAGTTCGTGTTTCATGTATATGTTTTTTTACGGCACGTGCGCGCTAACGGCGAATAAGGCCAAATCCTGAAATTCAATTATTTCTTTTGCGGAAAATTGTTTTCCACAGGTTCAACCAAATCGAACCACAAGGTTGTTAACTAAAAATCAAAATAAAAAAAGTGTCGTAAGACTACTGCGAGATCACACTCACAGTTCTTGTTCATCCACTTGTGCGATTTGGCCATAGAGTTACGTAATTTTGTGAATGCATTAAAATTTAGATAGTCCCGATATCATTTTGGCCTCGTTTTGGCTAACGAATCACGCAAATGGTATAGTATGAGAAGAATTACATTATAAAGTTTTATAAAATATGCCATATTTTCAAGTGATTATTTTTCTTATACGTATAGGTGTAGATAATTCGTCTGTGACAGTTTTAGAATATAATAGAGTTCCAAATTTTGATTGGCGTTAGATTGATATGCTTTGAAGTTGAATTGAAGTTACATAGGTATATTGGAGCTTTGAAATTCTGTCGAGGGAATGACTTTGGTACACTCAAACTTTCCGAGAACACGTAATCAATCTATTGGCAGCTCTTCTTTTCTTATACAGAGCACATTATTAGAAATCGAGCAAAATGTTAATCTGCCAGCATTATTAATGCATCCAGTCAAAGTTTAGTGCTGAGAATTCCCAAAAAAATTCTAATCTAATTGACCGAGCCGACTTTTTTAGACGAGTTGGAGTTAAGTTCCGGAACTCTCTGAGCAGCTCAAAATATATTTTGAAACTTTTATTGTTTATTCAATTGAATTTGTTATTTTTGAGTTATTTAGACAGAATACTTATTTGTTTAGCTTTCAATATCTGCACATTGCAAGGATCTGAGCTCTTTAGAAGCAGAATAAGCTGGATGGGATAGAAAAAAACATTCATTGTAGAATCACCAGAAAAATCTGAGCAGAAAAAAATTCGCGAGTTTTTCCTGTAGAAAACTCGACTATACGTGTTATTAAAACTAGATGATACGATTAAAACTAGCGGTGGTGAATGAATTTGCATAAATTTTTTATAACTGTTTTCTGTTATCTTTTATCACTGTTATCTGTATAAGTTCTTATATTACCCACATTCAAATTTTTTTGTCAGCCCAAGAGTCTGTATGAGGAAGCTTATATTAGAGCTTTTTGGTTGACTATAAAAAAATATTGAATGTTTAATATACGCTATATACCCAAAAATGTGGCTTCAATTTCCTCATCACTCGTATGTCTCTATATTATTCATCCGAAATCTTGCAAACTTGTAAATCTAAGCATCTCATTGTCTTGTTTCAGTGTGCAAAAGCTCACCAGTGCTTTCGAAAGCAGCCTGCACTGTACATGCATGTCTCTCTCTCTCTCTCTCTCTCTCTCTCTCTCTCTCCAACTCGGCTTATTAGCCGCCACCGGCCAAACGGATGTAGGGTGCCGCTCTCTGCAGCAGGCTGTTCATTTTCAATAAGGCGGCCGGCGGTCCCCCTCTCCTTCTCTCTCATCTCTCGGTGCATCTCTCTGCAAGCGCGCGGCAGCGATTTTTCGCGAGCGATAGTTGGCGCTTAGACATAGTGTGCGTACGCGCGACCGACGATTTTCTCACTCTCTCGTTGACGCGATTACGCGCCTATATTACCTGGCCGGCAGTGGGCCCCTCACCTTTGTTCTTTCTATATACCTATACTCGTTTATCAAGCGCGAGCAATCATATATCTAGTCCGTGTTTCTTATTGCGCTTATTTGCGCGAGAGAGTTCGCGAGCGATAGATCGACTCCCGGCGCGGCCGAGTCACTGATACGAGGAAGGCTTCGTTTGGCCTGCTGCCGATAGGGTAAATCTTGGAATTTTTTATATTTTGCAATATATTTGGCCTACGAATTTAACGATAAGTCGTTTTGCAAGCTATGTCAACGTATGAATGTTATGGCTGGATTGAATTTTCAAAGTTTTTTTTGCTGCCACTTAATTTTTCAATAATTTTTTTACCGACCCGCAAAGCTGCTTTTTACGCTTTTACTTTTTAGACCAAAGTCAAAGAGTTAAATCGCTAATTAATGCACTACTGCAGAGCATTTTCATGCTAAACTTGATTGTTGGAGCAGCTATTACATCACTTACAACGGACAACTAGAGGCAACATCAGAAATGGGAAGTCCGACCACTGACATGCAGGCCATCAATATCCCATCGATTAGAAACATTAATGGCTTCGGCAAACACTCCAGAAGTTTACAGCTTACTCTACTCCAAACAGTTCGTGCGGGGGAAGTCTGATTGCTTCCTTAATTCCTCCGCAATTTGACGAGAAAAGCTTGAATTTCAAAATTGTTCTTTCAATTCAACGTGGAATTTTTTTCAATCAGGCGTATGTCGAACGGATTTCCGCGCAGTTAATCATCTATTATTCTTATCGATCGCACGGCTTTGAATCTAGTTGTCAATGACGACCATATTATTATACTAAAATATATAATGTTCTTTAATTTTTCTTTCAACACACTTGTTATTTCGAACATTTTAATCCATCCGTGTTGTGAAATCGTCACGTGACCTAAATAACACGACGTCGTAGAACATCGTAGCCATATACTAGAATTTCAATGCTAGAAAGACAGACAGAAAATTAAAATTTTCTGGAAACAATGAATAATTTCCCAACGCCAATATCATTTATAAATTCAATCAGAACTTTAAATAAAAGCGGCTCAGCGTAGTGCAACATGAACGTAGGTAAATAATGAAGCTTTTAATATAAAAAGGAAATTGAAATGAAGACGTATTAAGCAGTCGGTTACAAGGCAATGGTTTCATGGTCGTGGGTTAAGCAGCATTAAGTGGTGTGTAGTGCATATCCAGGCGTATGTGTGTCTGTGTGCGTGTATACGTGCGTCTGTATATATAATGCGCATGCTCCCGGTGTACGCATATGCAACTGCAGCCGAAGAAATTAAGAACAGCGCGATATAATACATTTTAATCCCTCGTGCCCATAATCGCTCTCCCGACGGCCTGTGCACAGATATCTCTCGCGGCGATAGCAAAAAGTGGACAAAATGCTGCCAGACGAGGTGCCGGCCGAGCCGCAGTCCTTTTACCATCAAGAGATCGATCGATCCTACGATCCCAAATCCGAGATTCACGGCCTGAAGAGGAGCAACGGCATAAAGCGCGACGGCAACGGTCTGAGCAACGGATTCGCCAAGGGCAGCGAGGAAAAGGTTCAGTCGAGGGAGGATAACGAAAAATCCATCGCTAACAGTTTGACCTTCAATGGGCAGGCGATCATCTGGAGGAACGTCATCGCGATCACGATTTTTCACCTTATAGCGCTTTACAGCTACATCACCTTCCCGTATGTGCAGCGCTGGCGCACCGCAGCTTGGGGTGAGTTTAATCGTTTTATACATACGTATACGTGCGAATCTGTATGGAAGACACCTTTCGGGGTTTGAATGAGATAAACAAGATTTGCTAGGTTCCTTTATTATTGTTCAGAGCATGAAAAACCTTACAATTTTGCCAGATATCGGCTTAAACTCTTTTATAGGAAATAAGCACATGAAGAATTTTAACGAATATCAGCCATTATTTAACGGTACAGAAAAGTGTAAAAGGTGGTTGCTTGGGTAAAAAGTTATCTACGTTTGAAAACAGCAAAATATAATAAAAATCTCTTTTTTTAAACCTAATCAAAGCTCTTCTTGCCACTTTCGTTTTAAAAATTCAAATCAAACCCATCTTTGTTTTCGTAAAAATTCGAGCTGTTTATGATTTATGATTTTTCGCTGCTTTTCATCGTAGACAACGTGTGCGAACGTTTGCGAAAGGTCAAACAAGACTGCTGCCAAGTGTGAGTTTTTTTACATAGCGGGAAACCGGGTTTTGCACGTGTAGTGCTAAAAAATGTGTCATTCAACGCTTTCATTTACTTTTGTTTTCTCCAGTAATAACTGATATTATACTGTTAATATAATAATTAATATACGACAGTAAAATTGTTTGATAGAAATTAAATATATTTTGCCTTTCGTATTCTCAGCTTGGATGGCCGCTGTTCTGGCTTCTTTCGGAGTCGGAGCTGGCGTACATCGACTTTGGACTCATCGCTCGTACAAAGCAAAGACGCCTCTTAGAATAATTCTGTTGTGCTTCTACAGCATTTCTGGAATGGTACAGTCTGCACTTTGTTTTTAGATAATACTAACACAACGTGTACAAAATTCAAACGTTTGTGCTTTGCTAATATATTTGTAGAGATTTCGTCTACAGGTGTACACCGTAAACTCTTGTTTCAGAATTCGATATATAATTGGGTGAGGGATCACCGAGTCCATCATAAATATTCGGAAACCAATGCGGACCCGCACAACAGCAATCGAGGTTTCTTCTTCTCCCATGTGGGTTGGCTGATGTTGCGCAAGCATCCGGAAGTCCGAAGAAAAGGTGAACAAATTGACATGAGCGACATACTCGCCGATCCTGTCGTCACTTTTGGTGAAAAGTTAGTATTTTAATTTCATTTAGTTTTATCACATATTTATAATTTTCTGTCACTGCATAAAATAATAGAGAGGCTATTAAAAATAACGTCGATATATAATTCTAGGATCATGTATTGCCTCTACGGTTACGTGAAAGAAAAACGACTTAACGATTTTCTTTCATCAAAGTCTGTAGGTATTGCATCTGAGCAGATTAGTTTGTTAATCATTGTCTAATTTGGAAAACAATCGTAATACGCAATTGTGAATAATCGTGATCGAAATGATTTCTGCGATTATTCAATTCAAAGGATATTTTCATATAATAGAACTATACATATATTAGGAACTGCTAATCAAAGGACGAATAATAGGATTAGAGCAGTTATATAGCTGGTGTTTACTTTCTTCTACCAATTTAACGTAAGGTTTAAGTTTGATTATCAGAAAGAGATATGTAAGAGTAACTACTGGTCGCATTTCGATGCAACAATAACAAAGTGGAACATGGTCTTCATTCACTTGAGTCTACTTGTATATGCGAGCTGAATAGCTCGTGTTTATTTGGAATTAATATGATAATGACCTAGAGTATAAAAGGTGTCTGAAGTATTAATGAATTCTTTATAGTATCGCATACCAAACATTAAAAATTTTAATTTTAAAGCATTTGATGAAATATTTTGCATCATATGTCTGTAATGCAGAACTGAATGAAAAGTTTAAAATATATAGGTTTATAGGAATTATTCGCGATAGTAATTGATAAATTAACATTTAGTTTGCACTTTGACCTTTCACGTAATTAATTTTAATTTTTCTATAGATCAAGGTCTGATATCAATCATTTCAATTTGCAACAATGTTGGGGATGATAGTGCCATATGTAACAATTTGAATGAACTATTAATTTACACACTATACTTACAATCACACTAACAATCCGTGTGATTTTCGCTTGTTTTCATGAATAAGGCATTAAAAAACGTAGTTTATAGGTACAGGCACTTCAATTCATGATTCAAGGCAGTTAATTTTCAATCACGGCTTCTTTGTTAACAGGTACTACATTGTTTTAAAGTTACTTTTTTGCTTTATTTTACCAACCGTGGTTCCAGTATATTTTTGGAATGAAGATTGGTACTACGCAATTATATCGCAAATATTCATGCGATATGCTTACGTATTGAATGTCACCTGGTGCGTAAACAGTGTGGCTCACATGTTCGGATGGAGACCCTACGATAAGTAAGTTCTTGAATTCGTTATTTTTTTAACTAAAAATCGAAACATTAGAAAAATGTTGTGTCTATATATTTTTCCAATGATTAGTTGAACAAAAGTTGTTTCATCTACAAATATAACTATCAATTTAAAAAAAAAATTTGAATTAATAACATCGTTAATTTGGATACATAAGTTTATTAAAATAAGTAGTAAAGATAATGATACAGGCAGACTTGAGCAGTTCACGATATATATATATATATATATATATATATATATATATATATATATATATATATATAACCAGCTGGAACCGTATTATCCAAAAGTTAAAAAATTCTGAATTTTGGAATAAAAAAAAAACTATTTTTCAGAACCATCGCTCCCACGGAGAACATCCTGATCTCGATGGCGACAGGTGGTGAAGGCTGGCACAACTACCATCACGCATTTCCTTGGGACTACAAGGCTTCGGAGTTCGGTCACTTTACGATCGATTCAACCACCATCTTCATCGACACCTTCGCCAAGATCGGCTGGGCCTACGACCGGAAACAGCCCTCGTCCGACCTTATCAAGTTAACGATCACGAATAAGGGTGACGGTACGCATTGCGAGGACGCAGCGCCACCCGAGGATACGAAGGCTAAATGAGAATATCCATATACATCCCAGCAGTGCCTTTATCTTCATTCTTTTTTTTCTTTCGTTTATATGGGAATCGTTCATCTTTTATGAGTTGCTGTTGGCGTTAATCTACGTTTTTATTTTCGGAAAACGAATTTAGCAGAGGATGAAGGTTCGTTCGGACATTTGTCAATTTGTTGATTTATTGTTCCAGTATATGTTGTATCCTTATTCTTATAATAATATTATTATTACTACTATTACAGACTATATATATATATATATATATATATATATATATATATATATATATATTATATGTTTAACGAGAAATTAGCGTCGTTAACGTAACACGTAAGCGTTTGAAGAAATTTTGATAAGCGTACATACAAAACGAAGAACGACATTCGAATTTGCGAACAAAATTGAAATTTCTTTTAAATGTCGGGTTTCACATAATTATAATTGAATATGATTAATATCTTCATATTGCGTTTGATTCCAGTAAGTTGAAGTATAAAGTATTATCTTGGTGCATGTTTTTGTGTCTTTGATTTGATGAGGAAAAATCATTGATACGTTACTTTATAGCAATAAAGTGTTTTGTACAAAAAAAATGTTTACTTGAATCTCTTATGTTTGAATCACAAAAGTTTTTCCATTATTTTTCAAGCAGAGCGCGATATATGCAAAATTACCACGTGAAGTTGAAAATAGTGTCTTATTTATATTTAGTTCTTCTAAATTATTATACCAAAAATTTTAGTAAGTATAACAGGATCGTGAATGCACGCCGAATATTGAATTATTTAATGATTAACCATTAACCAAGGGGATACGAAGGTGTGGGAAGAAAAAAAATAATGTCAATTAAAAAAATCAGAAAAGAACGGGACATCGGACAATAAATATGTTTTTATTACACATATATTCGTACAAGGGTTACATGATATTAATACATGTTCATTTAACTGTCCAGCAATTAAACACGCTGCATTTGTTTTCTTCTTCATATTATAGGATTATGCGTTATTGAGTAGTTGCAGTTGTCGTAATTTTTTTTATTCATTTCACTTCATTTTGTTTTGTAAAACACGGTTACAGCAGACTCGATGCATAAGTAATAAATAATAAAAAAGACAATAGTGATAGCGTTCAGAATATGAGTGTCCGTAATAAACAATACATTGTTGTCAAGCGCTCATCGAAGGCGCCTTGTATATTTTTGCGTCTCGAACTCTCTAGTTCCATGCGCAGCGCAAGCTCGAATGAATTTCGAGGTGCTTTTCTTGTGCACACACTTTTTCGCTAAACCGATAGGATACAAACGAAAAAAAGAGGAAAAAATAGAATTAAACTAAACATCCACTGTCGAACTTTTTCCTGATTGACATCGGTTTTCTGTTTGAAACATCGACTCTCGCAAGTCGGAATATATAAGCAGATAAAGCGGGCACACGAGCCTCGAGAAAACCACTAGGAGTTTTTCCTTTGTTTTATTTTCTGCTTATATAATATATATGTGTATATGTGTTTGTTTGTGTGACCCATCATTTTTGCTCTTGCTTGCTGTCCGTCTTGACGGATTATATTTATCTAAATTCAATAACAACTTTTTCGAAAAAACAGCACACAAAAAAGGATAAAAGGAAATGAATTAAAATATATAGAGAAAAAGAAACTTCTCAGGCTTAATGCTAAGGACTTAAAGGCTAAAATTATTAACCAAACCTTGGTGGCCAGCACCAGACACTCGTTAGGTTCAATGTCTATGACACACACATCGATAATTATTTGTATTTATTTTACTTAATTTTTTTCTTTCATAAACTAATGCGATTACGTCGGAGTTTTTGTTGTTGTTGTTGTTGTTGTTTAAGTAATCTACACGCGAATTATATCTACGGACTTCTCTCGTTTGCGTTTCAGCTTGATGTATTTATTTATTACGTTAGCTAATCGACGACCGTTTGTTCGTAGATGAAGTTTGTGCTAAGATTCACAATGCTGTTTTGTGTTTCGCGTACATATCTTAATCGTCGATGATGGCGCTAGGAGTATGAAAAGCTCGTCAGTTTTAGCGATGAGAAAATCTGCCGCACGATCCTTCACAGTTTTTTTTCTCAGAGTCGCCTGTCATGAAGCTCGATGGACGCACATAGGTTTCCCGATCGGACATCAGCTATAACGACGTACTCTTGTGTGAGACTACTTGAGCACAAGCGGAGAGAGACGCGTGATTGATTCTACATCGTCGAGGCAAGAGTCGGATGAAAAGCACGATAAATACATTTTTTTTTTACTTTTTTTTATTATTTTTATTTTAACGATATTCATTAAACTAGTAACACTTAAAAAAAGATTATCAGAAATTGTGCACATTACAACAGTCTGAAAAAAATCATAAATCATTTTAATTGTCAAATTAATTAATTATGACGTTTTACAGTGAATAATTTTGAACTCTTGTTCGAGAGATCAAATTTGTTTACTGCACATATTTATATAATCTTTTTTTAAAGTTCGTCATCACTTGCACTAAAATTAAGAAACCTTACATTGTAAATTTATCCGTATAAAATATTATTTTCAATAAATCGTAAAACTATCTTACAAGTATAAAAATCGAGTTATAATTGACAAATCTAATTTTGTTTTAAATTTTTAAAAGAACTGGTAAAAATACTCTGCCGAGATAACTTTCTCATAAAACTAAGTGAGAAAAAAGAAACCGCAGTTGTGCATTTCGACTGTTTGAGTTGAAAATCGCGAGAACAGCGGCAAACACAGGCAAAGTAGATAATCTTCACGACGAATTTTCATCCGACTCTCCCAAGGACGAATGCTGGATTTACTACGATTACAAACCGGTAATAAAGGTAGGTATACCATAATGACGACTGCGTTCCCTTTTTTATTTTTACTTTCCTTCATATTCTTTTTACGAGAAGTGGACTAATGGAGATTCCTCGACCTTCAACATGCAACATGAGAGAAAGGACTGTTCATCTGCGTTAATTTATTTCGTGTATTTTTTTGTTTGAATTTTCCTTTCCTTAAAAAACGACTATTTATCCACGAGATTCGCACTTGTCTATGACACTGTACATCATTCGCAGGTGCTGCGTTATATATAAACATCGTAGCCACTTTTCTTTGTTCGAATTAATTTTAATACAAACCCTGAAAGACCAGCTTTTACGCAGTTATATATTAAAATTAATTGCTTCCCTCTTCGATGAGAAAGAAAAGATCTCTATATATGTATATAAGAAAAAAAATCGAACGCAAAAGAGGAAAGAACAGACGAATCTTGTATCGCGATTGTCGCACGGTTCTAACAGTATTTATTTATATACTTGTATCCTCTTCGACATCTCTGCTTTAATATATATAATATATAATATGTGTGTCGGTGTGTGGCGCAGAACTTTTTGCATCAATTTCCACGTATAACAAATTCACCACCTGAGGCGATCCACCGAACTACGTATTTATTCTTAAGCACCATAGTGAGCTATCCAGACGGTGAGTTTTTTCATCAATTTTCTGCAATTTGTATTTATACTTTCGAGAAAAACTTGTTGCTCTACGTACACATGTCAAATTCAGCTCAAACTCGCGAGAGATTTTATGTTGCAGCATGTCTTTTCTCGCTCAGCCTGCCTCCGCGAGTAAAATGTTAAAAACGCCACGATCAATCGTAATCTTGGATTTCGACCAAAAGTATCGATCGATATAGTCGTGCTCTTTTAAAGTCTCTTAAGTATATATGTATACAACGCACGACTTTCCATTTCCCGAATCACAAAGCTCCGACCACATGCGCAGCTATACACGAACGATAATAGAAGCAAAGAAATCGAGGAGTCCTTCCCCGAAAAATACTATTCCATGTCGAGCGGAAAAAATCAACTCTCTTTTGATATACAAACGAGTCGCCGGAGATTCAATCTATTCGTTAATAATTTATCTCGCTTTCATCTCAAGCCGGACGCTATTTTGCAATATAAACGTTCTTTGATGATATGTCGTTAGAAAATATATAGATAAGCCTGGCTACACAAGACACAAGAGTCGATCGGAAGAAAAATAAGTTTCCCGCTGCTCCCTCTTCTCTATAACCCCGGAAACTACAACATGCTGCGTTTGTCTTTGTGTCTCTGTCTTCACTCGGGGTGTGCTGCTGCGCACGATCGATCGAAAGCGCCTATAATAACTCTCCTCGCTGCTCGTCTCTGTCAACTCGTCGTTTTCGTGTATCACGATAATGCAGTTTTTTCCCTTTCGAGCACAGTCTCGCTCCCTCTTGTTTGTTTGGCATCTTGCGATCAATTCTCCTAGCTTGTTAATGTCTTTGTGTGTATGTGTGTGCGTGTGCGATAGACCAGCGTCCATCTGTTCCTCCTCCGTGACGAAATCGAACTTCTTTTTTTGTTTTTTAATCCCGATTACATTATCTCCATCGTCGTGTACAAAGTATAATCGAAGGGGAGGAAAAAACTGCATTATCGTGCGCACAGAAGACGGACTTTGCCCTCGGTGCATTCAATATGCGTGGGCGAGTATTTCGCGATCCTCAAATTAAAATATTACAGAGTATAAGGTACAGAACGTCCTAACGTAACGTCGCACTCGATCTATAACGCCTTGACACGAGTTCGGGCCAGCCGAATTTCACCTACACCTCAAACGGAAAAAAGATCATTTGGCTTCACACCTCTCTATACGCTCCCCACACACTTTTTGTTGTTGTCATTGTTGACTTTGTTATTTTTTTTCTCCGTTACTTACATCTTCGTTTGAATTTTAAGCTCGTCTGCACACGCGTCACGACCCTCGGCGTACACGTGTAGCGTGATAAACACGACGCCGTCGCCGCCGCTTCCATTATAAACAGTCAGTCTTCGATCGATAATCTTTGATGCTCCGCAACGTTCCTGCTGCGCAAATTTCGACTCGGAGAGGAAGGAGGGGTCGAAGAAGGGGAATGATCGCCGAAGGACTGATGCATCTTCTTTCTCTTCGTCTCTCGGGGTAGCGCTGGACAAGGGGAATACAGGAAGCTGCGCGGACGATGGTTTGTGTCTGCGTGTATGTGTGTCTGTGTGTATTCTTGGTTGTCCTCTTGCGAGTAGTAGCAGCAGCGCAGGCATGTCACTGGCGCACGCGCCACCAGGTCTGCTGTACTTTTTCGTAGAGCTTTTTGCAGAAGCCGGCTAGCCTCCGTCACATCCCAGCGTCGCCCGGGATCTCCTCGGGATCGCTGTTGTTGCCCTGGCCCGTCGACAGGCTGCGCGCCTTGTCCGGACTGTGCGGCTCCTCGCCCTCCTCCAACGTCACCTGAAAACACGCGAAAGATGGGTTTTTAATCATTTTTTTTCACACTTCTATATTCTTATCGGTAATTTCAAATTTTCACGAGTATTCGCTGCACAGAAGATTGACCCTATTAATTATTAACTAATGTTTAATGTGTAGATGGTGGTGTTTAATTGAAATTAATCATGTATGCTGTGTTAGTATTTCGGAAATACCTTACTACACCCGTCATGCAAAATTAATTTCGAAACCAGTAAATCAATATCTATCTCTGAAGCGAATTGTTACGGTTATAGATAAGTTGATTTTAACTATATCTATACGCAAGCCTTTGATTCAGCGATTCCCCTCTAATTAGTTTCATCAAAATGTACAATATAATCTGGCTGAAATACCTGGAAGTGCATCTTGTCGGCTTGTTGATGCTCGGAGGACTGTTGGTAGTCGGGCGGGGGCGAGGGTGGTATCATCGACTGGTACCAGTCGCGGTTCTCCTCGAGGGTGTCGAGTATTTCTTGGGCGTCGGGATGCACGAGGTCGGCCCAGGTTTCCCACAGCGGGTGCACGATATAGTCGATGAAGCCGACCTGCGACTTTTCGATAGTCGCGTTGTGCCTGTCGCACATGGGACTAATGTCCATGTTCTGCTCGCGCTCGCGGTCACCCTGCTGGAAGAACTCCTCCATGAGCAGGTCGACCCAGCGTCGGTACAGCGGCAGCGGCTTCGTCGGATTCGACAAATCGGCGCAGTGGACCAGGTTCTCCAGGACCTGACGTTGTTAAAAGTTATGGTTAAACGATTCAGATTGTTTTATTGCTTTGCATGGATTTTAATATCGCAACGCGATGAATTACCTGAATTCGGTCTGTGTAATTATCGAGTAATAGAACGCCAGAACCGGCGACCTTCTTGGTCTCCACCATGGTTTTGAGGTCGGCGAGGAGAGACATGTGTTTGGACATATCCGTGGACAGTACCATGTCTATGACCATTTTCCTCAGGGTCTGGCGTTGCTTTTTCGTGCAGTTGGAAAAGATATCGCAGCCTTCGTTTTGCAGTAGTTTGAACGCAACTGCCAGATGATGATTTTCTAACACGGATTCGTCGTTGTACATCAAAGCTAATTCTGAACCTGTAATTCAACGTGTTATTTAAAATCTTGTTTGACGCGTTTTTCATTCGATCAGTTTTGGAAATTGGATAAAATTCTAACGTATTCTTACTTGAGTTAATAAGAAATTGATTGGTGAGACCAGGATGATCGACGTCGTGAATGGTTGCGGCGAAGAGGGCAGCTGTTATCTCTAACGGCGTAAACACAGACTGAAAAAGATAAGTTTTAACAATCAATAATAGTGTGAGCAAAATATTATTTTGCATTTTGCACTTAAAAATATATTTTGATCTAGAGTTCCAACCGTTAACTCGTAGCTCAAACGTTTTATAAATATTTAGAATTCGAAATAGTCTACGAGTTATATGGGAATGCACTGCAGAAAAGTCTGAAAAAATTTGTCATAAATAAACATAGAGTTCGCTCCTAATAATCGACTAATGCTTTGTACTGTTGTACTTTGTACGCGTGTATGCGATCGACTGTGTTATTATTACGTTAGCATCCACTTTACGGTACAACAACCTAGCGTTGAATTAATACGGCTCATCTGCATTACCATATTATCTTGAATTTTAATTGACTTTTATAAGAACCAAAATATTGATGTTCTATTCTTAAGGCACTGGCTAGAATTTTTAAAAATAATTCTAATGAAAGATTATGGTTCGAACATATCATCAATTATGAATTATAATCATAAACTTAACTGTAAATTTAAAATTCAGCACCATTTTAAGGCCTACCAATACCAGTTAGCGTTTTATGATGCTTCACTTTACACATGTGGCCATAAAATTACTAATTTGAATTAGTAAACTAATACATTAGTCAAACTTCAATACAAAGTGAACAGTCAGACTCCTAATACGATCACGGATTAGATGCCATTTCAATCTCAACGTTTTGCTAATCCTCTGGATCATCAAGCTAGGAGTGACCAACATTTTGCCGAGATTCCTCCCCCGTGGGCATTTGCTTTAATACCTCTGAATATGTATGGCGGTGTCTTTGAATTTAAATGAAATCAGCGAGATGTAAAATTTATGAATTTCGTTGCGTTCTCTAACATTTCCCTAAACTTAAATATATGCAGAGACGGGCAATGTTCATGAAAATTACAAAACTGTAATGATAAAATAACACTGCATACATGCAGGTGCCTGTTTAACATTTTCTGCTGCATTGTGCTAATTTTAAAAGTTAACATTTATACAGAATTCGATTTCAACATTTTTTGCTTTATCTTTCAAGGATTGGATTCAGCTTATTTCAGAAAGATAATGTAATTTATTGATCTCTTTCCGATTGCATTGACCAACGACGTGTTAATTAAGTAGAATTAAAAACTACATACACCGCTATGTAATTCAGCGCAAGATAATAGAAGTGAATAATTCCGGGTGTCCCGCAGTAAACTTTACCGCTTTGAATAATTTAATGTTATGAGTGCAGCGCACACGATCGCCCTCGGGGAGCTCGTCAAACTATCCCACGGCGTGTTTCGTCGGTTCAAAGCTCCGTCGTTTTGCGTGAATATTTCAATATACTGGGCTGTAAATCTGTTCTAGTGTGTATAACCAAACGCTATTTCGCTGCTCAAAAGAATCTTTTAATCAGATAGGGGAAATGTTGTCGAAAGCCTCAAGAGATTGATGTTAAAATTTAAAGCTTTTTATCGTGAAAATATTTTCAATCTAAAAACGTTGAAATACCGTATACGAATTGAGCGAAATGTCGATACGGTAGCGACTATGTTTCATCTTGATGTCGCTGCCGCGAAGTAATCTAATGGATTGACCGATATATATATATATATATATATATATATATATATATATATATATATATCCAAAATTGAAGCTAGAATTCATGTCGGGTATTTTGAAAGCCTTCATACAATGTTATTTTATTTCGTGATCAATCAAACGCAACTGATCCCTTCATTTCATATATATGCAAAAAAATTGTTCATAAAAACTAGAAATAAATTTTATGTAAACTGCGTACGCATATCAAACTGATCACGTCTGCAGAAAAGTACATTGGAGAATAGATATTATAATTCTGTCCGATCTTAAATATTATTTTAAAATCCACTTATTTGTAGATTCAAATAAGTTTTCTTCATGCCTTCCGAAGAATTTTACTTTAACCTTTCGCCGAGAGTCGATGCAAACATTAGAGCATTAGATCCAATTTTCATGGAAATTGTATTATTAGTTTATTCCAGGCAGATGTATTTTAAAATTGATCTCAATGCTATGCGAAAGGACGTAAAGCACTAGAAAACAAGATTCTAAAAATATAATCATTGATAGCAATTTGTAAAAGCTTCGCATAGACTGAAAATTCTGTAAACGTCCAATTTAGGGATTTCACAAACTATATTCATAAACATTTCAACGCTTCCATGCTTAGAAAGTGATCCCGTAAACATCATTTGCAGCTGTCTAAACTGTGCGCGAACCCGCAACTAATCGATAATGCTACGAGAGATGCACGACAAACAGCTGTCACTTATACACTCGTGGGGGATGAAAATATTTTGAAATCTTTAGGGAAAAAAATACGTTTTGTCATATTTATTTGTCCGATATGACTTCAGAACAGGTTGTTTTTTGGGACGCTTTCGAACGAAAATATTACAGTGACGCATTAATCGTATGTTAATTATCTACACCAAATAAACTTATATATTCCCGCGTCGAATTGTTTGGACACCCACTCGGAAATTTTATACCAACACAGCTGATCGATGGTTATCCGTCAAAGTCGCGACCCTTTGGATAAACAGCAAAAAGAGAAACAGAATACCGCAAAACCTAAAAAAAATAAAGCAAACAGGTGCGCAAAATTTAGCTATCAAGAACCTGCACATTACGAAGAGTCTAAAGCATAAATCACGCCTACGAATTGACTAATTTATCATCGGACCGACGCAACGAGAAGAAAAACGTGACTCGTTTTTCTTATGCGCTGCATTTTTTTCCTGGCTTAAAGTAGTTTCTTTCGCTTTTTATTTCCCGGAACTCCTGCAGTTCGTCATCGCCCTCGTTCGAACGCCCGCGGCGTTTATATAATATATATAATGTGTAACGGTACACGAAGCTTTCCATGCGAGAGATGCGAGTGGTTAAATATTTGAGCTGGTCGAAGCTTCATAAATACCGGGACTTTATCGCAGCGACAACTTTAGCTCCGGCTTAGCATGTAATTTTTATTCGATATTTCTTTCGATGTATAGAGCGCAGTCTTGATTATAAAACATGCTTCGAAAAACGATGTTGAGATTTCACCCGGTGGGATTATATTATAAGGGACGACGCATGGACAATATGACGATGTTTTACTTAGAAACGAAGCATTTTCAGTTTAACGTTGTGAGATACTTTGAAAGTTTATTCGCTTCTGGAAAACTTTTTCCGCTTTGCCTCTGACGCATAAATAAAATATTTGATTGCATGCATTTTTGAGTAATTACGGGAAGAGCGAACTGAGTTTTGAGCTAATAGAGTCGTACTGAGGTAATAAAGTTTTTAATTGCCTCTATATAATGATTATTTCCTGTTAATTATATACGCTGCTATAATCCATCATATTTTTGGTTGAGTAACCAACAATCTCGTTTTAAAGTTAAAAAATGTATAAGAAGAATCAATTCTGTTTCTCTTATTTAACGGGAACGCGTTATACGTTCAGCGCTTCCCCGCTGTACGTACATAAACCAAAACGAGTCGCAGGAGGAGACTGGGAAATAATGATTAACGGGGCTTTAGACGCCCCCGCATAGTGCATCAGGCTGCGATACAGGCGTACATGCTCTGTAGAAACAAGAGCTAGATAGACTCACCTCGAGAGCGGGAGTATTAAGCAGGGTATGCGTGGACTGGGTGACGTCGGCGGCGTGAAGACTGTTGTGGAACGGATTATCCTTGACGTAGTGATCCTCGAGAGTCATCATGAAGGTGACGAAAGTTTTCGGCGGTATCATGATGATTTTGAGCAGGTCCCTCTCACGGAAGGCCGTGTAGGCGATGGCGGTCAGCGGCCGGTGATTGCTCAGTTCGCCTATCCTAAAGATGTCGATGCCCCACTTGTCGATGTCGTTGAGTAGCTGCACGAACAAACAAAGGGTGTATATATATAACTAAAACTTGTCAGAACTGTCTCTCTGTGTGAGTGTATATAGACGAAGCTCATTTATCTACATCCACCACCCGCGGGGACCTATCCTCCACGCGATAAGCGCGTCGATGACAGGGAGATTATATAGATACAATACTGTAGATAGTATGTCGTGCTTGCTTCGTAGTTTATCGAGTTAGTTGCTTAACCCTCGTGGCCAGGACAGATAGTAGATCAGGATGCGATTTATATCTCACAGCTGGAAGAAATTGATTACTTTTGGATTTGATTTATGGAGGCTCGCTGTGTTCACTGAATTTCCCTTTTCACTCGAATGTAGGTAGGTATAGGTAATAGTAATTGGTCGATACGGTTTTGTAAACGCACATCCCGATTGATTATCTCCTTACTAATTAATACTCTTACGCACACAGAGAGCGCGTTGAATGAAGCTAAATTATACCGCCTGAAATCAATTTATTGCTGCGTTTGAAGCACCTCTGCTCTCCTATCACTCAACGTTAACCTAATTAAAATTTTTCCCACCCTTTCGACGCGTTAATTAGTTATTAATAATCGTACACATACATGCTTAATGGAATATTAGCAAATATTAAATATTATTCGAATCATATTGAAATTACACCGTTTAAATTGCATATACCTGTTAAATCGTGAACCTAATAAACATAAAATACATCATCACCGATGAGAACAATCGGTCCTTCCATTTTCAACAATAACTTCTCTGGGTGCCGCAGAACAATCGCGGCATACAATGATATCGCGTAACAGAGCACAGGACGAGCTTAATGTAAAAACAATGAGCAATTTGCGTGTGGCTTCCAAAGATACAGTACACTACTTGCTCGAGACCAGTATACTCGTCAACTCTAAACAAAGCGTAACCATTCACAATCACTGCATCGGCTAAACACTGATTCCGCCATAACCAATATCTTCGAGTTCAATAAAGCTGATAGGCATAAATATATATACCTATAGTAAATTCGCACGATTAAACGCCGCGGAAAGCTGATTCGAATTAGTTGATAACCTTATGATAGCGCTTTCCTTTGTGGCATCTAAATGGAACGGTTCGTGACTTGGAACAATTGAACGCTCGACGTCAAGGTTATATATACCTAGGCTGGAGGAAAAAAACTTCCTCTAACGTAGTTTCAGAAAAGTTCTCTCTGCGCTGCAGGGAGATTCGTTATCTGCTAAAACCGTGAAATCGCGATAGCCTACTTGGCGTTATCCGTGTATGCGAAAAAGAAGCTCAAAGGAGTTTTAGTTTATTTGTATAGTTCGAAGTTTGCATTTCTGAAAACTTGATCTTACTTTCCTTCACTCTCGGTAATGAACAAGCGGAACAACAGAAAAAAAGAAGGTTTTATCGCGCTCCAAATAAAGCTTTGTAAAGCTACATTATCCCAAAGAAAATTCGATATCAATAGCAAGCTAACCATAGGAACAACGGCGTAAACAACACCCAGTACCCATCTCATCCGCCGGCAATCTTGCCCAGATAATTACACCCTCGTTTCCTCTCTAATAACATCCTTCCTCGAAAGCACATAGCTCGAGTGCGAGGCATATAACGAACTCACCTTGCCGAGCTCTTCTTCGTGGGGCGTCTCAACACCGTAGACGGGCACCCGTTCACCGGTGAAGCTATTGGTGTGGGTGAGGGGTCGTTTTACGCCGCTGATGTGCGACATTGCCAAAGGTCCTCGCTGCGCGCGGTCCAGCTTCTTAGCAGCCCGGGCGTCCATACTGCCGGGCGGAGCATCGTCGATGCGAAGCGACGGCAGGTCCAGCTCCTGCTGCTTGTCTGAAATTGTCGGGATGAATTATTGATATTGGAAGACGTATAATACTCTACGGGTAGAACGGTTTAGATATGTGCGTATATCCATACTCAGACATACCTATCTACTTGATACGTATATTTACTTGTAGTTTTTAACTAAATTTTTTTCTGAATTTGCAGAGTTTTTCCGCGCAGTAGCAGCAGCGAAAGCTGGAAAGGCCTCATTTTACATTCCCTTTACCCGCGCGTTACAGACTTGACTAAAAATTAATTTAGTAGTTCCTAACGGTGTTTAAAAGTTTAACTTCGCGACGTACGCAGGAGAGTGTACCTTACTCGTGCAAGCATCTCTCCTTACTAGGCTATTTAATTTTAACAGTTTAGAAAACATGACCTACTTTACTCAGAAATATAACGCGGTGCATTATTTCTATGAGAAAACGCGCGAATTTTGAAAATCTCTCGCCGATACCGTACAATATACAAACGACCCCTTAAACCTTAATGTTCACGAGCACGATCAAGACGGTCTTCTCGTTCAGCAGTCCCTCGGGGAATCTTCCTCTCACGTGCGGCACGTACACTGCCGGGGAAAATTGCTCGGAAACCCTTTAAAAGAACAGCCCTTCATTAACAACGCGATTACCTCGTCCTTCCGAAATAACTGCGAGGCGGCCTGGGCAATTTCGTCGTTGAAAATTCCTGCAAATTCTGCCTCGAGCCCTTAGCCAGCGAGACACTAGAATTTTCCGTCTCGCTAATTTTCCACGACCGGCTCTCCGACACGTATTCGCTCGTCGCGACGAAGTAAATTAGGCGCGTGACAACCGGACCTCTACCACTGTATAAATATGACGTACCCTCGCATTGTTCCGAGAGGAGTGGCTCGTGCTGGAGCTCGAGTCGAGAAAGTGGACGTGCATAACGGGAAGGCAAACTTAATTCTTCTGGGATCGCGGGAGAAGCGCAGCTTAAAATTCGCCGGGAATTCATGGGGGAGAGAGCGCGAATTTAGCGAATCTCCGCAGAGGAAACGCGATCTGCTATAGCTGTGTATACTATGATGCAGTTGAGGGTATTCCGGAAGTTTGCGCGTTGCGCGCGAGGCAATTCAAGTTTTTGGAGAGGATATGATTAGCTGCGGGTGTAATGGAATAGGCAGTTTATATGTAGCTAGTTGTGTGTGATTTAATTTGAGGCTGCGGACTTTTATCAACTATTAATTCGAGATGATGTTAGTTGTCGGAAGTAGGTCGATCGTCGACGAGCTGCGCGATATTTACTGCGCATTTTATATATACTTGCCATATAGAGAGCTTCGGCGATGGTTATACTCTTTTTAGTTGTGATTGATTAAAATTTCACGAGCACGTGTGCAAGTGCGTTTGAAAATTAATTAAAATCCCGAGTTTAATCAACCTTTACAGAGAGACGCTTTGAAATTGAACGTTTTAATTTATTCGCGTATAGTGAAGCATAATCAACTTTGTTGTAATAGTTGCAGTTTTGATGTTTTTATGTCGTGGACGATATTTATTAAACGTATATTCGATGAGTTATGAGGATAACAGAAAATTCTATTGAAATTTGCGATGGAATAATATTATCGATCGGGTGATTGAAGTTGCCAGAATCAAAGTACGATAACGTATCAATCAAATTATTCAAATTTTATAATTAAATTTTCAATTTTCAATCACATGTTGTGCTATTTTCGAGTATACTCGTCTCGAGAAATACATGCGGCAGATTCAATAACAGGCAGTTTTGGCAGATACATTCTGCGCCTAGGTAATGATTATAGGAACGTAAAAGTATCTATGCTCCACCTATTGTCCCTGGCCAGGGATCCATAAAGCTGAATAGTCCAGAACAGCTTCGCTTTCTACACGTGCACGCGAATCAAAACTTAAGCTTTCAATAACATTTCTTAGCGGAACGAGTTTAAAATATTGATTCCAAATTTCTTTTTAACTATCGTTTGTTTATGAATCTCTCGCAGAACCGACCTGATCGCGCTGGCGATAGTAAAGTAAGTAATGGAGTTTCCAAGTTTTTCATTGTAAAAAATACGCTTCTTCTGCTGTTCTCCGAGACCCGTTAGCTGCGTCGGACGTCACGTGTCGACGGAGCCGCGCGTGCGTCAACGTCGAAAATGAAGCTTTCAGCTGGCCGCGCAAACGCAATGGCAAAAAAGGGATAAAACCTCCGCTGCTATTCTCTCTACTACTACTACACACACACACACACATACGCATATAGAGACACATGCATGTGATGCATGGGAGTATGCGGAAATCAAATTGTTCAGCGAGCGGACGCAAAAATGCGCACGTTTGACAACTTTTTTAATCAGGCCTCTCGATGCTGCAGCGAAAAAAGTCCCACGGGGGTATGCATTCGGCGCGAGTGTTGTGTGTGCGTAGAGAGAGAGAGAGAGAGAGAGAGAGAGAGAGAGAGAGAGAGAGCCGAGCTCTCACTTCACTTCGAAGGCGATACACTGTAAACAAGGGAGCGCGATGCACGCACTACGATGGTTAGATTATTCATTTTTCGCTTCATTTAAATATCAGTGCTATGGGACGGAATATGGCGAAAAGAAGGTTTTTATTATATTACACTTTTACAAAATTGAAACATCGATGAAAGATCCAAAACTCTACGCATGCGTATGAGCAACTTTGGGGATTTCCGAGATCCCGCGCAGAAAGCTTTTTATTCCAACTCGCTAGCGCGTGAATTTTGCAAAACTATAAAAGCGCACGAGCTCCGAGCGAATGCATGCACATAAGCATGGACGTCGCCTCGCTGTTCTCGTACAACTTTCAGGAATAGAGCGCGACGATCAAAGCGGCAATAATCCTGCCATCCGTAAAAATCGTCAACGATAAGAGGCCCTTCCTATATCGTCTAGAGCTTGCTATTCTCCGCGTCAACGCGTCATTCGCCTAGATACCACCTACGTGGGCATACGTATGTACATACGCCAGTATAGAGGGCGGATGGCTAAGTCGTGTCACGGACAGCTTTTACTGCGTTTGTTTCTTTATACCGTATACACCTGATGCAAATTCGCGCTGCTCCGGCACTTGCGTCAAAAGTCAACATGTCCTCTATTTTTCACTTAATAACGCATCGACATTACAGAGAATTTTTTTTCTAAAAGAGCATCCCCTCTAGTATCGAAATAATAATTGAATATCTCCTTAAAGCCGCGAGGCATGTTTGTACAGTACACCGCATGCAACATAGATCGTCGAAATCGCGCGCGCGTAATAAATATAATAACCTCGAGCTTGCGCTGCACCAAAAACGCTGCATATAGGCGCGTTCCGTCGCGGAAAATATCGAAAGTATCGGAAAACATTTTACGAGAAAACTAATTGAAGAGCGTATATAGATTCAATTAAACGTTGCATTAACTTTATAATGGCTCTTTTTAGCGGAACTTTTGAAAACTTTTATATACCCTCCCGCACATCGAGCTGCAATTAATAAGTCTTACACAATGGACACGCAGTACGTATAGACGGATACAGATCGATTCGATGCAGGAAGCGATTGATTCAACGAGGGAGAAAAATATACGTGTGCGTATGGCAATAAGGATTCGTTCGACTTACCGAGGAAAGTGCTGCAGATGTATTCGGAAATTTGATTTCCGGACTTCGAGGACTCCGAAAAGTGGGACAGCTCCTTGTTCAGCATTCTCTTGAACTGTGGACAGAAAGAAGTGTGCATTGTTAGATCGAGTGCGGCTGTTTAATCTTTTTTAGATTTCCTGCTTTATTGGCTTATTATCGAGTTAAAATAGTACATTGTACAACAAGGGGCGAAAATGGCCTTTTCAGGGGCAAAAATGCGCCGTAGGCGCCCGAGACGGACACGAGTGTTCAAACATCATCCGAGTCTGGAAAAGCACATTCGCCCCTCGTTGTTCACCGTGCCTTTTATAACAAGTGTATAAGGAAGCCCAATTGGGTCGCCTATGAAGTGGATCGAGAATGGAGTTTTTCGAGTCGTCCACTACGGTGGGTGTGTATAGATTCATATATATGTGTGTGTATATATATATGCATATATATATTTTTTATTTAATTATTTTATTTATTTAAATATATTTTTAGTAAAGCTTTTAAAATTTAGTAAATCAAAATTTTAATAAACTGCAAATTTTGAAAAATTTTGAGAATTTTGAAAATTTGAAAATTTTGAGAAATTTTGGAAAATTTGGATATTTTGGAAATTGTTTCAACTGTTTTTAACAATTTAAAGCTTTAGTAAGGAGATGAACAAAATAAATTAATCTAGAGGCGAAAACGACCATTTTCGGTCCGCTCGATTTCCGATTCTCCGATTATTGTAGGCTCGTTCTACCAATATAGGGGGCGAAAATGGATTAATTGATACATGTATTGTGATCAGGGACTCTCGCTCTACTTTTTGTGTGACGCTCGGAAACCCCCATTTTCGGCTCAGTTTCCCTGGTAGAAATCGCAACCAATTTTAACCCAAAAATAAGCTTATAAGTGTCGAATTAGCTTATCTAAGCCAAGAATATTGGGTTATAATTGGCTAACAGCGACATCGTTTTAACGCAAGAATAAGGTTATTTTTGCCCATATTGTTTTTAAAGAAGAGATACGTAACCTCAAATGTAAATAATAATGCAGCAAAGCAAAAAAACGCGGTAAATATTGATGAGAGAAAGTACAGTTTTGTTACTAGGGAGTTTTTGGGGTCGCTGAACACGAATATCGCGACGGCAATACTCTCAGAAGTACCTGGTGCCCAGGGTAGACAGTATTAATGTCGTCTCCTGGAGTTTTGTTAGAATTTGAAATATAATTAGTCGAAACTCGTTACTCGTGGGTTTTCGAGGTTGATGAACACGAATATAGCGACGGCAACGCTTTCTAAGGTACTTGGTGCCCAGGGTAGGCACTATCAACGTCGTCTCCTAGAGTTTCACGGAAAATTACCGACATTCTTTGTCGAAACTCGTTGATTTGGGGGTTTTCGAGGTCGCTGAACACAAATATAGCGACGGCAACGCTCCCTGAGGTACCTCGTGCCCAGGGTGGACAGTATCAACGTCGTCTCCTGGAGTTTCATGAAAAATTAACGACATTTTTTGTCGAGACTCGTTGATCGAGGATTTTCGAGGTCGCTGAACACGAATATAGCGACGGCAACGCTCCTCGAGGTACCCGGCGCCAAGGGTTGGCAGTATCAACGTCGTCTCCTGGAGTTTTACGGAGAATAACGACATATTTCGTCGAGACTCATTGATTGGGGGTTTTTGAGGTCACTGAATACAAGTAAAGTGACAATAATGGCTTTCTAGGTACTTGGTGTCCAGGGTAGACAGTATCAACATCGTCTCCGGAATTATCTTAAGTATAGCACCATATCCATACTCAGTGGCCCCAGAAATCCGTGAGTAACGTATTTCACTTAATTACTATTAAATTCCCATAAAACTCCAGAAGATGACGTTGATACTATTCACCCTGGGCACTAGGTACCTCAAGGAGCGTTAGTGTCGCGATATTCGTGTTCTGCGATCGCAAAAACCCCAAATCAACGAGTCACGACAAAAAAGTCGTTAATTTTCCGTGAAACTGTTGGAGACGATGTCGATACTGCCCACCCTGGGCACCAGGTACCTCGGGGAGCATTGCCGTCACGATATTCATGTTCCGTGGCCGCAAAAAGCCCCTGAGTAACGAGTTTCGTCTAATTATTTATTAAATTCCCAAAAAAACTCCAGGAGACGATGTGATACTGTCCACCTTGGGCACCAGGTACGTAGGAGAGCGTTGCCGTCACGATATTCGTGTTCTACGACCGCAAAAACCCCCGAGTAGCAAAACTGGACTTATTTCCATAAATATTGATGGAATTCTTATTTATTGTCTCTATCGCTGCACTTTATATAGGTTATGGTCGCATTCGACGCGCATATTAACTCATTATAAGCTTAAAATTGGTTAAAAATTGGGTTATTTTTAACGAAAGAAATAAGGTTATTCTTACTAAGCAAGACAACGCCTAAGCTAATTCTTCTACCATATAATTATAGGCGCCGAAAATGGTCTTTTTTATGCACGTGTTATAAAAAATATTTTCCTTCGAAAGACTACATCGCATTACCCCCAAACCGCGCAAATAAATCGAGGATTAACAAGGCAGAAAGAACTTTTAATGAGGTGTTTTCGGTCCGAGAACTCAGTGTCTGCACAGGAATACACAATGTAATCCCGCGATGTTAGCGCACCATTAATTATCGTCGTAGTCGCAATGTTTTATTCTCCGGAAGCTTCTCCTGTGTGCCAGGTATTAACGATCCTTCTGCATTCGTTTTTTCCGATGAAAGTTCGAATAAACCAGCGTGTTTGTTTTTAGGCGACGCAGTGTTACGAGTGAGAGGCTGTGGTTCTGTTGAATATTAAAACGGTTCTAGAATTTAATTTCACAAAAACACGCACATTAAATATGAAAAATACGGGTGATGTACGGAGGTGACCACGTTTGAAAAAATAATTACGTTTCTCTGGAAGGTTTTGAAAAATGCTGGTGAAACAATTCAGTGCTTTCGATGAATGTTTTGAAGTTGGGAATTTATTTAATTTCACGATGAAATAAGGCAATGTAAAGTTCTCCAAAGGTTCTGTACTTATGGGCCGAAATCAAATCAGCCACGTGTGTAGCGCCAACATATTGTGGTTCAAAGAAATAAAAAGCCACGACACAAACGTTCCAAGATTGCAATTTCAAGGTTTTTTCGCACGGCATGCATGTAATACGAATAATTTTGCGAAACAACGGGGTAACGTCGTGACGCCGTAGTATTGACCTAAATAACTCTCTGCGTAACTCTTTTATCCCGACTCTCGTGATGAAAAAAATACTTTGACATAAAAACACTTTTTCATTATCCGCCGATGCGAAAACACGTAACACTCGAATTAACCCATATTTCTCACTTCCTTTCTCGCTTTCGTATATCCGTGTGTTTGTTTGAAAATGCTCCCGTAATAACAATCCCGGTACAGCACCAAGCAAATGTTTATCTGGCGTTATGTTTTAAATAAAATTTTTCATTGTGTAGATTTCCATAAATAAACTCGCTCCAGCATTTTATTTTACGAATGTTTCCTCCGCCGTTTCACAAGAGAGATGCGCTTTTCTAATAGCGAATTCCGCAAACGTCGTGAGCTGTGATACAACAGCAGCCGAGCCGTGTAATAAACAGGACAAAGAAAGAAACTGATGCGTCTCCACGTTTCGCATTTATCCATAAAAGAGGAAGAGAGAGAGAGAGAGAGAGAGAGAGAGAGAGAGAGAGA
>JAZHPH010000046.1:217029-251725 GCA_037356405.1 Nasonia oneida
TCTCTCTCTCTCTCTCTCTCTCTCTCTCTCTCTCAAGCCCGGTGTTCTAGACCCGGAGGCTGCTGCCTGCTTGTCCGGGCATAAAGTTTTTATAAATGAAATGTTGTCGCAAGAAAAATTCTCGCAGTTCAAAAAATTGAGGCCCATTGCACAGGGACTGGGCTTCAAATATGTCTGGCACGCGGGTGGCAGGTTCCTGGCTAGGCGCAGGGGGGGGGGGGGGGGGGGGCGCGAGCACGTGTTCGCAGCTGCTGCCGATTTGCAGGCCATTCTCACGGCGTGTCAGACCGGCTTGAAACAACCTCGACGACAGAAGATTCGCATGACAGTCACTGAAAAGGACGTTAACTCTGACACTACTTCATGTAACGGACCTGAGTCGGACCTGGCAGGCAAGTCGGCTGCAGCTTTGCCGATATCGTCGCCATCATTGACGACTGTATCATCTGCACTAACATCCATACAGTCGTCATCATCATCATCATCACCTGCGCCCTCCATATGACTCGCGAGGCCCCCTGACAATGCGCCGGGTACTGGGAGTGGTTTAAGGGCGGGCTTTCTCAATGTGAACTCGCTCGGGGCTCGCATTGGGATCGTCCGTAATTTTTTAGCATCGTTTGACATCTTTGGCTTTGCGGAGACATGGCTGGGTCCGATTGTGGATGATAGCCTAGTTAGCATCGGGGGATTTTCCATCATTAGGCAGGATCGAAATGTAAACGGAGGTGGTGTCGCCTTGTTTGTGCGCAATGGATTGAAAATCAAAAAGCTTGCTTCATCTGATACTATGGGTCTAGGAAAACCTGGAATCCCAGAGTATCTTTTTTGTAGCGTACAAAGGGGCGACTCACCTCCGGTACTACTCGGAGTTATTTACAGGCCCCCGAAAATTCCGATGCATGTCATAAGATCATAATGGGTGATCTGAACTCGGATTTACTATCTGACTCAGACGACGCTGCTACTATCAAGCGTCTGTCCGAAGAGTTATCTCTTCAGATCATCCGGCGTGGTCCCACACATCATACCTCATCGTCTCACACGTGGATTGACCTCATCATGACCGACGAGAACGACACGATCTTGGACTCTAAGAATGAGTGGCTGACTAGTTTCGGCAAGCATTGTGCCATAGATGTCTCGCTAGACATCTACGCTCCCACTCCTACGAGTGACACTTTCTCGCACCGGGATTACAAGTGCATAGACACAACTAGTCTTGTCGACGTCTTGTCTTGTTGCGACTGGACAGCCATGAATTCCATCGAAACCGATCTGGAGGGCGCTCTATGCGTTCTTAATAATAATATAAAATTAGCAATTGATGAATTGGCGCCTTTGAAAATGGTTTGCCTACTTAGGAAATATGCTCCTTGGTCTGGACCAGAGCTGAGGCTCCTCATGGATAAACGCAATGCTACACTCAGGCGCTACGAGCGCACGGGGAGGGCGGAGCTTTTCGATGAGGTCCTTCGACTCACAAACGAGGTCGACATGCGTTCTGCTCAAGAGCGTGAGTCCTTCCTTCGCCAACAACTATCAGACGCCCTTGATGAAAATAGAAATATCTGGAAGGTAATGCGTCATCTCGGCCTCCTGCCTGGGCGTAAGGAGGAGTTTTTTGGTTTTACGCCGGGGGAGCTGAACGAGCACTTCGCGGGAGTATCGGTATCACCCCTCGAAAATATACACAATGCAACGGACACTATTTTACTTGCAAGTGAGGAGGGCTTTACTTTTAGCCCTGTTAGTATGAGTGACGTCGTCCTTGCTATATCACATATTTCCTCGCAAACGAGGGGTGGAAGCAGGCACAGTTGATCGCGCTAAGAAAGACCAGCGCTCCTTCAAACGTTAAGGACTTTCGTCCGATTGCACTGCTCTGCTTCCTCTCAAAGGTGCTCGAGAAAATCGCACACACCCAGATCACGGAGTATCTTAATAAAAATCATATACTCAACCCCTTCCAGGCCGGTTTCAGAAAACACCACAGTACGCAGACTGCGTTATTAAAAGTGACCGACGACGTACGAATGGCTATTGACAAAAAGAAGGTGACGCTTATGCTGCTGTTTGACTTCAGCAAGGCCTTTGACACCATCTCACCTTCCAAATTACTATCTAAGCTGAGACAGCTGGGGTTCTCTAGGGCGGCTCTCCTGTGGATTAAATCATATTTACAGAGGCGATCTCCGATGGTGATTTCGAATAAAAACGGAACTTCAGAGTGGCTTGAAACCAATCTGGGAGTTCCACAGGGTTCTGTCCTGGGACCCTTGCTGTTCAGCCTCTATGTCAACGACCTGCAAAATATACTCGACGGCAACGCAATTAAACATCTTTTTTACGCGGATGACCTCCAGATCTATCTACACACCAACAAAGATAACTTCCTGGACGGCGTGGCTCGACTGGCAGAAGCGGCACGGCTGGTTTCTGGCTGGGCGGAGAGCTCCGGTCTGCGACTTAACTCCGGCAAAACTAAGTCTATATTTTTCGGGTCCATGAAGAACGTTAATGATATTAAATCATGGAACATGCCTGGGGTTCCGTTGCTGGACGGAGTGATCGTCCCATTCAGTGAGACGGTCGTGAGTCTCGGTGTTGTACTGGATAGCAAACTTACTTGGAGACCGCAGGTGGATGCTATCACGAAAAAAGTCAACAAAGCCCTGTATAGCCTGCGGTTTATCAGGGGCTGCACCACATCAACTACTGTGCTGTGACTATCCTGGACGCGTCTACCGAACAACGAATACGGATACAGAGACTGGGCAATTCGTGTGTGAGATTCATCTTCGGGGTTAGGAGGGATGAACACATCAGTCCCTACCGGAGGCGTCTAGAATGACTTCGCACCGATTCCAGAAGGCTCTACTTTGAGGCTATTCTACTCTACAAGGTAATTCGGATCGGTTAACCCTCGTATCTGGCCTCATTTTTCAGTAAACACAAGCCGAGACCCTCCAGTAGGGGAGTTCCCCCGGAACTGAGCATCCCTACCGTGAGTACTGAAACCGGGGCTAGGGCCTTCCAGGTCCAGGGTGCAAGGTTCTGGAACTCTCTCCCTTCTACTCTGCGAAACCTGCCATCTCTCGCTTCCTTCAAGGGAGCACTACGGCGGCACCTGCTGGCCACAGAATCTTAACCTTAATCTAGTTTTAATCTAGTCAGACTCGGCCCTCAGGCCGTAAAAATCCATTCAGTATTACGTAATTTAGATTTCCAATGTGCAATACAGATAGGTCTATGACCAAACCATAAATGTGCAACATAATATTTGAAAAGTTTTATGTGATAATTAAATGTGACTAAATATGTTTTTATGCAATTATATGTGACGGTATTTGTATATATTGTATTTTATATTTTTGTTAGACTGTATGGACACAGTCTATGCGACCTAAATTGTATTATTTTTTTGCCTTAGCAAATAAAGACCTATCTATCTATCTATCTATCTCTATTCCCTGCGCGGCTCTCGCTTTGTGCACGAGCGCTATGTCGATGTGTACACGTGGGGAGGGATCGGGAGAACGCTGAAAATGCGTGTGAATGCAGTGATTGATAGAGGGGAAGTAACACGCCCACGTATTTCTGTCCGGCGCGCGTATTCACCGCATCGCATTCCGGGCTCGCGTACTTTATGCGCGTCTTTACCTTGTCTGCAAGCGAATATCTCTCGCATCGGCTCTTCCCTTGGCGTGCGGATTCTTATACGCGCTTCGGCTGATTCTGTGATTTATTTCTCATTGAAAATGTGTACAACGCAAGCTTTTAATTGGATCCCGCGTATACGGCTGTGAATCGTCGTTCGAGTGTACATAATGAATGCTGATTATTGGTCTTTTATGCGCAGAAAGCCGGTTCCATCGGCATTGGCATCGGTTGCGATTGGAGAAATGTACGAGTATTACGGTTTAACGAGCGTGAAACTTTTTCAACGGAATCCATGCGAACACAGTAAAACTAACGAGCCGATGTTGTAGCAATTGGGACGACAGCAAACGTTTGATCTTTGCGTTCAAAAATAAAATATCAAGATATTTCTGCCGAATCCCTATACTCGTTTATGATACAAACAAACGCGTATACGCGCCCGATCGTCTATCCGAAATTCCGCGTACAAAAACTGCAAAAAAAATACGAGGATACATCCCCGCGTGGCGCACGCACCAATAAACCCCTCGTACCAGGCATCATCGTAATCCGCAAAACCGAACTCCCCTACACCTGAACAACTATTATACGTACTAGCGTCGCAGGAAGATGCAGAATAATCGTTCTCGCGAGCCGTAAAAGTATAACGACTGCAGCGCCGGTCGTATCGCGCCTCCGAGCTTTTTAAATCCGTCCGCGTTCGCGCGCTTTATACCGTTTCTCCTTCTCAGCGCTTCCTCTTCTAATAAATTTATTGCTCAAACTCTCGAGCGCGCCGTAACGTTTGACCCAGGAAAAATAGAATTTTATACACTAAAACGCATCGCGTTAGTGCAAGTTTGGCTTTATAAGCGGCTATAACATATCGTTACACGTGAGGCTAACAAATTTACAGCGGAGATTATTACACGACGGAGCAAGCGATGCTCGAGTTGTTGCAAACTTTCGACTAACCGCGCTAAATTGAATATTCCCGAGCAAGCGCTATCGCTTATTACAATAAAAACGCTTGTACGATCGGGTTTGCTCTCGGTCATTAATCCGGCGAAAGGAATAGGTCACTTTTTTCATAGCCGAGTGTAAAACGTGCGAGATGAGTCTGATGCGCAACAGAGAGCTTAGATGACATTGATCCGGAGCGAGAGCCAGCTTTAGGTGCAGTAGGACGTTTCGCGAGCGCGCTGTAGCAGTCGTGAAAGTTAGCGCCGTTAAAGACAGCCCTTAAAAGTACCTCCGGACTGGCTACTGCGTCAGCGCTTCTAATAGCTCTCCAGCGAGCAAGTGGAAGAAAAGGGACGCGATGATGTATACGTGCACGTCTACCTGTGTCTATAGGTCAACTGGGCTGACGTGGGAAAAGCTCGACTTACGACTCCCGAGCGCTTGACTTTCATTATCGGGCTTTGTGAGATTAGTCCCTTTTGCTCGGTTGCGCGCGCTACTTACTCTCGCGTCTGCAGCACAAAGGATATCCGTCAACTTGACACGTGTAAATAGTTTTGCATTTAGCTGAGGAATGCGAGAATGCGTCGAGCTTGAATGAGAGAAAGTATTGGACATAGTCTGAGAATTCCAGAGAGCCGAGACACGCGTACGCGCGATTTAATTTAAACGCGAGGAGACGTTTGCAGCCTCGAATTATTATCACGCCTGCGGACGTAAGGAATATAGGAGAATCGATTTTCCATCGTTAGAACAAAACTCGCTCTTCGGAATATCGGAACGAAATTATTTATGATAATGTGACCCCATCGCTCGTTACCGATTGAGCGTGATAGTTGTACAAGCGAGAATTATCGAACGATACACGCTGTACGTTTCATAATCCAGCGAAGTGGTTCTTCATCCACCATTGCATTAATCGTTCATTGCATTAATAATACGACATATTTTTGGCACAGCACACGATAAGTCAGTAAAATCCGAACAACTATACGAGAGCTGAGCGTAACATTAGCACGAATGCCTGGCGTAATTGACGCGAGGTATTACCGATAATTCAAAACGATTAATAATCAATTACCCGTCGGGAAATCGGGCCGAGGAGAGAAGCGTTTTGAGATATAGGCGAGAAGTAGTGCAAAGCGGACACGTTATACATTTATACAAAGGTAAATTATTTGAAATGTCGGAGGTTGCGCTCGCGCGCGAGCGGTGCATTCAGCGTTTTTGTCTCGACATAAATTACATAAAAGCTATTTACCTTCAGCGATGCCATGTCGGACACGGATCGATGAGTTTGAATAGTTTCCAATTGATCCAGACACCAATCAAGTTCCTCCATTGTCTCGACAGCGAGCTTCATGTAGGGCTCCTCTGCAAGTATCGGAAGAGGAATTAAACCATAGTTTTTCACTGCAGCAATCGAGGACACGCGCGTCCAGCGGAATTTCTCTCTGTGACACTTGGCTTACAAACTTTATTGATGCCGCTGCGCTAACTTTTTCCCAGGGTATGCCCGACAGGAGAATGCGCAATAACAGCAGGGACGAAACGTCGTAATTCATGTATATGCGTGAGTGGATTGCATACAGGTACGCACGAACGGAATTTCGTTGGCTTGACCGAAAAAAGTCCCAACGTTCGTAACTCGAGCTATATATAAATTGTACAATTTATTCATTACGATGCGTGAACAAAAGTTTATACTTCTTTTTACAGCTTGGTTAAAAATAACAATGTAACGATCTGCCATATTTTTCCCACTGCCGCGCCGCGTGATTCTGTTTTATTTATACACTTACTGGTCTTACGTTCGGTAATAAGTTTTCTACCACCGAGAGATACATTCGTAGTTTATTTCAAGCAGTGGTTTATGGCACGTAAGAGACTGGCACGGTACGCATCAAATTTTTATATTCGATATCTTGAAAGGCTTTATAAAGGCACGATTTTGAAAATGCTCGAGAGCTGTAGTTAAAAATAAAGTAGCAGAAGTATTTTAATATACGAAACCTATCGAACTTTTATCCATAAGGGATCTATACGGACAAGTATAGCCCCCATCGAGTTCAAGGCAGCGCGACGAAGCTATAAATAAAAGTAACTTTCATTCACACTTCCGATCGGTTAATATCGCGCATCGCGATGACGAATCACTTTAATTAAGCGTGTACTATTCGCGGGCACATTTCCACTCGAGACTACGAGGTCTGACGATATTTCAAGTCAGCCGTCAAAGCAGCGCAGAAAATGCGCGAAGAATTAATAACGCACTGTTCCTTAATCCATTACGCTAATGCTAAAGCATATACACTATACGCGCGACTCGAGTTCACGACTTTTTCCAAATAAGTATATCTATATATAGTTAATAATAAAAAGAGTCGCTTTACCTCCGGGGGCAAGGATCCGTGGCTGTGGCGTACTGCTACCCTGGGCGCCGCTGCTCCTCCGCGATCTTCGCCAGAAACAGAGAAAATTCCAATTTCAGTCATTAAATGAAGCTTCATGAATAAAGCCATTATTTTCGCTTGTATCTTTATAAGGAAGGTCTCGACTTATACACTGGTATATGATCGATGATATATACATCCGAAGTTATTCAAATTTTCCAATCATCTAACACACGTCGCGTATATTACATTTTTTGTTTATAAAATAAGTTTCGAAATTTCTACATGCGCGGAGCCTCAAGATTATTGCTTCGTAAATTGGATCCTCTAATTGAAAACCCGCCTTATGTACACATCATATATCAGTAGACATGCTCGCGAGAGCTGTATATCTGTGTAATAGCTCTGAAGAGAGCAAAAGAGCTAAAGACTTCCTTTGGGCTACTGCTCATGAAATATTGGCTTTCCTCTCTCGCGAGTACGCGCAAATTTCGCGCACGGTTTTGCTCGAATGAGGTCTATTTTATACGTTTCGGGATAGGCAATCAATTATAGCTATTTGTCAGAGAGTGATTAATAGTCAGTTAAAATTGCCCCTCGTCGAGCTATGCAAATTACTTTCGCGACGCGAGAGAAGCATTATAAATAGTGATATATGTTTCTGTTGCCAATGCGTAATTGATTCTTATAAATTATTTATAAAAGCTTCGAACACTTATTGGACTCAGTTTTCAACTTTGCTTGCCATAGTATTCGTAGTTCAACTTTCAAAGTTATGCTTACAAGATTTTAAAAGTTTATTATTACATCATGATGTACATTCCGTTCAAATTTAAAATAGACCATTCATAACTTCGTCTATATTGCGAAAAAAATCGAATTACGACGCGCTTGGAGTTCGATAATTTTAATTCGCGCAGTCAAGGAAATCAGTGCGCATCGTTCATTGATTGATTTAGCTCGCACTCTTCAAGATATATCCTTATTATCATCATGAAAGTATAATCAGACTTTGCAAAGTACAGCTTTGGAAAAAGTTCTGCTGAAATCGCATATGCGGATACCGCGATCATCATTTGTAATTCATTACGCTTTTTCAGAGTCTTTTCGAATCCCATGAATGTACAAAAACTTCAAGGAAGCCTTTAATGAGAAACTATATCATGTCTGCACGATTCAGCTCTTTCATTCCACGAGTGAAAACTTTCGAAATTTAAAAATCCCTCTGCAACTGCCCGAAGTTTCAAGAAATGAGACTAAACTTTTGCAGATAACAAATCCCCATTAAGAAATATAATTTTTTCTTCTTGATTTTTCTGAACCCGAAAGTAATTCAGGACATTGCGAGATTATTTTTCTTTTACAAGCACGAGCGATCGGAGTAATAAAAAAAGCTCGAGTTTAAAAGCTCTGTATTGACTGCGTGCTTTATTTCAATAAAAATTCAGCTTGATAGCCACTCGAATTCCTGTTTGAAAAATGGTGAATGAAAAATAAAAATAGAGTCTTTGTGTTGTTTCTCAAGTGCTTGTTCGAACAAACGAAACAAAAGGCTGAATCGCGAAAGCATCAATATGCAACCTGTAAAAAAGAAACCGTTAACCCAGTTTGGTTTACACTTACTTGTTCGTAGGTACATTAGTGAGGGACAGGAAGTTGTTTCTAACCGAACGAAGAGACGCAAGTATTTGTGCGAAGGGCGTAACGATGAGGTCCTCACCGTGACTGTAATTAAAAGAGAAATTTAATCAGTCAAAATCAGTGAATCATCTCCAGGCAGCGGCGTCGTTTCCGGCGCCACCACCGCATCTCGCTTGCTTGGTTGCTTGGTTGCTTGCATGGTAACTAAGGGAAGGCTGCGCTACTATTACATGTTATAGTTTAAGTTTGCTTCTGTGTTAATAAGAGGCCGTGAGCTTGGGGACGAGAGCTTGAGGGGGTGTAATGTAATGACTCTGGAATATATACGTAGGGGGTTAAATGCTCGTTCAGCATGCAGATAGAGCATAAATGTGCCTAGCCATAACTGTTACATCGTGGGTGCATGACTTTTCGGTAATTTGCATATCTTTAAACTGGATGTGTGTTAATCGTCTACGCAGGCATGAAATTCGCACGGTACATTATCCGATACTAGTGTACATATTTTCCGCAGGTGATATGTAAGCGTGACATTGCGATCAAACTGGCCGGATTTCAAAGTTTCAGCGAATTTTTCGAAAATTGATATTCCTTCGTCGGGAAACTTTGAAATCCGACGCTGAATTTTGCCTTTAAACCCTTGACTCGATTCTCGGAAAATATGTGATGGATTGGTGCTGATATATCTGTAGCGCATTCACTGATGGGAATAATAAACCGGTGCGAGTGGTAATTATCATTGATTATCACAACTGTGTGTACGTGTGTTTGGCGTTGCTTTGTTTTGCACCGAATGTATATGAGTGACTGATACTGATACAATTTATTTCGGACACTAAAAACTAGTCCATAAATAGCGTTGGTCTATGCAAACGTGCCGTACATTAATATGTGCATGGGAGAGAGATAATTACTTAAACGTCATGAAAAGACTGACGATCATGGATTCATATTAACAAATTTATAACGGATATGCTGCCGTAAATACATATAAATTATATAACACTGATTACAAAAATTTTCGATCGTTCTAACGTGAGATTGTATGGTGCATTAAGGGGTTGAAACACTTATATGAAAAAAAGATAAAATTACAACAATGTTTGTACACTTATCACACCATAAACTTTCTATTTTCATTCGATAATTTCATAACAACATCATTCTGTCCCCCTCGAAAAGTGTCACACGATCGTCGAGTTCAAATCGAAGTTGTATCGAAGTCAATCCTCGGTCAACTAAGGGAACTAAGTGAAATCCTTCAAAACTTCCGGTCGCGTCTAGCTTCGATACAGCTCGACAATTTTTCTCTCAGCAAACTCGCGAGAACTCACTTGATCTCTGCCGGATAAGGAATTTCGTTCCATCCTGCACTTGTCAGTCGACACATGATGTGAAAATCGATTTATTCGCTGTGCGTTATTTTATTAAACCAAGCCCTGCGTATATTATTTGTGATTCATCGCGAAAACATTGTTATCCGAATTGATGTATTCGCTTATGCTCAAAAATTACAATTAACACCCCCGCGTGAGCAATTTAACGCAAACTCGATAATTTACACGCGTATACACAATCATCCGTAATTTACGCGATCGTATTAAATTACAACAAACGATTCCGCAAGCCAATATATTAGATTCATACTCTTCAAGCTGCACTCATCGCATTACGAACGATCTTGATTTTGGGAGATTGCACTTCATGAAATCTTGATCTATTCGATAGACAATAAGCTACTATTGCTTTAGACATTGATTGCATCGCGCATATAATCGTATAGCATTATTATATGCATATAATCGCGTGTGTCTCCGAGTAGCAGACAAATGTCGGTAAAGTAGACGAACCACTTTAACCACTGGTGTATAATACCTAATATAATACTCACCGGAAGTCACGTGACCGGAGGAGACGAAAAAAATCGGGAGAGGATCGAAACTATGAACGAAAAGAAATATACCGAGCAAATTTTCAACTTGCAATATTAAGTTAATAACTTAATATTTTTGGATGAATCTTTTTAATTATGAAAGATTAGGTTAATATATTCAAGTAGATACCCACAGATTGCGCATACGCGTAATAGTAATGATTTAAATGCTCTCGAGATTTTTTTTTAAGGTTAAGAAAACCCAATTTAAAAGTATATAGAGTTGCGCCGTCGATAACAATCGGCGAAATACTGCAACTTTCTTGAAATTAATTACCGCCTACTGCTCTCTTTCTTTCTCTCTCTCTCTCTCTCTCGCGGAACGTATAACGAACGTCACCTTTGACGCTCCCGACCATTTCTCTAATTAAAAACTTCCCTCTCGCGCGACTCTTCCTCTCCTCTCTCGGCGCGACAAAGAATGACTGCAAAAGCGCAACCGGTGGTGTCACAAGGAACGAAGCAATCGGTAAATCGATTTCTCGTTATACCGATGCGGCACGCAGACACGAACACATCGGATTTACATCGAACCGATATCGTTAATTAGCACGAAGCAGCGTCACTGTGTACTATATACTCGGCAGAGGTCCTCGTGAATATGCTTCAAAATAACTACGCTGCGCCTTATAAATTGCGCTCGCTCGTGGATTACGCGCCAGAGGGAGGGAGAGCAGCGGCATCTTCAGACGCCGAGTGCATTAAACGCAGGAATTTCTTCAAGTGGTGCGACTCTGCCACCTCTCGTTTTTTTTCCCCCAGAGAGCCTGAGCTACTGTCATAGTGTGCAGGCAGGCACGAGGAGTGTATTTTTAGAGGAACTTTTAATCCCTGGCCTCCACTCGAATAACGTACTCAATCTGCATAATGTGCGCGCCCGAAGGTGTCCAACGCCTCTGGCTTATACGTATGCGTTTTTTTCTTCTAAATGCGTGCGTTGTTTTGCTTTCGGTAGCTGCATTCGAATAATCTCTCGTCGCCGACAGAGGGATACGCTGCCGTGAACATGGAGAATCGTGTATTCCGCGAAAAGAGTGAATATCCGTAGCTCGGAAAAAGATTACAAGTAGAAAAAAATTTTCGAGGTCCCTCGAGACTTAATTGAATCCGCGCGTATAAAGAAAGAAAAGTTTTTAATATTCTCCAACTTTAATAAAAGCGTTATTTTTAATCAACGACGAATATCCGAATAATTAAAAACATATGCGAACAATAAACGCTTTGTTCGGACAAAGGTCGAGCGCGTTTTTTCAGCTCTCTTCTTAGACTCGCGAAGAGCTTCCTAACTGGCTCAGGCTGCATTAATTACGCGTTCTCGTCGATGCAAAAAGTAGCGTCGCGTGTATAGTACATATAGGTATATACATGCAGAAATGACGTCGCGAGAGTGAATCAAGTCTCACGTCGCCAATCGATAATAGTACGTATGTATACAAGCTTAGCGCGGTACACGTCACCCCTTGCGCATATATACCCTCTAGCAGAAACATATACGTACATGTATAATTCGCGTACTTCTGCGTGTGTATATATACATACGCAGGTGTATTTGAAACGCTGCATAACCGAGCGCTTATTTACAGCCTGTTTAAATTTGGATTTTCCGCGTGGTTGCATCGGGCTTCGCCGCGCTGCGATGCTGCGTGATTCGCGCTTTTCGAGGCATTATTACCGTTCTCTGATGATGTGCAGCGTGTACTAATCTCTACCCCGAGCGGGCGGGATTCGCTGCGCGAATTTCTCGAAAATTGACGTCAGACTGTAGTGTAGCTGTTAAACGCAGGGAAGCGAAGCTTTCGTTTTCCGCGAGCTCTATCTTGAAAATTCAAGCTCGGCGAAAAAAGGAAATCCTTTTATCATTATAGGCACCTATATAGCTATCGTGATAAAAAAGGAGCCGTAATTATCTGCCTTTTAATTAAAATCCTGAATGCGAGCGCTAATTGCCTCACAAATGCATTTATAGCACTGATAGGATATATCCGTTAATTATTGCTTTCCATTTCTAAAGAGAGCCAGCTCTCGCGAGTAACGATTTTGCTAATGCTTCATGATATAATAGAAGAAAGGAGCGAAAAATCGAGTCGGGGAAGGAGAGCGAGAAAAACATGGTTGAAAATTAAACGCTTCCCCGAGTGATAACCTCGTTGGCCCAATTTTCCTTTTTCTTTTTCAAGTTCGTGACTAGGCGCGTTTGAATTGCTACGTCTTCCTTTTATTTCCTCCTCTGCTCGCGCGCGCGCGCTCACTTATTTAAGCCGAGTCTCTCTCTCTCTCTCTCTCTCTCTCTCTCTCTCTCTCTCTCTCTTTCTCACGCTTTTTTTCCAACCCTTGCACATGTATATAACGCACCCTTTACTTTTATTGTTTCTTCCAACGCTCGGACCTGGTTATACATATGCCGCTCGTCGTGGCCGTGGCTTTGTTTGTAGAAAGAGAGAAAAAAAGGATCTGAATTGCTGTTCGCGCCTCCCGACCTTATCGAGTTTCTCGGTATTGAATTTCCCCAGCTATGTACGCGATGTTACAAGTGCATCGCGATAAATCCCCGCAAGTTCAACCTATAGCTGTTATTATTATCATCGTTGAGAGGAAACGTATCACTTTTGCGTGAATCGAAGTTATAAACATACCGCACAGCGAAAGATGACAATCTTGCAGGCGGCGAATTTAAATTATTAATTCGACGAAAATTCAGCCCCTAAAAGTTGGTCGGGATGGAGGGGATAATCAGCGCGCGCGAATCGATCGATCACTGTTGTACACATAAACCGCAGCTGCGCTACGTATATAGCTAGTTAGACGTAAACAGACACGCGCTACTCTTCTCTCGCGATATATAGCTCAATCCTCTATATATGTATACCTGATTTGGCAAAACCGATACACACACCGCGAACCACTTATTTTTAGCCCACTCTCTCTCCCGCGCGCGCGCAAGGCACGAAATTTCGAGGATATATAAACGTAGGTTGTGCCGACAAGTCCCTTGCGTTAACTAGGTTGAAATTTGCATGGCTTGCTCATTGAAAGTGTGGGGCTTGAATTTACGAGTTTGTCTCCTTTTCATTGCCGGCGTCGACGGCCTTTGACGTTCGGCCCAATCGCATTCGTCGTGATAATGACACAAAGAGGCAGAGCTGAATGCAAAATTCAGCGCCACCGCCGTTTCTACGGCTTCTGAGGTCGAGAGTAGGAATGCGGATTTTTATTCGCTCGTCGCGATCCTGGATTCATATTATACGGGCTTCGCGCGCGGATCGACGATTTTTGAGAGAATTCGGCGAGATTAAAATTTCGAATTGCGCGGCATAATAAGCTCGCTCGAACGTTTTTTGACGAATTTCCGCCGAGAGATGTTAAATATTCTTCTGGACCGACGAGAGCAAAGCAGTAATTCTAAAATTTTTTCGCGTCCACCGTGAGTGAATTACTATACGCCAGACGCATCAGGCACGACACGATCGCTCTATTCATCAAAGCCAAACTGCACTTCGGCCGCGCGTAAATTCAATAACCCTCGAAGCTTACAAACGAATTTTATCTCTCAAAAAGGCTGCAGCCCCGGCAAAGTGGTCGCGCTGTTCCAGATAGTCATTCAATAAAGGACAATCGCCGCGTCAGCTGGCCGCATGTTCCGAAGACAAACAGCCCTGCGCGCGGCCGGGAATGTAAACTTCGATCCTCCCGCTGATCCCGTAATTATCGCTCCCCTCTCTCCCCTTCCCGACATATTTTTCACATCACAAAGGCCAGCCCGCGCACATATATCCCATCGTCCGTCTGCTGCTATCGCACGAGCGCACGCGCGGCTTAATGGCTCAATCATCATCAAGCTCCTTTCGTTATTTCCTCGTTATGCAGTCGCCGACGGTGGTTCAACTTGGCACTACTGGCCTATACGACTCCCCCGACGTTTTGCCATCGATTACAACGGGAGCGTAGCGTGTGCGCTCGACCGCAGGCATGCGCTCTATATACACCGTGTAGAGACTGCTTAAGTGCCTATAGCTCCTTCTCCGCACGACCGATGGAACCGCGTGCGTTTGATTTCCGCGGAGAATCGCGATGGGAGATGGCTATTCGGAGGATAACTTTTACCACCAGGGGCCGCGCACTTTGTTTAAAAGCACGCGAGAGCTGACGATGTCGTGTGCGTTTGGTTAGCTGTGTTATGAGATTTAAATCAACGCGAAAACGCCGCTCGCGCAGTAGCAGTGTATAGCCCCGCGCGGTAAATTGTTTCGGACACGATAGAAACGCTGTCGGCGCACACGACGTATGCATACACGCGCCTGTATAACGCTTTCCAAAGTTTTTCAACGCGCGCGAGCTCGTGCTTTATAAACAAACGAGCAGTTTTCCGCTGACACGGTCAAAAGCCGGCGCGCTGTTGCACAAAGAGCGCTGCATTAATCTTGCCCGATGCACTTATAAATCTTTCATAGCGCTACAATGTAACTGCAAGCTTCGTCCCAAAATCAAGCGAACTTCTCCCAAATCTCGTTCGTATGTCGATAACCCTCGTTTCGATTACACGCACGGCAACGTATATATAAACGCGGCTCGATCTATATATACCGCATACACCTGCCGGCGGCGGCGCGTGGGGTGGTGGAATATATAGACGCCAGCCGAAAACCGGGGCAGTGAGGAGAGGAAGAATCGATGCAGGGAGGGATTTCACGGAGAGAGAGAGAGAGAGAGAGAGAGAGAGAGAGAGAGAGAGAGAAGGGCGCCAAGGCCCCGTGCCAAGGACGCGTCCGCATCAGTAGTCGACACGCCAGGCAGACCTTTGACGCCACAAGCTCGTTGCATGCACGAGCGCGTATGCTTGCAGAGACCGGCTGTTTGCGGGAGTATAGGTATATCAGCGAATGCACCTATATACACCTGGCGACGGCTATATTCCCTGGGAATTCGATTTCTAGTCGATGCGTCCAAGCTACTGCCTTTGGCGCGGCTTGACGCGCGAAAAACCGAGCTGCTGCTGCTGCTATTGTCGTCTAACTTTGCTTCGGTATAGTCGGGAGGATGATTTGGACACCTATGGGTATAACTTTATGGTTCGTATTGTGCAGGTTGGGGGAAATTTCGGTGTCTGGACTATGTTTGTATACGATTAGTGGTGTATAATTCTATCGCTGAGAGCTTTGAGAGCTTTTATCTGTGACCTCTCGGTTTTATCTCCGGGAGCTTGCGACTTCACACTTGGCAGAATTAGCGTCGTTATTCGCGGCTCAAGCGCTTTCAGTGAGGATGAGATAAGAGATGAAAATTAAGTTCATTATGCACTGGGTCAATTCAGACAAATGGTTTTCGTTCGTTGATTTTGAAGAGAATTCTTTATTTGCAAAAATTGAGCTTCTTCAGAAGGGTTTCGGAATTTACTTGAATAATCGTATCCTGATTCGAATTGAAATTTTCGCTCGGCAGTGTATTTTCCTTCAAAATGGTGCTTGAATAGCTAATCTCATAATGGATTCCACCATGGACGTCCCTGAGTATAACAACATTATAAAAGTTTTAAAATTTGAGACTATTAGTTTCAACTGCGTGGGTGAAAATTCACTAATGCAACGTTCATATTTAGCTTTGTAAGCTAATCAGACTTTTAACAAACAATACACGTTACGTTTACGCTAAAATATGCAACACCGAGAAATATTGGTTTATAATATTCTGAAAATAGCGTTATCCATATCATCCGTTTTATTGCGAGTAAATCAATATTTCTAAGGAATTTTACCAGACTCGAAAATACGATCAGCCGGCCTACTTTGCCGTTATTATTACCCCCATTGGACTTTATCTCCGCTGAAAATTGTCTCTGCGAAAAAACAGGTGTATTATTATTGAAGATCGATACTACATGGCAATATGCGCTTGTCCACGGTTTAGATTTTTATGCCTCGCTTATTGTCACAACTCGGTCTGATATTAAGCGCAGCGCCTGAATAAACACACTTTGATTAATTTCTGATCAACTCACTTCGTCCTTTGCAAGCCGCGTCAATATTTTTTGCTTCTAATAGGAATTACTTTTAAAATATTCTTTCTACAGCGTCCCCGTGTAATTATCGTGTCAATCAAACTTCCATTAGCGAAATTTCGCGTGTATTAAAATGCCCGAACAGCGACGCGCGTATTTTTGAGCATCGAGTTTTTTACCACCGCACTGTCAGCGCCAGCAAGGTTTCATCTCAATTCAATCGCCGATACATGCGTTTGGGACAGTAGAAAAGGCAGCGTGTGGTCAGACGCCGAAGAGATAATACAATGCTTTCGTACTTCACCATGACCTCCACCATAGCGTTATGTTTTCTCGCACAGCTCGTGATTCGGCTCTTCGAAATATCGATAATCCCAGTTAAGTCGGTTTTCGGCGCGCTTTCGCTGCTATACCGCCATACATTATCTCTCGCAACGCATCGCGCGAACAAGGATTATCGGAGCTGGGAATCCGGAAAGCATCGCGGCCAATCGGCTAATCAATCTAAAAGTTAGGAATCGTAATTTCCCCAGTCATTTAGCCTCGACCAAACCCTCCAGCGTAACAAGCAGCGGCAGCTTTCGATAAGCCGTGCAAGGACTCCTCGGTCGAGAGATAGATAGGTGCCTCCGAATATGTGCAGAGCAGCAGCGGCTAAGGGCATCCTATTATATGCGATACACGACGACATATGGCTCGAGGCCCTACTCCCGGGCGCGTCACGTTAATGAGGTTTCGTCGCGACGATCGAGAGCCGGCGCACCTGTAATCTCCGGTAGATACGTGTACACGGCGATGCTAATGCCGCTGCTGCATGGAAAATCATGTTAGTCCTGTGCCGTCGGTCTCTCTCGCTCGCTCGCTCGGCTCACGAAAGTCGGCTATTTACGGCCCTCTCGACGTCGGAGATGTCGTGCTTGTACGGAGGCTCGTGCAGTGTTTTCTTTCAGCCGCGGGGAGCCGAAGCGCGGGGGAAACAATCGAGAAAGCCGTTTTTCAGGCAGTTTAACAAGGCACTCGATGCTCTCGCCCGTTTTGCAGCGGCTTTATATCGCGTATTTACACCGGCTTGATGAGCTTTATACGGCTATTGCCTCCTATTATGAGGCAGCTTCGAGTGCTGTTGCTGGAGTAGCAGCTGTGCTTGCTCGCGATTCATCGGTTTACGAGAGAAGGGGGCTACATGCTACTTCTGCATCGACGGAGAATTTCTGTTAACGATTTCTAAAAGTCGACTACGTAGGTCAAAATTTCATCCAACAAAATTAAATGCCCAACCGTCGAGCCAAAACAATCATTGTTGGAATAGACTCATTGCAACTGTTTTGGCATGTCTGTTATAGCATAAGAGGCTCTAGTGCATGCCCAACAAGGTAGTTTTGAAATAGGTAGCAGACTACCCTACAATATATGTAGTTCGCGCGCATTAAAGTGATGAAGGAAATAAAAACACGCCCATGCGCCACCTGTCGTCCTTAGCCAGAGACACGGCCTGGGGCCCGGTTCAAAACTGCTTTGTTTACATGCTTAGGCTTGACGCTATACTAGATTCGCTTCCCGGAGGAGTTCATATTATATACTTAGCTTCTGCTGTCCGAGCGGCGATTGTCTAGCCATGAACGATTATCGATCTGCAACCGCGCGTTCGGTCGAGATTTCGTCAGTCCGATCTCGGATATCATTCAGTTGTATCGTGTTATTATATAACTACAAGTTCTAAGTGTAGACAATATAGTACGTTAGCCTAAGTTGTTGCACTTGAACGGACGTTAAAAAAAGAAGCCAGTTGTTTACCATGTGCGTAACACAAATAGCGTCGATGCATATAACCGTGAATTTATGAATTCATTATGAACTAAAAAAAAACGCCTATATCGACGTCTACGTTAAATGATCTCAAGGTAAGAAGAACGCCCTTAAGAAATAACGAGTCTGAATTCCTCTAATAGTTCATCGATCCGCAAATTATCCAACTTTTTTCGCCGCTGAATTATTCACCCCCTAATCCAACCGTTATTCGAAAAAATCAGCTGCATAGATTACTCGAAGAATCAGTCACAAGAAGTGCCACCTTCTCAGCTCGTTAGTACATCTAGCGCGCAGCCAAATCAATTAATTCCATACAGCCAAGCCCCCTCTTATCGTTGAAACTCGACCGCCGCCGCCGCCGCCTCGAGGTCTCTCTCGGCTCTCTCCAGGGCTAACTTTTCGGGGGTCATCAGCTTCGTAATGCGCCTTGACATATCCCTGACAGATCGAGATCGCGGGGGTCGTCTACTGCGTCACGCCATTGCAAGATCAGCGGCAGCGAGTATAGCTTCTGATTTACCGGCGTCGTTCGCTTCGCTATCGATCAGAAAGCTCGAGACGCGCTTTCTTTCTTTTTTTCTTCTTTGGACGGATGCGCTTTCGGTGCCTGGCTTTGGGGATTAACCGCACTTTTTTTCGAGAGTAAGGCCGACGAGGACCGATTTCGAATCTGGATTTCGGTCGCGAGGGTCGTATATAGAATTGCTTTGCGGTCGGCTTGGACTGTATTTCTGCTTTGAAAAATATCACGGATTATAAAAGTGTCTTTGCGGTTTTAGGAAAATTGAAATCGTATAGTATATTAGAAGAACTGTTTGGTGTGTCTGTCATAGTACATCGACGATTAACACTTTCTCTGCAACGAAGAGTTTGGAACTCGTTCAAGTCTGTACTCGAGAAAAGAATAGCTGTGTGCGCGTTTTTGAGGGCAGAAATTACGTGTATCTTGGCCATCTTCTCTTTGTGCAAAAGTTATCTGATGTATGTACTCAATGCCGTTCTTTGTTGTTTCGTGCATAGACCGCGTAAAAGAGTTTAACGCTGTATACCGGAAGGTTATTGTGATGCCTATGTATATAATATACTTCGCGAAAGATTTCTTTTTGCGAGCAAAAATTTAACGTCTCCGAGTGGAATTTAATACACTACTCAAGTTCAGCCAGATAAAGCGACGACGCTGTGCGGCTCGATATGATTTATACTTTGGATAAGTGCAATTTATAAGCCAATATCGCCCGTATATGGTATATAGTTTACAAAGCACGCGATAATACACATTAAAGTCCAACCGCACACCAAACTCCTTCGTGGGTATATACCCTTGGGGGGAAATTGAAAACAAATTCAGTCAAGGTCCGGAAGACACATGAGGGTTGGAATATATGCCTATCTCGCGAATACGTTGACTTTTACTGCTCAGTCTGCACACATACGTTTCGCTTCTGTATATTCGCGTGCGTTTCAGACTCGATTATCGTTTTTTCGACATTCTTCAGGCACAGAGTTCGTGTGAACGAGGCTAAGCCTTTATTCCCATCGAACGTAAATTGCGCTAATTGCAAAATATTATTCTTCGTCGTCGTAAACTCCCTGCTCGCCGCGCATATAATATAAAGTTATCTGATCGGAAAAAAGAGCTGTGTGCGTACACACACACATACTCGGGCGAATCCATTATTAAAATTAATCACACAAACACACACACACCCTTGAAAAGCATCCATTGTAAAACCAAACAAAATCGCGATCGATTATTCATGAGTATAGTCCGGCGTCGGTATAATACTTTCATACGAAAACATTACCTCTGGAGGTAAGAGCGGAGATTAAATAAGAATCAGTATAGGCCGCGTTGAAAAATTAATCGTTGATCCCGAAACAAAAACAAATCATAAATTGGGCGCACGAGGGTCGTCCGCACCATACACTATCTTTCCATCTCTCGACCTCCTCCGTATCGTCTCGTTCACGCGGGTTGTAGAGCAAAAGGACACGGGCGACAATACTGATGCCACGGACGATTTACGGCGTCCCGGGAATGCGCCGCTTGCCAACTTTTGCAAGGCAAAGGCACTTCTTTTTCTTCTTCTCCTTTTTTATACGGCTTTCAGCCCTACTGCCCTCGTGTGCTCGGCCATTTTTCCTGTGTCCTTTTTTTTTGTTTTGCCCGGCTCGCTTTTTTCGCGGAGACATTATTAGCGGGGACTCGTGTGCTGGGAGTATACACGGATGGAATCTTTTTCCGTTGCTTATTGCAGGGTATTGTGTGGACTTTCTTTTTAACGTGGCTTTGTTACTTGATATTGTAGCTCTGATTTCAGGAAGATCGTCTTCGCAGTACTTACTGCGAATGCCAACAGAGTTACTTGTTACGAAAAAGTTGATTACGCTAATCAAAGCATTTCTTGTTGTATCATCCAATTTTCTAATTAAAATGTTTTTCTCATCTTATACTACACTATATATCCAGTATAACACAGTCAGTATAATTCAACATTGAGATATGATTGTACATAAAGATTATAAATGGATACCAATAACTAATATATTTATCTATATAATTATGTTCTGTAGTGATCTAGTATAGACACGGCTAACATTTTTGGTAATTTATAAATAAGCAATTTCACACACCAAGCATTTTGAAAGCAGAAATCGACACTCAACAGGAGTAGTATAAGCTACACAAAGAAGCTTTTCATGCAGATGCAACATGAAAAAAGCATATATGAAAAAAAACAAATAAAACACGAAGCACAGATACGTGTCCTGAAGCATAATTCGAAAGCAATGGTATAGGAATCGTGCGCTGTGAATACCATTGCATACAAACATATACTATAATATTTTATGAAGCGGAAACACAGCAAGCGAAAAAGCCAAAAATCAAAAGGGAAAAAAACAAGTAGATAGTAAGATCGAGTACATACGCTCGCTCGATGGGTGGCTCGGTCTCTTTCAACCTGCAACGTAAGGATCAGACGCGTAAAGTCGTGGCGCTTCAAGCACACAGTAGAACATTATGCGGAGAATAAGCGATGTATTCGACAGTTGGAGATTTTGAATGCTTAACTTTCGCTTGAATAAATTGACTTGAAGAAGTGTGTTTTCTCGATTATTTCCAGAAAAGTAAAGTCACTGCAGTCGTTGGATAAAAAAATGTATCGTAAAGTAAAATAAATCGATGGCATCAATCACATAACTATAACGAAGATTCATAAGATATTGAACCCTTAGGTTATTTCGGCTTCCCGGAAATATTTTTCTGATACAAGCGCGGGTTATAGGTTTACATTATACTCTCGGTAGGAAATTTCGCGGGAGTAAGGACAGTGAAAGGCACTTAATCTTACATCATATATGCTTTTTGGAATTACACGCCAGAGTGACTTATGCTTCATGTCGAAAAATAACACAAAGTATATTGAACATTTTTATTAAATACTTTATCATAACATGTTATGATAAAGTATATTATAACCTTTTTTCAAATATACGTAATAATAATAAAAATTGTATCATACCGCCATCTCCAACGTCTAATAATCTCTCTTCTCCAGATATAAAAAGAAACAAAGAGTATATCGACGAAAAAAAATTATGCTGTATAATATGCAGTGGCATAATAAGCTTTTCTTCGTTGACATAGACTTCAGAGAATAAAGTCGATAGAGGAGCAAATAAAAAATTCTTTTTGTTTAGCGTATAACAAGATCTCATTACAAGACGATACCAGAGATTTTTCATGTTCATGACGAAACGCACACGAAATAGAGTTTTCAGCATATAAGAAAGAATATATAGACAAGTCACAATGCAGATATTGCTTTTTAGAATACACAGCTATGATATACTTCGGAAGAGTAATTGCTTTCTCTTATAGCGTTCGCCGTGTTATTTCACGCTCTTTATACCTCAAAAATTGCATTGCGCCGACACTGCCTCATCGTAAATACGTATTCGTGTCGCATTATATTCTCCCCCATAAAAATAGCTCGACTAAACGAAATGAAGTGCGATATTATCAAATCGTCGCTCTCGTCGCCTGTACGTACCTAGTATGTTTCCAGAAATTTCGCGACCGTATGTACTATATACAGAGATACGATCGTGAAATCTAATATTCATATCGCACACATAAAATTAGCGTGATGTGCTGCGCACAGTTTTACCTGAATTTCTCTCTCTCGCGCGTTTGCAAAACAAAAACCGGGCGAAGACAACACTCGGAATTTCGATGAATTTCAAGGCATGCACGCACTATAGTTAAAATACGACTCGGAAGTCGATTTACCTTCGCATTGAGCGTATCGCGTTATCTCAATTCTACGCTGCTTTACGTACGATGATATCCGCTTTTTCGGAAAAGTTCTCTAATATCCTTTTTAATTTTGATGGATATGATCGTCAGCATACCGAAATTTCTACTTGTAAATAACGTTGAAAAAATATTGCTACGAGTGAAAATTGTCAGTTCAGTTAATATTTTACTTTGCTATTTGTTCAATACCGAAACACGTCACAAACGAAAAACAGTCAACCTTTTTTTCACGTGCGGTTGTGAGAGTCGAACAATGAGATGGAAACAATATAGACGGAAATATATTTTCAGCGCTAAAACTGCATACCGTGTTTGTTCATCGATTCATTCACTTTGATTAAATACAAACACTGCGCTTTATTTTTTATTCTTTTCTCCTGAAATCCTACTCTACACTCTGAATAGTACAAAGTAAATAATTCTTTACTTTTCTCGCATGACGATCACATTTGTATTCGTTTCATTTGTAGGAGATCAAGATAATATTATATAAATATCGTTGGGTCAAGGTACGACGTGGCAAAGCTGCTCAACCGAATTCAGTTATTTCGATCAAAAATCGCAATCGTTATCTTGGATACGCGATTACAAAATATTAACGAACCGAGCGATTGCGCGGCCAACATCGAGTTTACGTTTATTCGAAAAATCTCTCGGTCCGCAGATAAGCTTTTGAAATTTCAATCGATAATATATTGTCGAAAATAAACGGATTCCCCCCAGAAAATGAATTTCTACATTCACCATACAAAATTCAATTATACAGCGAACCTTTCTCGCCCCCCGTAACGCATCCTATTTGTCTCTGCAAACAATAAAAATCCGAGATCCCATCAATAATTGAACTGTATCAGCGCGCGCGCGTTTTCGAAAAGAAAATTAAATCCCGAGGCGGGACACGTGCAGCGGGCAACACCGATTCGTTTTTCCCGGCTGTTTGCTCGCGCTACTCTCCCGGCCTAGCCTGTGCGCGAAGCATACACGCGCGGGCGTGGCTTGAATTTGAAATTCAAACACGAAGCGAGAGAGCCAGTCCGCGTAGTAGGGTATAGCGGTTGAGCAGCTCCGCTGTACACAGCCCGTATACCTGTATGCACAGGGGGAGCACTTGGAGGAGTCTCCATTATGGGTCAATTAGAGAGGGCGGAACGAGAACAGAGAGGCAGAGCTGTGTCTACGTGTAGGTGTGCTTACCTTTCGCTGGCGATCGAGCTGTTGCGGGACATCGATTTCGGGGACATCTCGAAGTCGCTGTCGCTGCGGTAGAGGAAGCTCTCGCGGCGCTGGGGCATCGCTTGCAGCACGAGTCCGGTGCTGGGCGATGTGCCGCCTCCTCCGCCGACGGCGCCGTCCAACGTCGAGGCGCCATTCTCGACGTCGAAACTGAAATTCGGAGGGAAACAAGAGACGAGAGGTTAGACTATGTGGCTTTCTTTGCAGTGTGTGTTGTGTTGCGGATAGTGTTTTGTTTTTCTTCGGGAAACATCTACTCGCCGCACACACGTGCTATATAATATGCTTATGGCTTGTTGCACTGTGCGCGACATGTTTCGAAGAAGATATCGTATCTATAGATATAGGCCGCTTTCAGTTCTCTCGACTGTTCGGTATATTCTCATTGTTTTGACAAAGCGAAGCGGTAAATAAATTTGCCAAATCATAAAGGATGCCAAATCATATGGAGGTTGCGTGAAATGTGCAGCGTATAACCGCCGCATTTCAAGCATCATTTTCAATGATGCTCATTTCGCAACCTCAGCTACTGTCAAAGCGTAAAATAAATGTATATATTTATCAATAGAGTTTCTGTTTCATACGGACCTTGTTTATGGAATATGTGTATTATTTTCAAATTAAAAGCCATCGGTATATTGATCTTATTATATTATATGCAGTATTTTAAAATTTGAATTCTATAAAAAAGGAAGAATTTATGTTAATAGATTGTAAAACCACGGGTACCTACTGATAGCAAGTCCAGGTTTTTAATTAACTTTTCATTTTCAATGTAATTATTCACTTAATAGCGAAGGAAAGACGCTTGCTGATTAGGTAAATCGCGTTTTAATTATAATGAAAAGTTTAGTCAACAGTTGCTCAGTCGTGTTAAGAGGTTGCTTGAAAAATATTGAACAAATACAAAGTTTTGGAAATTCGAGCTATGTATCGCTATGTACAATAAGCCATTGTCATAACAAATGTTTGTATACTGCTAAAAACTGTTATTCTTGTATACTATCAAAACCATCGCATAAATACCAATAGAAGTGAGAAAAGCAGAAAGATTAAATTGGTCTAAGCGTGTCGACAAAGTACTCTTACTGCTTTCACATGCAACGAAGTTTTCGAAAGACTTTGAACTAGTTTCTTTTTTTCGCAACGATATTCACCTTGCACGAAGCTATATAATATACACAGCTGAGCCTAGTTCGGAAGTTTTCACTTTTCGCCGTTAATACGCCTAAACACCTCGAGCTTCTGCATATATTTATACTTACGCTGGAGTCTTTTTTCGACGCGAGACACCCAGCGAGAAAATATATACGCAGACAGCCGAAGAGCTTTTCTTTTATGCCTATTGTATTATTAATGATTGCATATTTTTTAGAGTTTGTACAATCTGTATTTTAAATATCAATACTATGTTAAGAAGTAGATAAATCTTGTTTTCCTTTTGTAAAAATACGTTGATGTACTATTTTTTAAAGTACACGCAAAAAATTAATCCTTTAAAATGTATACTAAACTAATGATGAGTGGACTTTGAAGACATCCTTATAAAGTCTTATATGCTTTAGTTTCACATTTTCTTTTTCTCCGATAACGGTTTTTTCATACACTTTTTTTCATCGAGAGGAAAGCTGGTGTGTTGAAAATAAGAGGACCCAAGATTCCCTTCAAGAGAAAACCTCATGAATTTTTCAAGCTCAGGGTATTATGGTGATATTTGGTTTTATAATTTTGCAAATATCTCAATGATGTTATACCTAAATATTCCGTACGTCACTCCAAGCCTTTTGCCATTATAATTTATGATAACAACGTCAAATAACATCCACAACAAACTTCAACCAGAAGCTAATCCACACGCGTGCGTTAATTTACCTCCGAAACTTCCGTTAATATACCGAAAATGCAGACGTACGTGCATACTCTCCCATCCCATCGTTCGCGATAAAATCTGTAATCGCGCTCGGCCTGAAAAGCTCGTAAACTCCGATAAACCGATTTATAGACCTTTGTGCTCGAGACTATCGCGTAATCTTGCGAACGACGCTTTGTCAGGTATGATGTCAAACTCTCCCCCTTTAAACCCTTGGCTTTGTATTCACATGGACGCCCGCCGAGATACGTTATGTACTCGACATATCGACGCGCGACAGCTATTTTCTTACCATCTGTCAATTGCACGGACGTCGCGCGGCCTCTTATACGTGCTCGGGACGCTATTTACACGATAAACCGAAATCCAGCGGGGGTCGGCTTGTGCTCGGCTTGTGGAAAGTTTGGATTCTGTTTTCGTTGCTGAGAGTAGACTGTCGAGTCGTATTAATGAATGATGGTAAAGTTGAGCGTTAGATATTGTGTGTGTGTGTGTGTGTGTGTGTGTTGTGATTTTTAGTTTGACGATTGGCACTGAATCGATGTGATGAAGTATGATGGATTCGTCAATTTTATTTTGAAGTAAATAGAGAAGCTTTTTTTTTTATTTAAACTTCGGGATAAACTCGATCATCACAAGTCTTTCGCAAAGAAAAGTTTGAAATATGAGTGGAAAAAGGTTTCGTACGGAGTAGACGTTTCAGAAATTATACAAGTTTCTTTTATTCATTTTGTGTAAAGCTCGTCTCTCAAAGCGGAGAATCATACACGAGTTAATAGGGAGGCAGGGGTTCCGATGTTTCTTATACGTTATAAAATGGGACTTTATATCGAACAATTAGTTTTTGCAATTATAATTAATTTATTGACTACGAATATTATATGCTATCAGTCACTTGGATACATCGCGCTGTTAAATATAAAACTTTATCAGTCCATTGTACACATTAAAATATTAATTGCACATATAAACCGAGCATCGAATAAATCGCACAAACAATACATCTCCTTCTGGAAAAAATCAATTACTCGATGAAATAACGACGGCAGGCTACGAGACAATAAACCAAACGAGCAGGAAAAAAGCCAAGAGGAAAAAACAAATCAGGCACAGAGCGCGAAGAAGAATCAACGGAAGGGCTGAAGAGACTCCGTGTCGCCGACGTCAGCTCTAAATCCAAGCATCAGCCGCGCTCGAGAGCGTCCGAAAGCCCGTCTCCGCATCACCGGACCTCTCGATCGCTGCTGCTACTGCTTTCTCGGTACTTAGCGAATCGTGCCGAGCAAATTGCTATGCCAGGAATGGATAGCTGTAGCCTCGAAAAAAAGAGGAGGAGGAGGAAGAAGCGACGCCCGAGAAACTGGCCCCTAACGAGCGCAGCAGTGACGCAAATCGCGGGTCGCGCCGACGAGGCTGCATTTAAACGCTGTAAACTCGAGTCCGTGCCTTTCACAAAAAAAAAGAAGCGCGACGTCCTCCCTTCCATCTCCGTGATTTCTATGCGGCCGCGCAGGGTGACTCTTTATCTTCTCTGCTCTTGATATCACTCTCTCTGGAGCAAGACTGCGGCTGGGCAGCAGCGCGAATCATTCGGCAAATGAATTTTTCAGCAATTTTCTCTCCCTCTCCTTACGCCGCTCGACTTTCTTTTGCCTACTGCATTATTCGCTCGGCTCTGAATTAATTTCGAATTTGTTTCCCATTTGCGGGACTGATGGAGTCTGGCTCGTTAATTATTCAGCCGCGCGCGCGAGATTGAATTCGTCTCTGGGTTACTGTTTATCGCGAGCGCGCTCGCGAGGGTTCCTGTGCGGAAAATGAAGCAACAAACTACTTTTATATTTTTCTCCTTTTTCGCGGAGGCAATATGTGCAGTTGACTGTAAAAGGATTGGTAATTTTCAAGCCAATCGAGTAAATGCGAGAGCGTGATAATGTTATTTTGAAATGCAAAATTATTCTCTACGCTGCTAGCGTTGTCGAACATTTGATTGATATCGATTTTTGTCTACTTTTTTCGCCCGTCTCTTGCTCCTACAGTTAATCGATTACATTTGGATATTGGAGCTTCGCGTTCACAATTAACGATTCAAATGACCTTTCTGATCAAATTTGCGCTCGTACAAAGTAAGTTGTACTTTTTGTAGCGCGTGTTTGAGATAAATTATATTCACTGATGGGGAATAAGAGAAAGAGATTTTAAAATTGGAGGACTAATTTACAAATGATTTAAATTTTCTACTCTACTTCTCATCTGAATAACAATCGATGAACAGCATAAACTAGTAAAAACTAATAAATCTCAAAATGATGTCCATGGAAAACAGTTGAGGTAAATGCTATAATATGCGGTAACCTCCCTGGTAGAAATGACCCTAAGAACCGGCCATTTATTAGGTAGTAACTAGGTTAAATCCTAAGAACTGGCCAATTACTAGCCTGTTCTTAGACTCATTTCTACCAGGGCTTCTTTTTTCTCATTGAATCGATCAATAACTCATCTTTGATCCCTTGCATTTAGTCAGTTTTATAACGTTGTAATCGCTTTCGTAAATGGAGTGGAATCATACGATCACATATTAATTAATGTATGAGCAAGTCGATCATTTGTACAACGTAAATCAATGTTGTATGCTAAGTTGGGATTTATAAATCAATTTACGAGTAATTGAATCAAGATTTTAGGTTTTCAAATTATTAAAAACAAAAGAAGTTCGTTTTAGAAACTATACAATGGTATATCACTAACGCGCATCTCTCTTGTTCGAAATAATCGATCCAGAAATCGTCGCCAAATCTCTCTCTCACTACACCTCTATAATGTTTCACGTACGTCAGATTCCTTTCAGCTATCGCATTAATAACGCTCCGCAATCTTTAAAACAAGAGCGATCGAAACGAGTGATAATCAGGAAATTCAATTCGATGAAAATTCTCCAATCAGATAATTAATTACAAACGTACACAGCTCTCAAATACACACGACGCCGTTTAGCAAGGAAACATCAATACAAACTGTATGAACTCAGAGCTATGCAGTTATACACCGGTGCACTGTAAACGCGCAGTAATATCATTAAGTTAATTACCTTTCCAAGTATACGTGTATAGCGATGCCGGCGGGACTGTTTGCTAAATTTTGCGGGTATACAATACGCGCGGGTGAAGTTTTTGAAAGTAGGCTTTTTAATGAAGTATTTAATCTAGCCTCCTTTCAGAAACTTCGCAGAGCAGCGTGCTCTCTCTCTCTCTCTCTCTCTCTCTCTCTCTCTTTCCTTTTTGATTTATATTTTTTCAGCGCAGTAAAAGCGTCGGCTGAATTGACCCTCGAGAAAAAGTTGGCCGGCCGAACTGAATTTTCGCTGGCTCCTTGATAAATATGAAGGATCTCGAGAGAAATTAGAATTGCTTGCGTAATACAGCCCATTTCGCGGGCGCGCGTGGAGAAGCCACTTCGCTTTGCCAAGTGGAGAAGAAATTTGGAGCCGAAGTTGCGAAGGAAGCCGCGAGCGAGGACGTTGCACTATCCTGTCCCACTGAATAGCCGCATGAATTTTCGTTCGATCGATGCGGAAAGGGCAATTATTGAGCGCGAAAAAGGAGGAAACACTAAAAATGTCTATTTTACGAAAATCCGTGTGGAAATTGTGTACAGGTTGAACAATCATTTTTATACACAACTTGTGCACAATTTTTATAAGTTGTAAGTACGTCATGAACTTGCAGACATTATGTTGAAAGTATAAAAAGATGATACACACCTGAATGATCGATGAGATGGACCTCAAAAAAATACATTTTCAAAAATAATTGTGAACAAAATCAATATAACGTACAATAGTGCATTTGAGAGGTGTTCATTCCAAAGATCTTCATCGTGCAGTGTATGCAATGTGTTTAATGTGTTTACCCTACATCTACAGAAGCCGCAAATGAAAGAACAGAGACCGGTTCGCGACGTCGGAAGCTTGTCGGAGAGTTTCCACAATTACGAAGCGGTATCTGACCAGAACACAAACAGAATTGTTTCGTCAAACGTCTTAATCGGCAAACGCAGTGTATCCATCCGTCGGTTCATCAACTCGAAATCCGAGAAATTGTTAAAACGTCGTCCAACTAGACAACGGGAACAATAAACCTGACTCGTATTAAATTTCAAAACTCATTAAAAACGAGAAATGATGATCAACCGGTCGGATTGGAGCAATTAAAGTAGAAGGCGAATCAGCAGCAGTAGCAGCAGCAGCGAAACGGAAACGCAAAAGTAATTTACCCAGGTGTAACGATAAGTTATTTCGCTACCCGCATTATGAAACTCATCAAGCGCGCGCTCGCACGAAACAAGCTCTCTGCGTGTGTATAGGTCTGTTATACTCTCCGACAAATCACAAACGTCGCTCGCGAAAATCAGAATAAAAAGCAGACGTGCATCAGTTGTCTCGCGAAATCGTAAATAATCCGCGTCGTTTTCCTCTTCGACGATGAGTGGCCAGCAGCTGCAACAAACGTCGCGTCTATTTTTTTTTTCCAATATCCGCGAAGCCATTTGCGCATCGATATTCTTAGTGTGCACACAACTGCAATAGTACGATGCATATCTATACGCGGGCTCTCGGACGAGAGAAGCTCTAATTGGGCTGCTCTGAGCTTGACGGATTAATTAAGCGTCTTCCGCGGAGATTTCATCGGCTGAATCGCCAGCAGCGAGGAATGGCAGACTTTAATCGACGGACTTGAAATGAGCCGAGGATGCCCTTGCGCGGTTTCAGTGCCGCGTCTGTAATGAAAACGTCACCGATTGCCTCCGACGATAATCGCGGAGCTAATGTTGCGGAAGAAGAGATCTACTCGCCGAAAGATTCAATTGGAAAACGGAACGAAATCCGCGAATCCGCGGTCGACGGGTGCAGCTATTCATAGAAAGCGTTGAATAAGCTACTGTCCGTGGAGCGCGGATCCGCGCTCGGAGAACCGGCGATGGCGGACGACGAGAGGGGATGGGTGGAATGAGAATTGCGTGCGTGACTATTGATGTGCTACTCACTCGAAAACCGGAGATTCGCTTCGCGCCAACACCAACCTCGGCAATACGACGTTGCCCTTCTTCCTGCGCGCCTTGAGCGTCTGGCCGCAGCTCATGGCGGCGAAGGCCTGTTGGAAGTCCGGCGCGGCGATGGGCGAGTGGGGGCTCAGTATCGTGATCCTCCGGTCGCTGCCGCCGGGGCTGGTCAGCGAGATGAAGTTGTTGGGTGGCGGCAGGCTGAGGTGCTGGAGCTTGCTTCGGTCCGTGCCGGCGAAGAGGCCCCTGCGGATCTCGGCCTTGAGGCTCTCCTCGCGGTGGAGGTTCTCGCTGCTGCGCGACTCGACCGCCTGGATGCGCCGCACGTCGAGCTTCGAGGCGGTGAGGAAGCTGCGGTACTGGTGGCTGCTGGTCGAGCGGCCCGGCAGCACGTGCGACTCGGAGCTCGAGTAGAGCGACTCGAGCGAGCGCGAGTCCTCGACGTAGTCTACCTCGGGGTCGAGGAAGTTGCCGCGCTGGCTGCTGCGCAGCGACTCCATCGAGCGGGCCGTCACCTGGCTGCTGCTGCTCGTCCCGGCTATCAGCAGCTGGGGCCTACCCTGCTGGCCCTGCAGGGGCTTCACCTCGGGCTCGTAGTCCTCCTGGCTGGAGCTTGAGTGCGGGCTATGGGTGGTCATGGTGAAGAGGCCCGCGCGGCCGCCCGGGTACTTGACCACGCTGTACGTGTGCACGTCCCGGCTGTGCTGCTGCAGGTGCAGCTTCATCGCCTGCTGGGCGTGCTCGTCCTGGACGGTGCCGTCGAAGGTGCGCGACCTGCCGAACAGCGGGTTCGCGTTCACGTGCAGCATCGCGCTGCTCGTGTGCTGCTGCTGCTGCTGTTGCTGTGGCTGGGCTGGCTTCGGCAGGTTCTCCTCGTCTTTGGGGATCTCCTCGACCTCGTTCTCCGAGGAGGAGGTGATCTTCTCGGAGCCCTCGGCCGAGGTGTTGGTGTTGTCCTGCAGCCCGCTGCGCTTGCTCAGCGCGATCTTGCTGAGGGCCGTCTTCTTGCTGTTGTTGCAGGAGTCGGGCCCGGCGGTGGCGCACCTGTTGCTGCCGTTCGACTCCTCCGGCTCGTCGTCCTCCATGCCTCTACCGGCGCTACCACCGGCCAACGCGACTCCGCTCCGAGCCGCGGCGGTGATACGAGCTTGTGTGCTCCCGGAGAGCCGGATGAAGCTCGCTCAGCTTGTTTCACCGAACCAAGCGTCCTCGGCGCTCGGCGCTTTTCCGGAACTGACTGCTGCTGCTGCTGCTGCTTCTTCTTGTACAACCGCCCGGAACTTTCGCTTTTGTCCGCGCGAACATTGTCGATCCCCTGCCGCTTTCTGTGGTCTGCTGCTGCAGATGCCTCCGCTCCGCTCTCTACACCGCTGCAAAGTTAATTAACCCTTGACGCGCGACCTCGCAAGCTCTGTGTACACCACTGCTGTGCTCGAGTGGGGCTGTTGATGCTGCTGCTGCTGCTGCTGCTGCTGAGATTCGATGTTATATCACTCGCGGATGCTCGGGGCATTAGGAATAAAGGCTTTTTCAAATTTGCCAGCTCGATTCCGCTGATCAGTTTACTTTGCTTCCACGAACCTAACGATCCCCGCTTGCTTTTCTCAACTTGACCAGTCGGATTCGCGATTTGCGTTTATCGACTTGGGCCGAATGACGCAGGGCTTTTACCGCAATGAGTTCACGGCGCTCGTATGTGCTCGATATCGATTGCATCACGATATTCCCTTTGTGATACGCCGCGTCGAGGAAAAGGAAAATCATTTGATTGGAATAAAAAATATAGCCCACTCATCCGCGATCGATGGATTCCACATACAGAGGGGTGCGATGTTTCTTACGTCCGCCGCTTGGAAATAACACCGACAAAGAGTTACCTAAGAAGAAAGTTGAGCCGCGCGAGGGAGAATTACAAAATTCATGGGGAGCGCGGGAAATTCGATTATGTAGACATATCCGCGCGCGGTAAGTTCTGAAAAGGCGATATAGAACGCAGAAGCAATTTCGAGATGAATAAACGGTTACGTCAGCCTGATTACTCCTGCCAGACTCGTCCACACTTTTCATGGTGCGCAGCGATCAATTACCCAAGTTTCCGCGCAAGAGGAGAGCGTGTGACGCGCACGAGAGAGCCGGCTTTGTTTCGCCGTCTTCGATTATATTGCGTCGGAGAATTTGGACAGCAATTGTGCGCTATACTGCCAAGGAATAAACCAATTCGAACAAAAACTTTCTCGATGATGCCCGATGCCGATGTTGCATATAAAAACCGCTATTAAAAGTCTCCGGCGAATTCGAGCACACTTGAATTGTGAATCGCCGACTTTACGACTAATTATACCCCGAAACCATAAAAATTCGAAATTAGCAGCAAAATTAATAATCGAGTTATGGCGAACGTAGGGACAAAAGTGAGCAATAAAAAGGGAGTATTCGCGAAAGTTCGGTCTTATTTATACTCACTGAGTAGCTTCTTGAAATATGACGACGCGCGGATGCTCTATAGGGCTCGTTACTCGACTTTTATAATGGCATTTACGACGGGCATAAATTGCTCGAAATATTCTAATTGAATGTACATAACAGCTTGCGCGAGCTTTCGCGTTCCGAAATTCAAGTATACACGAGGTTGTACAGTGAAACGCGTAAAACGTAAACACAATAGAAACGGGGTACATAATCCCTCTGCAGACCGCAGTGATATGTAAATCAAAAGTATAAAGTGCGTTATGTAGGACATTTGATCTCGCATATATACCTACTATATACACGTGGAGTGGAAAATTAAGCCGCGTTTTTTTTTAATCTCTCGTAACGCTTCTAAGCTTTTAGGGGTTATCAATGCTGTATTTACCCACAGAGTTTTTAAAGCTCGCCGTAAAATTAATGCGTTCTGGAAGAGAGGAGGAATTGCTTCCATTTGAAATTACACTCCTACTAATGGATTCCTTGATGCTCTTAATGCGGGCGTTAGTACCGGCAGACATCATCTCTTCAACTCGCTATAATGTACACAAAACAAGTATAAAGGAAGAACACCGCAACAGCCCCGTAATTGCACAAAATATGAGTTATAAAAAAAAACACAGTTCGCCCCAATAAATGAAGAATGTAACATAATCCACAGCTCCCAGCAAGAGCTTGCTTGAAATTCAACGAACGAATTAGCTATCACGCGAGTCTCTCTCGAAGTATGTACACGCATAAGCGGTTCCATCAAAGATCTACTCTCGAAAGGCCCGGAAAGTGTGTATATTCACCCTTTCTCCCCGCGTCTCTACGTGCACTCGTGCACGCTCGAGGATTCGCGTCACGAACGCCAAGTGCCATATAATTGCAGTCGCGAATAATTAACTCAATGGCCCGCGAGCACCGGTTGAATACAAAGAGACGTACGCAGCGCATAATTAAGAGGCAAGCCGATGTATACGTAAGAGTTTTTAATCGACGGATGATAATGTACGACGAGGAATTCGTGTTTATAAACACGCTCGGAGGAGTCTGCTCGCGTATGGGTGAATCTAGGAGCGATAAGCGACCGGTGCGTCCGACATAGATAAGGAGGGAATATATCAGATAACATATCGCGGCGCTCTCTCACTTCGAGATGTACTGTACTGTATAACGACATCCAGACTCTGCCCTTTAATAATACACGGGCCTCGGCTTATTGACTTGCTCGATTTGTTTGCTGTACCATTGGCCACAAGTACACTCTCGTGATCCTCCATACATATACCACGCTATACTCATTCTACTGTCGAATTCTCTTCACCTCTGGCTCTGCGTTTTTTTCCTCTCTCTCTCTCTCTCTCTCTCTCTCTCTCTCTCTCTCTCTCTC
>JAZHPH010000046.1:252143-267199 GCA_037356405.1 Nasonia oneida
CTCTCTCTCTCTCTCTCTCTCTCTCTCTCTCTCTCCATCCCACGAATGTATGTTAGCGGCCCCTCGAGCGCTCAATTTTCACCCTCGACCTCTCGTTATTCGTTCGTTTTTCCATCGACTATACTGCAGAGCGCAGCGAATGGCTTATTTCCTTCTTTTTTCCCCGGGCTTCTTTCTCTCCGGACACGCGCGAGTGGCTCAAAGCCCGTTTTTTTCTACCCGTGCAGCCGTGAAAGAGCTCTGCGTGCGTAGCTCGAGGCGAAAGTTATAATTTTTACGATATACACGGAGAAAGTTTATTGAAGGGAAAGAGGCCGACAAATGGGACGACGACTCGAGAAATAGGTTTATGGGGGACGATGTCCGGACTGAAATCGACGATTTATATCCCTCGATGTCTTTTCTTTGTTATGCTCGAGAGTGTGTTTGTTGGCGATTCGAGAGAGATCACTCGGATTTATTGATTTTCGTATTATTTGTAATAGAAGGCAACAGAGACCAAACGTTCGTTATTCTGAGAGCGACGCGCTGCGTTTCGAATAATGCATGTGCTCCTTATGCAGTATCAACTTTGCGTGAGCGTTCCCCACTTTCAGCTAAAAATACACTTCCCGAGAAGCGACAAGTGCAAAGTTTTCCGCGCTCGCCGGTCGATAAAACACAAAATTCGCTCGACTTTTTTTAAATCCCAAAGAGAGAGAGAGAGAGAGAGAGAGAGAGAGAGAGAGAGAGAGAGAGAGAGATCGAGAGAGAGAGAGAGAGAGAGAAAAGAAAGTCCGAATAGCGCTCCATCTGTTATTTAAACGGTCGCGAGAAAGGTGCCACGAAGATCGGAATCAGAGGTGGGGAATCGAGCTCTCTTTTTTCTGAAAGCTTGCACGAGCTTTTTAATTGATGTCCAGCGGATCAACGTCGACCTCGTTATTTTTGTTTTACGTGAATTTTTCTCGGAAAAGCATGACGTGTTCGAGCTTTTTATTTAAGCTTTTGATTCTGCACGAGTCCAGAAAAAATCTCGTATTATCATTAGTATCGAAACGAGCAAAATTTTTCACGACAGGAAAAAGCTCTGATAATTAAAAGCTTCCCTTTGTGCGATGAGCCAGGCTATCAATTACAAACGCGCGGCGAGAATCGAGAAGTCGTTCTTTCGCCGTGAAACAAAATGACTTTCATTGTCACTTTTTCCCCCCAGCCTATAAATATCCCTTACCCTTTATGTGCGCACGCGCCACCCTATTCCTCATTTCCACGCGGGACAGACCGGTCTGTCGATATCGAGACCGAAAAAGGAATGCCAGAGCCGCGTCGACTGTTCATCGGCCCAAAGCTATATAGGTATGCGCGTCGAATTTCGCCCTCAGCTTTTTCCCTGCAGAATAATGCGAGTAGTTGGGATAGTTTCATTCCGCCGAGAGCTCTGTCTTCTACGGACCCTCAGCTCGTCCGTCGCTCAACTGGTCCTCTCTATCTCTGCCTTTTCTTCGCTGCTGCAGCTTTCTCTTCTTTTCCCTGCCGATACCTCGACTCGGCAAAAAGAAGAAAAGAAAGAGGGACCTTTACTACACGAACAACACGCGAAGAAGATTGCAGAGAAAAGTTCCGAGTTGCTTTGTAAGGGGACGAGAGGAGGTATAAAAAAGAAAGAGCAACTTTAAGCTCTGGGGCGAAGGTGTATTCTTTAAAATTTGTTTTTGTTCCGCGCGTCGAACTTTTGTCTTCGCTATTTTTGAGAGGCGTAATCGCTGCTTTGCGCGCCCGGTAAGCGCAGCGACTGTACACGCTCAAGTTGTAATTAGTCGTTGCAAGAACTTCCTCGGAGGAAGAAACGCACGCTGGAACTCGGAGTTTTACGATTTTCCGCCGGGCAATACTCAGCGTGGAAAATTAGCGAATTAATCGTCGCGCTATACTCGATGAATTTATCCTGCCTGAGAGAATCATTCATTCAGCGTCTGTAATTTTCCGTAAATCTGCGCGTCATCCCTGTGAATCACTCGCGACCGTGTTGTTTTTACTCGCGGGGCCGATTTCCCCTTTCTGAATTGCACTACACAGCTGATCCTGTATATAGCTATAGGCGAGTGAAGAGTATACCTATAGGGGGTGGAAGCTTTACGCCCGGGACGTGTCGGAGGCGCACATCCCTCGATTTTTCCCGGGTCGGCAGACGTGCTGCCCTGAAAAGAAGAAGTTTTTCAAGCCACCGCACGGTGTCTGTGTGTGTACTCGTGTGCAAACGTCTTGTTTACATTCGGTGAAAGATTGCTGCTATAAAATCATAGCTACTTCCGAGTTGGATTACGCGAGTTGTATTATCGTTTACGCAGCGTTTCGCCAGCAGAACAATATTTTGCTTTTAATATATTTAATTTCTCGTATGTTGTACATGCCCAAAATGTATAGTATCCGGCAAATTCAGTGAAACTGTAGTGCAATAATTTTTAGAGCGAGCATAAAGTATGCACTTAAAAGTGCGATGTAGAAAATTTTCGTCGCGATGAAAGGGTTTTTTGCTCTGGAATGGCTAGGGTCCAGCTTTTTAAAAAAAATTCCTATCTTTAATGAAATGAGAGCGCGTGCGAGGAGCTGACGCAAGTGCGCTTATTCGGAATGAAATGGTGTTTGAATTTTTTTTGTATAAATCATCAAGGTCTTCGTAATACGAATACTGCGCAACGCTGGGAAATTCAATATTTATCAGCGTAAATGCTTGCTGCAGCTAACTAACCAGAATAATGGTGAATAATTAGTTTATTTTAAAATAATTAAATTTGATGATTCTGAAATGCATCGACATCCGCGCTCTCAAAGAAATTCCGAGTAATAACGATTCGCAGCGCGCTTCGTTCCAGAAAATATCCGCGGGCGCTAATTTTTTATCTTGCGAATTTCTTTGAACCCAATGAATGCGGAAGGACGTTTCAGCGCGTTATATCTTCAAAGTCTGTGTGAGTGAGCGTGGAATCCTTGTAATTAAAAGCAGTACATTACCAACTTTATCTCGAGGAACTCTCTCTCTCTCTCTCACTCTCTCTCTCTCTCTCTCTCTCTCTCTCTCTCTCTCTCTCTCTCTCTCTCTCTCTCTCTCCCACTTTACCTCCTTTCCTGTTTTTCCGCCTCTCGGTCTTTGCGAACGCGAGTGTATTATTGTCGTATTTTCTTTAAACACACACACACACGCGCGCGCGCGCGGCTGCCTGTCAAGCGCGTGCTCTCGTGCACTTGTTTATTTCTGTCGAAACGCGCCCACGAGACAGCTAATTGCGCGATGAGCTCGATGCTTTTTTAACTCCGAACGAAACCGCCTCTTGGGACACGTGTTTAAAAATTTCCACGAAAACGGCGTTACACTACTGGTGAAAATTTGCGGTGCAAATATTATATCCGCACGAGACGACACACATATGGCATACGCGAAAAAAATCAGGACATCGAGCACGAGAGACGCGACAACGACGACGATCACCGCGGGGTGAATAATCGCTCGCGATTAAAGCGTTGCAAAGCCATCGCCGCATTATTCACATCGTTGAGAGCGGCATGTAAACATAACGCGGCCGAAAACGGGATCGGAAAATAAGCCCACTAACTGAAAGCGAGCCTCGCTCTCCTTTCAATTCCAGGAAGTAATTTCCTCGGCGCTCGCTTGCAGAGAGCGTTTTTATTCGGGCGTAATCTCGCAGCGCGGAATGATAAATTGCCCGCGAGAAATGAAAACACATCGCGAGCGGATATATTAAAGCTTCGAGAAGCGCCGAGTAAGAGCTGAGGTTCGTGGGCCTGTCTGTATATGGCGGTGTGAGTGTGTGTGTGTGTGTATATATATATATATAGAGCTCGGCTTATGCCTATTCGTGCGCGAGAATCGACTCTTTTTTGCGAACGCGCGCGCTGGTATCTCGAATTTTCGGGAAGGAAGTGTCATAAGAAGCGCGCGTGACAAACGCGCGAGCTGAATTCGTGATCCCTTTTTTATCCCGACGCGATGGAGCTTCGTCTCTTTTAAAGTTGCGTAAATATATTGTATACGCGCGATGAGTGGAATTTTTATTTTGTTTGGCCAGATTCAGTCTATTTTCGCAAAATTCTGACAACATCTTTTTCATAGTGAAGTTTCCAGGAATTTTTCAATTCTATCCAGCGTCTACTAATGAAATCAAATTACGAAAGGACATTTTGTCACCGCGTCTATATACACGAGAAATATTTGAACTTCGCGCGCGATTCAACGGCTCGCGTCAGCACGTACAGCCTAAATATTCATAGAAATAAATGATCATCGAATTGCGACTCGATCGAACTCACTTCGTAACATCATCGTCGAAAAATGTCAATTGCGCGTCTCTCTGCAGTGTGGAGACGATTTTCGCGCCGCGGAAAAATGCGCCGACGATTGTTTGCGCAGTTGCGCGTGACGTTTGCCTCGATGAAAGACACAGAGAAGCCGCGCGGACGATTGTCACAAGCACACGCCCGCCGCGACTTCGTTTAGCCACGAGTCGAGCTGTGCAGCTGTTAATTTTAAGTGTCTTCGTCGTTGCCCGGGTCGTAATACGCCGCGTGTCGGCTCAATTGTTTTTCGCGCTGAGAGACGAAGCGCTCAATTATCGGCGGAGAGAATTTTTTTCGAATCGCGTACGGCGAGCTGATAATTGTCACGATGTTTTTGTTGTTTGACATTTTGTATAAACGATTAAGCTTTTTACGCAGCGAAAAAAGTAATTTGCGAGAAGGCTATATTTTTAAGATTGAAGCTTTATTATTGTAGCTTAATTATGCGGTGAATAACTATATGATAATATTATTAGTCATTTTAATTTCGTAAAAAGAATGCACGATACGGAGCGCGCACAGATTTAAATCTGATATAATATCCTGCATTAGTTTAAAAAACTTAATATTCGCCGGATTATAATTTGCAGCTCGATATGCATTATGCAAAGAGCATCCCATCCTTTGACAAACAAAGTCTCTTATATGACCTGCCTATGAAAAAAAATTCAACAATGGCGCATTTGCATGATGGAATTCCGAGCGGCGTTTAAGGAATCAATGAGGTCGAATAATGCTGCTATATAATACACTATACGTATAGAAGCCAACCGTCTTTTCGATCATCTAATGTATACCTATACGAAAGAGAGAGAGAGAGAGAGAGAGAGAGAGAGAAACGATATTACAACGGCGGAGGGATAGTCGATTATCTTTCAATGCCGCACATCTATCTCTCTTATAATCTCATCGATCGAGTCCAAACGACCGATCAAAACTGTTCGGCGAAGTAGCGCTCGTTTATGAAATATCGCATTACATAATGAAGATAAACCGTGTGTATTTGGTCAATAGCGGATACGTCAGTGAGACAACAGTGCCGACGACGAGTATATAATTAGGAATTACAAAGCGTTTATCAGAGCCACAGTAGGTTACACAGCCGAGAAGATAAATCAGTGACACTCGCAGGTGTGCGAGAAAAGAAAAAACGAATCTTTCCGCTACGATTAATAAACCATACATAATTCACTACATAAAAGAGCGAGACCAGCAGTGACAGTGTAGCCTCGCGTCGAGATGGAAAAGGCGCAAGAAAAGTACAACGCGCGCGCCGCGCAATTAACGAGCCGCAAAGGAGGAATCGACAACAAAGCGCCACGCGTATACAGCTACTATAGACACCGTCTCGTATACATAAACAATGACGATTTCCCCTCCGAGCGTCGCGTCGTCTCTCGGAGCACGGAGAAAAGATAAAGAACGACAGAAAAAAAGAGCGCGAAACAAAGGCGCGCTATTACTCACGCCTAATGTACATCCTTTTCTCGCGTGATGATACGCGCGATGTGCTTATTAATAGAAGAGGGCCATACTATAACGGAGAGAGGAGAGAAAATAAAAGGGAAAATTAGGAAATCCGCGCAGCATCATCTCTCTCTCTCTCTCTCTCTCTCTCTCTCTCTCTCTTTCGCTCTCTCTCTCCCGAGGGATCGCGATAATTTACGAGCCGCAATGAGTGTCAATCAGGGGACGGCCTATGGCGAGATATTAATTGATCGAGTCGAGAACTAAGTGATCGCTTTCTTCTTTTTTTTCTTTCTCTCTCGCTCGCTCTGAATTCCGCACAGGTATACTCGGATACAGAGCTTGCGCGTCTCCTAAGTAATCGATTGCGAGACTCTCCGCCACCTTTTTCCTCCAGCACGGCTAACAACCGATGTAGGAGGACTTTTTCCTTTCTCTCTCTCTCTCTCTCTCTCTCTCTCTCTCACTCTCTCTCGCTCGCGCCTTTGTAGTGGATGAAACAACGCGGAAGCGGAGGCGGCAGGATCAGCCAGCTGAGAAATTGGAAATTTTCTCCCGTGACGTTGAACGGGGGGATGAATGATTCGGGAAGCCGCGTGTACGGCTACTAACCTCGCCTCGGGTTATTAATAATGCAAGACGCTTCGAACTTTCGTAAGATCGACTAGACTAGACGCTCGCGCGTTATTTTAACCTGGAATCCATACAGCCATGCGTATAGTTTGACACAAGACCGTGCGCGAGAACTCCGCAAGCTCTCGTCATATATTTAGAGCTTTCAAGCCTTATTCGCGTGTCGACGCGTAATTTCGCTGCGCGCTGCATAATACATACCCCTTTGTCCGGATACATACTTTATGGACGAGCTTTTAAACTTTGTCATTTTTCCAAGTGGAATCTGGTATTCATGATCTTCTCGCCCCGTAGTCGCGTTATGACGACTGCGGCTGATTTTTTCGCGTGAAAATTTTATGCAAATTCGACCTTATCGAGTTCGCCGTCGCTGCTCGCGCGTACGCGTGAATACACTCAAAGATGCGCAGCTTGTGAAGTGAAAATCAAAATGCGGGAAGTATAAATTATTCCCCGCAACTTTGAGGAAATTTAGTCTAGGGGAAAAAAGCTCGTCAAGAACGAAAGGGCGGAAGATTCGATTTTTACCACGCGTGCAAGGAGTTATACGGAGAGCGCAATTAAGCCGCGATAAATAAAAAGCTTCCTCTCTCTTTCGATATCCGCAAGTTTTCCAACGGTAAATATCGATCCTCGCATATACACAAGCGCGCACGTGATACTGCGTAAAATATAGATCGCGCGCCGAATTATTTTCCGTTTATGAATATTCAACGCAATCGGAGATACACACAAATGACATATTTTAAGCGATTAAATATTTCTTTTTCGAGCTATCTGTCGGCCTAGATATGTACACCGCACAGGAGGCAGCCGAGCAAACAGCACCGTCCCACCTCTCTCGCGTTATATGGCGAGCGACGAAACTGTTTTTCGAAACGATTGCACAAATATTTTCTTATCGAGTATTTTCTTAACCGAAGCAGCAGCGCGGGTATAAGAAGACAGAGAGAGAGAGAGAGAGAGAGAGAGAGAGAGAGAGAGAGAGAGAGAGAGAGAGAGAGAGAGAGAGAGAGAGAGAGAGAGAGAGAGAGAGAGAGAGAGAGAGAGAGAGAGAGAGAGAGAGTGGAAAAAGAAGAGGCGGAAGCAAAAAAGTGAGAGAGACGAGGTACGGGGAGAAAATAAAAAGCGTCAAAGGAAGGTTTAGAGGGTTATTCGTCTGTATGTGCACAGCGAGAGCGAGAGCTTCTGAACATACGTGGCGAGACGAGGGATGAAACGAGCTTTCACAAATTTGTGCAAGCTTGCTTTTTCTTTTTCAGCATCGTAGCTGAAACAGTTTGTCGATGAGCTTTTATACTTATTCTTTTGACTAAGGCTACTTAATTAAATACTGGCTTATTCATGGATTTCATTATTCTACCATATATTAGTATGATTCGAATGTGTAAAACATTTTTAGCAGTAGACAGGCGGATTATGTAATCGAATCAAAGTGCTAATTTCGAAGACAAATTTTCAGGCTCTCATACTATGTCGTGTCATAACTTCATGAAATAACTTCGAACAGATGTTACGGCAACTTGCGTTTGTTAATTATCTGTGTATAAATACTACTGCAATTATTTTTATTTGAAGGCATGATTCAGTACTATTTGTAGACCCGTAATTTGTTTAAGAAGGAATGCACGGGAAGTAAGTCTCCGAATATTGGCAACAATTTTCGGGTTTTCGAACGCACACATATACTTTGGGAAATACTATGTTTAAGTCAAGCTTGACTATATAGGCTACCGCGTCTGGCTCGTACACCGATGAACTACTAATTCCGAGTATAAGAGAAGAAGTGACTAAAGCCAACTGCATTAACCATTTCAAATCAAAGCTCAACGACGACTTGGGAATACATTTTTTTTCATGCTGCATATTCCCTTGAATTTTTCAGCCGCATGAATAGCGAAAGCAATGACGTCATGATTTCATAGCATCCGCAGTGCGCAACTACGTCCCCAAAGAAATCCTACATCGCCGATATCGATTATTCCGCGAAAGAAAAAAGTAACAATAAAAGCATCGTGTCTTTGCTCATCGCTAATATACTCTCTAACAGAGAAAAAGGAGATCCCGATGTCGTCACCTTCCCTGTGGAAATTACTTCATGCATCATAATTTATTTCTCCAATCTATATAAGTACGCATTGATATAGGACAGAGGTATTTTTTTAGTTTTTTTTCTTTATGCAAATAATGCCATTTATCTTTATCAAGGCATCATATTGCTTCGAACTCGAGATACGATCGACCGAGGGAGGCGCAGGAAAAGATTGGCTTTCTTTGATAAAATTATTGAACCGCGGACGCAATTGGAGAATAACGACGAGTTTCGTTAAATTTTTTTTCCATATCTCGTATGGCTTTTCTACATACCGATGCCTAACTCGCTTTCAGACAGAGTCTGATAAAGCTAACAAAAAGCATACTGTTTCGTTAAGTGGAAAACGTAAATGTGTGTGGCGCTTTGTATAATTAAAATTTATTGCACGCCTTGTAAAGTAGTGAGAGACGATAAGGGTATGACTGTCAGGCACCCTCTTAAAAGCTTACAATTACATTTCACATAATGGCCATAAAGGATAGGTTTACGACGCTTTGCCCATTATCTTGGCCGTTTCAATCACGCGATATCAGCGCCGCTGTAATACGACCTTAACATGAATTTTCGTTCTTATTCTCGAATGCACACGATGTACCTTGAACTCTTTTAACGGGTTTATTTGCCAAGTTCACACGTTGTGTTATACCTGTGGTGGGCGGAAAAATGATTGCTTTTATAGGTATTCGTATTCCATACGCCAGTAGATTGATATCGAGTATTGAAACCGTATCCTTTTCCGAAAAATCTTACACAAAACACATCCACTTTTTCTGCGAAATCCAACTTGGATAAATGTTCTCGCGCATATGGCAACCGTTTTATTTCCTCCTTTTATTTAAACAAATCGACGAAACGAACTTGCGAACATCAGCGTTTTAAATAAAAAAATAAGAAAATTGATTCATCACAGTGCAGTAATTATTCGCAGCGAAATAGTTTTCGCTGATCCCCGTCACGTAAGAAAAAGCTAACGCGCGCGTTAATTCCACAAGAGTGATTTTCGCGCTCTCACCTCGTCGCTATACATACATACGTACACGCAGGTCTAAGTGCTCGATTGGACGTGCGATGTGTAGCTACATAAAAAGTCTACGCGTCTCGTCCGTCGCGTCGCCTAAATAAGGCTCGATCTCTCGCGCAACGTGCTCAGCTCTTATCAAACGTCGAAGAATCGGAGCCGAGCTACTCGAGGAGAGAAATTCCTTTCACGCTCGACTGGCTATACAGACGCGGAAGAAGAAGAACAGATTAATTTTTTCTCTCCACTGCAGACGCTGCTATATACCTACACACGACGGAGTAGAGTATAAGCTGCTGCAGTGCGGCGCTAAAAATGTTACGGGTGTACTGTACCGGCGCATTGTGTTTTAATTAATGAATTTTCCGCGCGCGCTTCTTACCTCCCGCTTTTTCTCTCTCTCTCTCTCTCTCTCTCTCTCTCTCTCTCGCGCGGCCGGTTATGAAACCGGAATGCAAATAGCTGCAGTAGCGGATCTTGATATTCGACTTTTTCTCGAACGACGCGACGATGTAATCTAATGTGCGTTATTTTGCTTCGAGGTTTTTCGCCTTGTCATCCTCGTCGTCGCTTGTATCGCGTACACGTTTGTAACCGACTCGATATGATCGACTATTACATACCTTTTTGCGCGTAGGTGTTGAGATTTATAGTTGGAAAACCTTTGGAATCGACTAGTTCTTTCAAATTTCCTAGAGAGAGGAGCTAGTCTCGAAAAGTAACGCGTTGTGTATTTTTATCTTTATACGCGTTACGTAAACGCGGCGAGAATTCTTTCGCTCTATATTATGTTATCCAACGCGCGCTCCGGGCCAATTTGGAAATTGACAAAGCACCGACAGCGCGGTGTGTGCAAGAGAAAATAACTTTTTTAAGCCTAGCGATTATCGATGGACTGCAGTCACAAAATTTTACTAATTTCTTGCAATTTGTAAAGTCAAAGATAAAAGTATACCAACTAAATCAGATAAAAACCCTGTTTCAATAATAGCAATAAAACAATTATAGCATGAGCGGCCCGAAAAGACAGTTCTGAGATAGATATACCGCTATAAACACATCATATGCGCAGACTCTGATCAGGGAAAGTGAAAAGCGCTCACGCGCCACATATCTTCGCTCGACAAAGACTGTCGAAAATGGGTATTCGGCATATACTATAACTCGGCACGACATTGCGCCGAAGAATATCATAACTCTTTCCCGATTATTTCGCGCACTTCCAAGCACATTCAATTAAAAACAAATGACGCGCGTCCTCGGGCTCATTAGGTAAACATGAAGCAGAGATTTGCGCTAAGACGAGCACCTTTGCAGTCCCCTCCCAAAACGTCGCTCGACACCCTCTCCCCCAGAGGAGCACTTTTTAATTTCCAGCACAAATCTCCTGAAATAACGGCGCGGTAACTTTCTCGGGGAAAAAAGAATGAAACCCGAGCGAGATAAGCTCTCGACTGTGTTCTATACACTGCAGAGTGGTGAGAGAGAGAGAGAGAGAGAGAGGGGGGGAATAAAAGCGGGAATATCCTTCATCGCGCACGCGGTCCAGGACTCTCTCGCGACCTTATTAAGAAAACAGGCGCATAGCTCGAGCACTTGGGATTCTGGCGATTTCTTCCTCTGGCGCGATATATCTCTCTCTGCTGTCGCGAAATGGGCGCAAGCGAGACGACACGTATAAGCTATACACACGCGATGCATAGAAACGGCTCTTGTGCAGAGGCGACGACGACGACGATCTCGCGAGCGATCGACCCGCCGTTAGATCATTAGGGAGCTTCAGCAGCTTCGCGTCGCTCTTGAGCTTTTGTTCTAATTTTAAAGGCTTTCGCCGCCAAAGTTTTCTCGCGCGCTCGCAAATACGCGGCTACAGACGCTTGGACTGTTTTCCGAGTTTTTTTCGGCTCGCGGGAACAAATTCGTTACTTTGCTTTTGACGAGGCAGCTCTCTTTTTCATCCAATAAGCTCGAGTATCTCTGGCGGCGGAAAAAGAGAGAGAGAGAGAGAGAGAGAAAGGGAAAAAATGAAGAAGCCGCGAAGGTCGTCTGCATCGTCTCCGAGAGACTGGTCTCGACCCAATTCCCGGCCCGATAAATAGCAGCTGCAGCGGCGACAGATGCATCGCTCGGCCGCATAATCGATCTCATTACACCGGCGGCACTTCATCTTCACATCGTCGCGACGACCTCCAATCAGCCCCGCGCGCATATCCCGAGGCTGCACGCGAGCCAGAGACCGTAGCAAGACCGGGATTCCCTTTGCTCGCTATATACACTTTGATTCCTCTCTAAATTACGTCCCTAACTTTGGCCTTTTTTGGTCCTTAATTCTCTTTCACTATCTCGTTATGCCCGAGCCACGTGCATAATACAGGCATAGCTATATCTATATGGGCTGGATCGCGTGGGTGAAAAGTTGTTAGCCATGGGCTGAATTGGAAATACCGGGAATTCGACGCGGAATACCGAATGCGCTCCAGCCAGTCAATGGAACCAGAGATGTATCTATAGGCCATGCAGAGGAGAGGACGAAAATTGCTTTCCGAAGTGCAGGCATTGCGATGCTTTTTATTTAAAAAAAATTGAGCACTGGATTTATGCCCGCGCGAGAGAGCTTGCTCTCTATTACGAGAAACTTTTATTGCATTCCGCAAGCGAAGTCGCGACTGTATCTGAATATTTCCGAGGAACTTTTAGCATAAGTTTCGATCTGGCTAAATCGATCTTGAACTTTTTACACCGACTACAAATTACCGTGCACATTCTTTTATTTTTGACGCAGCAGCTCTTGAAGCTTGAAAAAGCCGCGTAAAATTTTACTATCGAGCTGCGCCGCTAGTGCCCAGGCAGCGACAGCAGGTATATTCGGAAACACGTATATAACCATTCGTTATTTTTATTAAACGTGAAATACTGTGTCGGAAAGGATTACCCGTCCTCATACGAGTGATTTACGAATCAATGCTGGAAGCAAAGTAAACCCACACTGCACGACTTGATTAATAATAATCTGTCTGGAAAAAGCGAGCCGAGAGATATCACACACGCGCACTTTCGATGCGTTAATTTTTTTTCAGGAGATTCCCATACTTTATACGAGAGTCTCGTCTTCGAGCTTTCTGCATCGGGACGTCGAGAATATTTCTCAGCATTACCGTCAGTCAGCTCGAAAAAGCCTCGTCAATCACACACACGAAGCCCGCACAATGTGACTTTCCCGTCAAAGCTCGTCGGCCGCAATAAATCCTCGCAATAACGAATCTGCAGCTTCGCATCAATCATTGTTATGTAGTACACACGCCGCGGCACTACACTCATTCCTCAGCAGCAGCAGCAGCATCGTCTTCTCCAATAAACGCACTTTGATCTTCGATCGATCGTAGCACACCGAGCACAAACGTCGTGGCCCTTGAAAAAAAACCTGCTGTCGTGCTACTTCCTCTCGCTTCTTTTTTTTCTCCTCGGCGAAATGCGACGCTTTTACGCGACAAAATAATGCCGAGACGGAGAGAATGAGCTATTTCAGTCGCTCCTGATCTACACTCTACTACTTCTCGCGTTTCGTCGAATTCCACGGGCGACTGATTAGACTGTCGGGGAGAGGTGCGATTAACAAATTGCGGTTGTTGAACTCTTTTTGCAAACATTTTCATACATGATATTCGTGAACGTATAGGTCTCGATTCATCAGCGGCTCAGAGAGGCAGAAAACAAACACGGCCCGGTCAATTTAAATGCAAATCCACGCGGAGCTCGGAATTCTACGGAGAAAAGCCCGCTGGCTTTCTTTATTCGGATCGAGCGAGCTTCGATCCATATTAGCCCCTCCGGCTTTTTTTCTCTTTTCCCGCGATGCAGCGTGTGATATACGCCCTTAACGAGGCTGCGGCGCGCGATTAATTAGTGTGTGTGTCACGCGCTCGAAATTCACGCCAGATATCTTTTAGTGCCTCTCCGCAAGGCTGAGGGAAAAATCTTTGGGTAAAGTAGTTCTCGCGGAGCTAAAGCGACCGTGTAAAGTATTCATTCTGACGAGAGCTTGTTTTTTCTCGAGCCATTAATTTATCGACGCGCGTTGCGCGAATTTTTTTTTTTTTTTTTTTAATATTAAGAAGCTTCTTATTTCGCGCGCGAACACAACGGTATATTAGATGGTATTTATAGCGGCCGCGCACATTGTTCCCAGAAAATATTGTCATGCAAATGACGGACGGCTTTCAGGCGCATAACTCATTTGGGGGAGCGATCCTTTTACAGGATTCATAAGTCGTAGGTGTTTTATAACGTCGAGAAAAATTGAACGAGCTTTCATCTCGACGAGTCTCGTGCAATTAGCAGAGAGCGTTTCGGAGGTGTTCGATCACCGAAAAAACAAGATAATCTCGCTGATATCTACAATCAACATTCTAAAGCAGCGTATACTCCCAAGACTGAGCCAATAATAACACGTCGCGATCCGAGTAATTTATCGAGCACTTCGAGAAGAGAGTCTGGCCGGTCAAATATTTGCGCAGTACGCGTACAACGCAAAGTTCGCGCAACTTCTGTATAATAGATCTATTCACAAAACAGCTGTGCTTCCCCGTCTCCGTGAAACAGCTCTAGAATCGACTTATTCGATATCATACACAGTCTCTTCGAATTCGGCATCACGGTCGGCGCGTAAAAATTTTATTGCGCGCCCGCGCAAATTGAAGTCGTAAAGAAGGTTTCATTGACGGGCGGCGAATTTTCGCGCCGAGGAAAGAAAACACACACACGCGCGCGCGCGGTATAGCGAAACGAGGAAAAAAAGCCGAAGAAGCACATCATCGCGCAGTCACGTCAGCCGCAACAACAACGTCTATTTTCCACGCGAGCGCACTACGTAATCCGCGACCCGCATTTCCTTCTTCCGGATCGAGCTGCATCAGCAGCAGCAGTCGCACAGGACACTCACCTCGCGAATATTTCTTTTTTTTTTGTCTCGTTTCGCCCGATAATATTCGCTATCGATTGGTGTAAACGAAGTTGACGAAGCCGGGAAAACTGGCGAATTAGGTTCTCGCCGTGACCTTTGAGTCTGCATATAGTTTCCCGCGCACGCACACACTCTCCCTCGATCATTCGTCGTCGGCGAGGCCCTGCCAAAAGTGCGTTCTGACAGCGAGAGGAAGAAGCATCGGCAGCCGCGGCGTATATACTTATCGCTGAAATTCCGTACTTTTGAAAAATTGCAGGCCGCACTAGAACTTCCCGTAACTACTAGCACGCGGTGTCCTCATACGACGACGTATCGTGTGCGGATTTGCAATAACAATAATAGAGCTCGCGAGCGCGGAGCAGCAGGCTCAAGAGCAGCCGCCGTCGCGCATGCTGCTGCTGGACTGAGCCAATATGGCCCGTCGCCGTAGTCTCCCGCCACCGCGACGTCGCGTCCCTACTACCTACTCGTTCGCGCGCACGCAGCAGCACCTCGGGCGCATTATGCTCTCTCTCTCTCTCTCTCTCTCTCTCTCTCTCTCTCTC
>JAZHPH010000046.1:267227-303834 GCA_037356405.1 Nasonia oneida
GAGAGAGAGAGAGAGAGAGAGAGAGAGAGAGAGAGAAGGAGAGAGAGAAATGGTAGACTTGTTAGTGTAGTTATTGCAAGGAACACAGGCGCGATGACTTTCGGAGCTGCGGTTATACGGTTTCAGCGAATTTGGAAGTGGATAAGCTGATGGGATATGTAAGCGTATTTACGCGCGCGTGTGCGCGAGGAGTCGGCTGAATTATTAGGTTGTAATTATTTAGTCGGAATTACAGGGCCTTATTCGTGTAATTTCGGCGCGATGCGACTGAGCTGCATTACGAGATGAGAGCATTTCCACGAGTTGAAATGGTAATGCACCCGCGGAATGAATAAATAATTTTTTAGCTGATTAATGACACAGTTTGCTTCGGGAAGGCTATTCTGGTTTGTTCGAACTTGTGCACTACTTTTCCGCACACGAGGACAGTAGCGAAAGACAGCCACAGCAATACAAACGCAATGGTACTCGACGAGAAAAAAGGGCGCTGTATGCAATCGTAAAAAAAGATATGCCTCTAGAATTGTTTCCTTTCATACGGAAAGCCGCATTCGTTTTAAATCTAAAATGTTTGCTCTTGTTCCATCTTTCGAGCTACTCCAGAGCTTTCAGAGCCTCTCTGTTAGCGAATTTTCTATCTCTTCTTCTCCCAGGCTATGTCTTCCCTGCGAGGGAGAGAGAGTCGAACATGTTCTGCATACGGAAACCGTACGTGTATACGCCTTCTCCTCGAGATATTAAGAGTGCCGAGAGACAAAAGAATATTGCGTGTTATACGCGAAAGAATTTCCTCGTTATATGCCTTGCGATTATATTTACAAAAAATGAGAGCAACATTGTTTCGCTGTGTTGAGTAACAATCTTCTAATATATTGAACCCTGTTTATACATTATTCACCGAGTGTATTCAAGTTCTTACGCAACTTGCCGACACACGTCCCAAAGTTTTTACTCCGTAATTCGCCGATATTACGAAACTTCTTTAATATGTAGACAAAGATTTAAGGATAAATGACTGATGTCGAACCGCACGCACGCAATAAGTAGCCGCAGACTTTTTCGACTCGATCTGTACAGTCGAGCTCAGCCGGAACAAGTTCGCAGCGAAGAATTCGCTGCAGAGATTTGTGTCTCAAAAATTCGAGCTTAATTCGCCGAGAAAGAGCTTAGAAGCGAGTAAATCCTTTCTCTCTGCCGGTGACGCCAGGTCTCGGACGTGTCTCCTTCAGCTTAGACGTGTTCAACCGGGAGGATAACTCCGCCGAGTTCCGTGTCGGGTATAGTATAATACATGTATACCTGCTCGGGTAGAAGAGGTAAGTACAAAGGAGAGAGCCTGGGATGGCAACAGTCGTAGAAAGGACAGAGCTATTAAGGAGGAGAAAAAGTGAATAAGGCGCTGGAAAGAAAATTACAACGATGAATGCGCAGCTGCGGAAGCGTCTTCTATTGCGCTCAAGTACGTTGAGATATTTATTTTTGCTCTGCGATTCGAGGGATATGCTTTTATACGAAGGAATTTTTGTTTGTTTTTCGTCATCTCTACAGCGCAGAGCGGGATTGTTTTGTCGATGCTCTAGGTACACTGTTTTATCTTCGCGGGTTAACGGAAGATGTAATGGAAGTTATTTATATATAGCTTCCGACGGTTTATGAAGTAATAGACTTGTTACACTCTCGATATTTTTAACGGTATACACTTTGACCCTAGGTATGCTGTGTGAACTTTATTGCCATGACCTCGTGGCAGGATTTTGCTCGTTAAAACAGTGTGTCTTAACGAATTTTCAATATCGGACTCGCGATAATAACGTTCACGTGACGAATTGCATGTATAGCGTTAGTGTTATACCGAAGAAGGCTTTTTCTGAAAATTTGATACCTTTATAATCTTCGTGGAATCTTCACGCTTCAAATTTTTATAGAAAATAGCACTAACTTGTATTAGCCTTTCGCTCGTATTTCCAACATTGAAGACGTATCAGCTTAAAAGCTACTAAAGTATGTCTTTGAAATATACTGAATTGAATATTTGACGATGTATAAAACGCTCGAAAAATGTGACATGCATAAGGGAGTACCATGAAAATTCGATTGGAAAATATCGAGAAAATGATAAGCTACAAGCTAAGTTCGCGCGAATATTACAACTTGTTTAAATAAAAATGTGACATGTAGCAAGTAACTTCGAATCCGTCGCAGAATTCTATTTTTAATGCTTTACGTGTATCTCCGCAATAACAAAACTTAATATATTTCTCCGTCGTGCTTCAGAAGTGACTTTTATATTTTATGAAAGTTGCAATGCCCGATTTGTCTGTGATTTGTAGTTTTCTGGTATCAGCCAGGCAAAATTAAATCTTCTTTGATCTTGAAGCCAGATTCTCTTATTTACAGCATTAAGTTATTAAATTTCTTTTTCGAGCTTATAAAATATAAGCGTATTTTAGGAGAGGCACTTCTCGAAACAATCAATCTTAATTAAGGTAATTCATTTGTTTCAACTACCGCAACAACAGACAGTGAACATACCCACGCTAACTTTGAAAGTTTTGGTTTATATTCACGCAACATAAATATATATCTTTTCGGTGCAAATATGCTAATATATTACGCTAATATAACTTTACAGAAATCCTACCAACTTTTTCAAACTATGAAGAAGTTTCGTCAACGGAAAATTGTTTTTTTTTAAAGACAGGTGACTAGTTACTGATTATCAGCAGAAGATACGCGATGTTCATCAGCTAGTTTTGATGAAACAATAATTAAGATGCAAGGGTCGATAAGGAAGCTACAACTGAGCATGAATATTAAAATTTATTCATAAGCTGTAATTTCGAGTCTTTGAGGTCAGGCGCGTACACTCTCCAAGAAGAAACATGATTAAAAAAGACAAGCAGGTCGTTTGTAACGAGTAACAGACCGCAGAGTCGTTTAAACACAATGCATCGCCGTACAAATTTTATAGACAAATCAGCCGGAACTCGGTCGGTCGTAGCAGCCCTCCAGACATCATTTTTATTCCCAAAACGCAGAGGAAAAAATGAAGCGAATGACCGTCAGAAGAGCCGTCCTGATTACAACCACGTTGTTTTTCCCGTAAAAAAGCACAAGGACGAAGCGGAAAACGAGCGCACACGTACCATCGAAAAAACCAAGAGAGAGATCCTCTCTGAACAAGAGGTCGTAAATTTAAAGATCTAAATAAAGCAGTCGGATGACTGATCGAAAGGCCAGATTCAGGATAGTCGCAGGGGGAGAATAAGATGCACGAAGCTCTCGTCGTGTATGCGCTTAGCCGGGCACAAATCCAGAGAAGGGTGTGCCTGAAGAGGAAAGCGTAGGCGAAAAGGGGATCAATAGATTGTACGGCTGCTGCTTAATTTACTCTCGGTTACATCTCGACGCTGCTGCGTCTTGTTTCGAAGTTTTTACGTATACGCCCAAGCCATTCGGAAATTCGACAGTCGCTATACGGTCGAATGAATCGTAAAGAGTCTACGCGCGCAGTGTTTTTCTTTCCTTCTTTTTCCGTACTTCTCAGGCAAATAAATGCGTGATTTGGAAAATTCGATTTTACTCAAAGTCCTCCTCGTATTCATGCGCCGCGAGGCTGATGAGAATCTCTCGCCGGGGTCAATATTTGCAGCGACTAATGCGCCGACTCTCTGAATGAATCAATTGATGCTTTTAATTAAATGGTGGGCGAGGAGCGAAGGAAATGATTGTATACAGATCGGTCTTATTTGATTACATTCAGTGACGTTGGAGTCAAAAACGTCGAGGACGGAATTGGAATTCCGATCGGCGATTATAGTAATTTCAAATTTGAAATATCAACTTTACAACGAACGGCGGCCTAACACACACACACACACAGAGCGGCTTTTTGATCAATATGAGTCATCTGCAAGCAGTCACGTACGTCCTGACTTGCTACTCCACTGGCAACTTCCAGAAATGGACTCTCGGTACTCTGGGGGCTTGGCGGATGCGCAAAATACAGTCGCGCTCTGTACTTCTGCAATTATCGTTTTCTCGCTGAATCGGGTTCTCTGGCGAAATCGATCGAGCGCGGCACTATATATAGGTGTACCTTTCGAATATAGTGAGTATAAGGATGGCGATTTAAAATCCATAAAATTTTCATATCGCCCACCGGTATTTATTATGTCAGTATGAGAAAGATGAGTAAAGTTGAAACGGCCTCAAGTTGGAATGACTTTACCGTTCAATGTGTGTTTTAGTGGATATTAGATGATGTACAATAATATTGCGGCGATAAAGAAAAGTTAGATCGAGTATAAAACGCCTTTATAAAAATAAAATTGGAACCGCCGAAGGAGTTATCGGTTGAGAGGAAAAAAAAACGATTCTGTGTTTTACATTTTATCTGCAAATAGTCGACGTTAGCGAATAATAAGGTAAGTTTTTACAACACCACGAGTGTCTAATCTCTAGTCTATTTCCTGCGCGCGGTTATCGGTGTTTTTTCAGTTATACAGTACTAGTTTTATTGCCAGGAGGCTTTTTCAATCAGATTAAGCAATTCAAGACGACGTACTCTTGATTTGTTTGAACAAGTTAAAACTTGAAGTTGTAAGTGATCCGAGTCGTAGATATCAACGTCAGCTCTAGTTACGCACGAAAATCGATTTAAATCACTCGTTTTATTTTTATTTTTTTTATAGTTTTGTTTGTTGAACGTGAATGAGTCGCACACGTTTCTACAAAAAATTGTAAATCAAATCGCGAGATCAATATAAATTCCTCTCGAAAAATTGAATCATATCTCAGTCCCTAATTTATACGTCAACTCGAGAATAACTACGTCACCGTTGACGTTGCAACGCAGTAAATATTCCGTACGCTTGGTACATATCTTTAAAACTCGTCGAATCATCTGTTCGATCGATCGAGTTCGCATTATTAGACGCACAAAAGCGGCCCGATAATATGCTCTCCTCCATTATCGCAGACGAATACATCAGGGGCCGAGCGAAATTGTAACTACAGTCGAAATATGTAAAGCGTCGAGGGTATCAAGCCGCAATTGTAAATCCAAATGAGAGGGAGGTCGAATCTAATTGCCTGAAAAAGTATCAGGAGCGCAGGCGGGCGAGCCACGCGCACACAACAATAACCGTTCGATGAAACGCGATCGCGTTCATCGAGCCGAATGCAATTACAATCGCTGCATTGTTATTTTCGGAGTTATACATATAGCTGCAGACAGGGCAGAGCATGCGGCGCTTGAAAAAGTTCTGCTTTCGAAAGCTCGGGGCCGTTTTCCCAATTCATTGCGGAGCTCGTATAGCGTGAACTGCGCCGATATCGGAACAACGACTGCAGAAACTTCTAACGACGCCAGTGCAGCTGGAATCGGCCAATTATTCCGCATAAATATGCACATGAACAACGAATTTCACTTGTTTGTGGACAAGGCGTCGTACAGAGGGAAAGTGCGCGTGCGGTGACACTTTTTGAATGGACGTCACGTAGTGCTCTGCCAGGCGCGATGATTGTATCTCGAGACAACGACGGCGACGAGCTCTCGTTATCAACTCGTCGGGCCTCTGATGAATTTCCTTCGTTATCGCGCTGTATTTTTCTAGCTGAGCATGATCCGCTGATGGAGCAAAGTCGAGAACAGCAGCTGATGATCATGTGGTTTTCGTCTGGCACTTCAGTGCGCTGCTCTTCTCGTGTTTTATTGACGACGCGACTTTGTCATTTGCTGTGGTTGGACTTGCAAAGGTGTTAATGTAAAACTGCACACACCGCTGGTCATAAATTAACATTCACAGCGAACGCCAGCAACAATCATTCCAATTACACTACCAAAGCCAGACAAAGGGTCGAAATAACCGTTCCCGCACCTGCTATTAATGAACATAAAATCAGGTCTAAAAACCCAGCAGCAGACGTCGAAACACATTCCCCTCTCGGATTCCGCGCAACGTCTGTGTGCGTGCACGCGTGAGCCCGAAACATTCGTCGTCTGTGGCAGACTTTGCCCAACCGCCCACGCGTTTCCTCTTTTGCTCGTGATTGCGGTTGCGGCAGCGGAGGCACGTCAAACCAGAGTCGCCAAGGGACGGTCAAAGGGACGGAGGGGGGGGGGGAAGGCAAGCGAAATGTCTGGCAAGAGCTCGACTGGAACTACTGCCGCGCAACGCCGAGCCTTTTGCAGCAGCGTGCAAATGGACGACGCGATTATTGCCCTGGCCTGAACCAATATTTAAGCTGCTTTCATATTCTATGAGCCGCGAAGTTAGCTCGCTGCGGACGCCGGGGACGCCTGAGATTTTAATTTTGTTCTCATGTCTTTCTTTCTTGACTGTGGGACGATTCGAAGTGGCTCGATTATTATTTTACTTATACTCCACAAGAGCTTGAGAGCAAAGTATTATACAACTGAGCTTCGACGTTATCGCCGCACTTCGCCTGATGAATCCACTGAATAATTGATGCGACTCTTCCGAGCGAATCATCGCACGAGAGTCCTTGAAATATTCGTAACTACTCATTTGACTTCGAAACTGTAACGAGAGGGTAAATTTCAATCGTCAAAGCAAAATGTAATTACAAAGGCATTTGTTGCAGTATACGAGCTTGAAACTGCAGCCTATCCAGCTGGGGGACTCGCATATATGTCGGTATAGCTTTTCCAGCGAGTGCAGCGGCATTTCCAGTGGCCCGAACTTTATAATGCGCTCGTGGTAAGCGACACCTCGGTAAGTGTCCATTTTCATCGGGCCGCCGAGAACTTAATTCCTGTGAAAGCACACACTTCTGCGGAGCTTTCACGTGTTGAGAGCGTATGGCTGGGGCAGATGAAAGAATCGACCTCAAAGGGGGAGAGAAAGCTTTTGGGATTGATTAAAAAATGGGCTGTGTTCGGTAGTGCCGATCATACAAAATCTCTCGGATGTACAGCGCAGTAGCTGTATACGTTTTACAATTTTCCGCTTATTTTCGAATCGGTATACTTTCAGAGAAGATAACCGTGTCGACAGGCCGTATTGATTTTCCACACCAGGTTACGGTTCGTAAATCGAAATGAAAAAAAAACTCAACGGGCGTCGACGCGATGGAAAATTGTTGTTTGCACGGCAACAATATTTTCCAACGAAAAACTGGCAGCTCTTAATTAGAACGATGCACTCGTATAACTGGGAATTATGGCGCCTCGTTATACAGAGCTGAAAGCGTCAGCTGTATACACACAGTTGCGCGATTCTGACTACTGCAGACTATTCGGAATTAAGTCAACAACATTCGCCCCGAGATACGAAATCGCACCCGAGGGTGAACGCGTCAATGCTAATTTGATCGTTATAATTGGCTGAATTGTACTCCTGTCCGATCGGTTGCCGTAAGCGACCTATGTACAATACGCTGCCGAATACAAGCACGTGTGTTTGCGGGAATGAATCTGTAGAGGATGTGCGATGCCAGATTCGTTTCTGAAGATATTTTTGTTCACTACTTACGAAGTGTGGTTTATGGCTTTGCTTTTACAGATGTGAATCACACATCCGGATTCGAAGTGTAATATCTTGGTTTATGGGAAAGGATGTACTCATATAAGTTTAATTATTATATTTCCATTCACGTGCGAATGCGATCGTATAATTCGAATCATTAAATCATGATTAGAAGAGACGAGAGCTGGGACAGCGTCATCACCGAAATGTTCTATGCGCGTAATAAGACGCGCGACGAGAGAGAGAGAGAGAGATAACTGATAAACTGGAATCTGTTTGATAAGACACGTAATTAAGTGATATCTAAACTCGCTCTAGAGTCCTCTTATCTATAACTATGTAATATATACTATTGAAGAGTCTCGCGCGCGGTAAGCGACGATAACGATATTTAATTAGGATAAGCCTTGTATCCGTCTGTGTTTGTCTGTTAATAAGGTGAAAACGTCACGGAGCTCTCGCCGCTCTGTTTTTTCTCTCCGAAAACGTTCATGATTTACACGCGGCGAATAAGCACGCGTCTCAATTCGCAGCGCTGGTAGTTGGACTTTGCTCAGTTTGTTGTACCCGCGTGTCTAAGAGGAACGATAAATTAGATCGTATAACTTTAGATCAGTAGTAGAGATGCTCACACGGCAGTAAAAATATTGATGAAGTCACAAAATTTTCCTTCCTCTCCTTCAGCTTCCTCTAGGAAAAATCCACTGTTTCTCCTGCTAGAGCATCTACAAAAATTTTTTCTCGACACGCGCTCCCTGATAAAAACGCTCGTACGACAAAAGAAAAATTCATGTCCACCGCTGTTACGCGAGAGCTATAATAGCAGGAAACCGTTGCAGTCATATTAATGAGAAGCCAGATAAAACTACGCATGTTTGCTATCTTTCCTGCCGCATTGGAAAGCGTTGTGCAGGTCAACGGCGCGCTGAATGTGAGCGCACCAAAGCGTCGAGCGCATATGCAACGGAAGGAAATCGCGTTATTCGGAAATTGGCCGTCTTGCGCACAGTTCACCGCTTGGGAACTCGGACGAAAGAAAGAGATGCAGGAGGATATAAAAGAAGCGGTGGACAACGGCTAATGATGCAAAAAAATAGGTAGAAGTGAGAGATGCACGGAATGTAAGAATAATAGAGAAGCACGGGTTAGAAAAAGTGGAAAATTTATCATGGAATAATTCGTTATCGTGTGCATCCGCCTGTATCAAACTTTATACAAATTATGATCAAAATATAATTTTAATTATGATGCTTGTATTCCATACGCATTAATATTGTATGCATGTGAAAATCGAGCAATATTGCATTTCAGTATACGTGCGTTTCAGATTGTTAATATAAATGAAAATATTAAATGTTTCGATTTTCGAAAATACGCGGGCATATTGCAAGCAAAGGTACAGTTCTCGTCAATTTCGAATAAACGGAGATAATTTGGTATTTCGATGTGTACAAGATATGAGTAAATATTAATTCATAAATGCTTACTTCAAAGTAAATTACTCGCGTACTTTGAGTAATTGTAATTATATGCTATGTGTTATTGTTCGTGGTAAACACGATCTATACTTTATTAGCACTCTATATAAAGCCGGAACTCATACGTCAAACGTTTGGGACAGCGAATTTCCTTGTCAAAGACGAAACGTGGAATGATTTTCGCGGGAGAAAATTAAATCCAGTTGGAATACGATTCACCAGTGTATACTGCATAATACAGTGACACAAGGGGATAAAGTTCACTGCCATTTCGTCGTGTGATACAGAGTTGAGATTTACTGCTACGCATAATTACGACGTACCTCACGTTGGCTCTCGGTCTACAGTCACAGCAGTAAACACAAAAATTTTAAGAATAAACAAACTTAATAAGTAGCACAATTGTCATTCTCCCTACACAACCCGCATGTAGTGTAACGCCATTACAATGTACCGTTACACGATACGCTTTGCAGACTCGCGTTTCCGAGTGTAACTCCAAACTGTGCAATTCCGCGCATGAAGGCAACAAATGCGCGAACCCACAGCCAGAAATTCGAATATTCAAAGTGTTTCTCGGAAAAAGGTCCATATCGCGGAGCTGACACACTGCGGCCAATTTCCCAAGCTGATGCCTGAGTACCTATTCTCTCGCTCCAAAGCTCATTGAGGCACATACCGCACGAACAGGACCGCACGAAGAATCGAGTGCAAACAGGATTACGCGAGCTGAGGAGAGAATTATTCGAAACTCCCGCCCCACTGACGTAAGCGCTGCTTTACTGTCGCTTTCCGCATATAAAATCCGGAAATTTCGTTGCGCAGTGTATATAGATCGACGGTGCTTTTTTTCAAACCTAACTCTCGCGTGCGTGCTATTTTCAGGCGAGTTTTTTCCTTTCGAGCGGGAACGTTGAACGGCGTTAACTGCACGCAATCGGAGTGGTCTTTAATTTGTTTTACAGAAATAGAAGGGGCGTTAACTGCGATTGCGGTGAGCGCCGGGCTTTCATGATTGTTGTAGCCTTCTCCCCCAGGAGTTTAAACCTATCGCTTTGGGAGGGGATTTTAAAACTCGATTGCTTCGATCTGACGATGCGGTGAAAAGTGTGCTTTGTTTAAAGCGTTCTTAATTTGTGTGAAATGTATACTTTAACATTTATGTTTTAATTTGAAATTTTCCGTGTGCCCGGAATCCGGTGAAGCGTTAAGCTTCTCTATTGTACTAAAGTGTAAAGCAAATTTTACATATGTATCTCACAAAAAAATGTGAAATAAAAAAAACGTTTCCAGGAATACACGCGCACATTCGAAAATAAAAAAAGCTTCTTTCACGATTAAAAAATAGTCGGTCGTACGATATCCAATCGACGGCGAATTTAAATGAAATTATACCAAAGACTTTAGATGCGCTTCGTATGCAGTTAGAATACGGGCGGCCAAAACAGCAGCTCAAACAAGGCAGATTTAGGCACTATACTATATCTGGGAAATGGAAACGTGCCTCTGCGCCACCTATGTTCCCCTGTCACAGACAGCTTTTGTCATCATAATTTCTCAATCTTCACTTTTTGAGGTTAGGAATTCAAACATACGCAGACGTTGCGCGGTTAATCAATGAACGAATAGAATGATTACCATGTCTTTTTTTAAGTAGAAAAGTACAGAAATAAAGCTCATTAATCCATCAGTAAGCTTTAGTACGACCCATAACGTTCCCCCTCTCTAAAATTATTCACAAAAAAGAGTCGCAGCGCACAAAGCTTCCTAGACGTTTTCCACAAATCTCAGACTTTCCCTGCCCCTCTGCCGTCGACTTTGCATAAAATTCAGCGCGACCCTAAATTCCAGATAATACCCTGACAACGGCCGAGGGCGCGCATACGCATAAATGCATGGATTTTTCGCGGCGCCTCTTAATACCCGGCTCGGCTATATATGCGCTGCGCTGCAGCAAGCCTACATCGATGTTCCTCGGCGACACGCGTACACACGCACACATTTTCGCACGAAACAGAGAACGGACACCGACACACCCCTACGCGTGTACGTGTATATCGCAGTCTCGCGTCATCGCGGTGCTGGTGGCCCAGTTTCCCGCTGAACCCCCGCGAAAGCTCTACTCACTCCCCTCCACTGTGCTCAAGCTCGGCTGCTCCAAGACCGTAGTGGCGCCATCTGGCGTCGGTTCGAAGCTGCGTCGATCCTCGCTTGGTAAGCTCCGACTGAGGGTAGAGCTTGCGGTGAGCTTGCGTCGACGGAGCGGCCGAAAGCTCGTCGGTTGATAAACTCGAGAGCGACTAGAACTACTGACACTACCCTCTGGGGATAATCAATTACGTGTGTAGCGGGCTTCGAGCAGTAAATAATCTCGGAAGCTGAGCAAGTGGGTAATGCTGATGGACACAACTTGAGAAATATGGAGCGGAATGGCCGGTAACTGCTTTTTCTTGTACATTGCTCGCTCTCCCGCATCCGATCACATCTCGAGCGACGTTTTCTCCTCTTCTTCCTCTCCGCGTTGATTGACTGTATTGCGTATGTGCAACGCAGCTGGAGATTGAGTGGCGACGCTTTATTTTTGCGAGCAAAGCTGTTCGGAGAACTGATTAATCTGTTGAGTGCTCGCTGATGCGCGCTGCAGTGAGCGATAGAGCTGGACCGTGTATAGTAAATTACAGGGGCGGTCGCTGCCTTTCTCGTCTATAGCCGCCTACTGTTCCGACATCCGTAATATGGATTGGATTTTTTTTTCCTCCCGCGAGAGCAATTTGCTTGCGAGGGGACTTTTGTTCGAAAAATTTTATCTCGATTGTTTCTCTCTGGTTTTTGCGGCTGCTTGGATTTTGCGCCCAACCTTTGAATATTCGGCTCTATAATACGTGTAGCAAATGGGTGATAAAAGTTAATGGCCCAAAGATATGCCAAAAACGCTACTTTCGAGTATTATATTGCGCTGTTAAGTAGAAAAACGCGGGGTGTAATCAGTTATGCGGGCTGCGGATGTCGGGTTTTAAAACTCGCGAATTTCGAGACAATAATTACGAGAAAGAGATTAAATCGCTTTCAGTGGAAATAACAATGAGTTCATTTCGGAATAACGTGATTTATTTGTTCGACTCGAGTTCCAAGCGCCACTGCTCAACCGGCACGTAGCTCTCACGTAAATCCGTGAACTTTGCTTGTATGTAACTGTAAGCCCTCGTGCTGAGTAATTAGGCTAATTGTTTACAACCGCTCATCATAAGAATTTAATCTAAACTCGAGTTGCACTAGGCGTTTCGTGCTTTGTTTTCGTTTTAAATCACTCTAATCTGCCAAGAGAAGTTAAAAATTGTTAATTGAGAATGAAAAATAAAAGTAGCCAGAGTTTTAAATCTGCCGATTAAGATCAAATCGAAAATTGCTATTCTATTGATGCACTAAATTACCTTCGATTATCCGCTCACTGGAGATAACGCACACAGACTTATAGAACGAAGATGAATACACAGTATATAGAGCAGCGTTTACCATCGACGGAAAAACAAAGCAAACGGAAATTTTTCCAAAAAAGCCAAACAACCGAGAGGGAAAACTGCGGCAACAAACAAAATCTGCATAATTCAGTGTACTCTCTCACGGCGCGTTTGAACTGCGCTCGTTTGCGCGCAACCGAAAAGCTCGAAAAAGCTCAGTCGGTGTTTCCCCCCCCCCCCCCCCCGAGCTATTTCATATTCAAATTTCGCGTAGCGCGCTCTCTCCCCTATTCGCCTCAGCAAACTTTTAAAAAATCTCTCCTGATCCCCCGGCCGTACATAAGCAATCCAGCCGATTCAGCGCATGCACTCCCTCGGCTCGATCCGGCTGCAGCACGCGCTCCGTGGGAAACAAGCGCGTTTTAATTGCCCTTCTCGCTTTTACCGCTATATACACACATGCTATAGCTATATCCGCAAGGATTTCAGCGGTCAAAGGTCCAGCACTGATCTGCCTCTTGATTCACGTATCGGGAGTGCTATAGACACTCGCTGGGATTAATAGACAGGAGCGTCATACACAACGATAATAATTAGCTCGCTCGCTCGGGATAACTTTTTTTAATTAATGCACTGTGCAAGCGCGTACGTATGCACGTCGGAGCAGCAGCACAGCAGCAGCAGCAGCGTTGAACTTGCTTGATTGGTTTAATCATCGGCCTGAATTATTTAGTGGGTCATAGGCTCATCGGTGAGCGAGCGCTTGCGCGCAAATCGTCTGATGCTGCTGCTGCTTTGCGCGCAGCACCTATATAGATGCACGTCACACCCGCGCGCGCATGTATGGTCGAACTTGCGACTCGGCGCGTAAAGGCATACACGCGCACGCATCGAGTATACGCTCTCCGGCATCAAAGCCTTCCTGATTAGATTAACCGGACGATGGGAAAGTCGTCGTTACATACTCGTGTATGCTTGTGGGAGCTTTTTATGTTTTTTCGGTGTCGGTGATTGTTTTTCTGAACTTTTAAAATTGAATCGTTCGCGGGATATTTTTTCATTGTTGTTGGGAGGATACGATGATGACACAGTCGCGCGCGGCGCTCATTTTCAAAACGTAAATATACACAAAACTAGTTCTGCTTCGTCGCGGCGTTGAGTAACCGCGCGGAGTTCGGTCATTAACACCTGTTCCGAAAAAGTATAGTGATAAATAGCATGAACGTCTATTTTTACATACGCCGCCGAGCCAGCATTATCGTAAATTTTTGTTCTTCTCCGATGGCTTAGAGGTTATCATAATTTTCTGAAAGTCCGTCATAAAAAGACACCCATCGCACGAAATGCCCACGTGCTGACGTCACAATAGAATTTCGGAAACATAATAATTTTCGGCGCGAGCCGGGCCATTGTTCGAAATTAACTGCTTCACTGACAGATTCATAATATCAGCATGTATTCATGCCATGGGTTCTCGAATTATTTTTGAATGCGTGATATAAGTACGTGGCACGTTCGTGTAAGTTATAACCCGATTTTCCGAAGATCAACATTATTCCAAAGCAGTCGAAACGAGAATTTTTTGAAAAAAAAATCAATCTTTAGATTAGTAGGGAATAAACAACCGTCAAGGTCGAACGAAGGAGCAGGAACGAATATTTTTATAAATCTCCTAAATTTGTCTAAAATGACACATTAGGGTGATGTATCGCTCGGCGATCTATCATTGCAGAAGAATGATATGCCGCGTGGAAATCCGCCACGAGATGTTGTCCTATTTTTTTGCGCTCTATAATTAATCCTAGTAACCCTCTTTTCCGTCTCTTCAATCTTGGAATTCTTATTGTCTCTCTCTCTCTCTCTCTCTCTCTCTCTCTCTCTCTCTCTCTCTTTCTCTTTTTGTCTCTCTCTTTCTCTGTGTGTCTCTCGAGGTGTACCCTGTGCTCGAAATTCTTGCCGAAAAATTCTTGGATCGCCGAAAGTCAGGGAGAGAGAGAGAGGATCGCTAAAAATAAACACTACATATTTGTTCCAAATATTTTCTCGTGTACCGCGTAGTCAAGTGAAAAAGTTTTCGGTATATATTTAAATTCGAACAAATTGAACCGATTACCACTGAAAGCATCGTAAACAAGTCAACCGCACGGTAGACACATAAATTGTTGTTCTTCTGTTTCCTTAATTTTTTTTTGTATTTTTAGATAAATTATTTATGTAATATACAGCGTCGCCGTGTATTGCTGGTACATAATTCAGCTCTAAATCAACAAGAAAATTGAAATCCTGCTCAATAAAGCACATGCGCTGCAAACATTAAGAGCGTAATTTCACGCGAAAAAAGTGTCGCGCATAAAACAAACTCACTACACGAATATATTTAATTTCCCCTCTCTTTCCACCTGCACAACATTCTCGGGGCTGATTTATAAGTCAGCCGAGGATAAGCAAAGCTGCTGGGCTTCTAATTGTTTGCAAACCCGATTATGCTAATACGGAGAAAAGTCCGGCGGCCGGTCCCCGTATTTGCATAAGACCGTGCGTTGCACCGCTGAGTCATAAAAGCCCGGTAGAGCTGAATTTCACGCGTCGTCAGTGATTTACGCGCTCTTCGTGAAAAATCTCCAGGGGCATAAATTTACCTCTTTATTCCAAGAGTTCTGTCGAATGCCGGAATCCCAATTTGAAAAAAAAAGATGTATCGCACACCGCTGCGCGAGTACTCACCGAACTTCGTGGCCCACGACTACGGTCCAGCCCCTCCTCCTCCTCCTGTCCTTGCGACGCAGCTGTTCGAGCAAGTCGACTCGTTCCATGGCTGCGAGGCTCTTCTCGCGCACTTTCGCAGCACTCGAGAGTTGCTTGTTTATATCCGCGACTGACGCGCGCTTCTCGAGTTTTCGCACTTTCTCTCTTCTCTCGCACTTCAGAGAAGCATTATGCGATGATCGCGAGATATTTATTATCTACTACACGCCGGGCAAGTGGCTCTGCACTGTTATGGAGGAAGGGCGTGTCAGCAGAGTTAATCGACTAGGTACCGGCGCAGCGTGATTCACTCGATCCCGCGCGATATGTGTTTGTTTGCTCGGCGGTGAGCGTAATTTATTTTCGTACTCGAGAGACAGAGAGGGCCCCGAGTATGCGTCGTTACATTTTTTCGCGATACAGAGCGATAGCTTCCTCAGGTATTTCCGCTCCACTGTGCGCGAGCGACTCGTGATCCGCGGAAGGAGACACTCATGCGGGTTATTGCTTTGTCTATTTTCAAAATTCCGCTGAACTCCGAGGTACTCATTCGAGGTACAACGAGTGAATCAGCTGCGATCGCGAGCCGGTCGAGAGCGAGAAATTTTGGCAATATCTCGGCATCCGATGTTTGTTTCTTCCCTCTCCTCTTCAGCCCTCGCGCACGTACACACGTACACACACACACAGTTCGGCGCGAAAATCTCAATATCGCGCAAGTAGCCTGCAGCAGAGCACGCGCACTCGTAAATATGCCATTTGTCGAGCTTCGCCGCGAGCTTTTCTCGGCGCGTTGGCCAAACGAGACAACGGCAACAACGGCCGGCTATTCAGCAATGCATCGAGTATCGGAGCTCATTCACTGCGCTCGATTGATATCGCGCAGCGGACCACGTGTGCTCCGGCGAATTAGCCCCTCTGCGAGATCGAGCTGTATGCGCCACTGCTTGGATTATTTATCACCGCGCGGGAAATTTCTTCGTTATAGGTATGCAGGTATAACACGCGCGAACACACACACACACACTCGTATAGACAGAGAGAGTGGAAATCGGGGCAATATGCGCGGGCGGCATCAGCGACCGAGCATCGCGACGCCGAGCACCGGACTGACTTTTCGTATTGTATTTATAGAGAGGAGAGCCTCCGCTGCGCGCGTGGATTATTTTGAACCGCCCGCCGATCTGCTTCCTTTCTCACGTGTGTCGCGTGTCGCGCATCGTCGTCGTCGCCGTCGTCCCACGGCACGGAGAGAGACGGACTATACAGCTGAGAGCAAGAGAGAGAGAGAGAGAGAGAGAGAGAGAGTACGCGCGTTTATATTAGATTTCGCCTCTTGGCCACGAGCGCCGCCGCTGGCTGCGATGCTCCGCTGTTCTCTTTTCTTCGTACCTTTCTCTCTGTCTTTGTCCGTCTCTTTCTCTCGCCTCTTATCTCATAGTCTGCGTACTTCTGATCGACGAGCTTTCTTTCGCCTTTAGGTCTGTGTACCTTGGACTTCGATGTCGTCCCCTTTTCTCGCCCGTCGCTGCAGCTCGACTGAATTAAGGCCGAGCGAAGATGCCTCCGTACGTGCTTCGATGTTAACTCTCGGGAGAGTATATAACCGCTGCAAGTGGGCTTTCAAACTGGAAATCGATGAGCGTGTGCATAACTTCGGCGAGAAAATGAGATCTTTCGCAATCTCGCAGGGATCGCGGTGCGCGATGCCAAATTCGAAAATATTCCATTCAACTTGTTTCGTACACTGTATTTATTCAGGGTAAACACATCGCACAGCTCGAGCGGATATTGTAGGTGCAGCCCGTGTGCTCTTAAAAACTGCGGAAAAGCCTTCTGCCTCGAGAGCAGCTGTAGTTTTGTGAATACGCTTTTATATTACGCAGTCAAAAAGATTTAAATCATTTTTCAGACGCTTCCTGCTCGTCGCCTAATGCTGTGCGCATCTATTATATAGTTCAGTGTATGGAGCGTAGCAGAAAAAAAATATCGCGTGGGTTACACTCATCTAAATGAACTCGACACTGGCTGACCTTAGAATCAGATCTGCGTCAACTAGTCTCGCGCGTATACCTTCCAGTTTGCTACGCTTTATATTTTCATAATTTATGCTTTAATATATATTTTATCAATTTAAAGCCGGTTATAATAATAAACAGCGCTGAATGTGCGTGATAAACTTCGATTACTCTGCTGTCGGTTATTTGAAGGTCGTGTCGAAAGTTCCGGCCTATAAGATCAAACTACAGGCTGAAAGCTCATTCTCCAAAGCTCGAAAATACCTACCATAGTTTAATCAAAATCCATGGCCCGGAGGCTCAAAACTCTCCTTGTTAGGAGAACAAGGATTAGAAAGTTCTCAAATAATACAATCGATGTAAGACAAACTTCATCACAGACTACAATGTTAATTAGCATCTTTTCTCTTCGCATAATCGGTTGTTGATGATGTGCTATTACGGCTTTGAAGAATCAATATTCGTAGAAGATCACTTAAAAATATCCTTTTCAATCGTATTATTCGAATTTTTTCATAAACAAATATTTCCATGACTTTTGTTGACACGTGTATTAAATAGACGCGAAAATGCGCGACGGGAAATCAATTTCAATCTACTGTTAACTCAGATTATTCGACTGTCACACTTTTTTCACAAACTTCGTGTTTTTTCCAACTCTTATATCTTTTTTTCCGTCGCGATTTCTCTCGATCCCCCGTTCGCTCTCTATCTCTTTTTAAAATAGCGAGAGTTCCTTGCAGTAAAGTACGAAAATAAAGGACACGATCGAATATTTTACAAACTTTAATACCGCCACTAAAGTCTATCAAATGCAGGTCTCGGGACTCGTAATAAGTTGGTAAATATCGTGAACTTTGAACTACACATTGGAAATTGAAGATAAAAATATGTTCTCAGCGGGTTTGTATAGAAATTCGCGGAATCTCGAGACTTTAAAATTAAGAGAAGATATAAATAAAGGCTAAAAATAAAGCGAGAAAAATCGCGCGTTTTTAAACAAAAGAGTTGTTTTTTGAAGGCACGCGAATTTATTACCAAAAGTCTTTTGTGTGCCGCAGTTTCGAGAAAAAGAAAATGAATATCATTTTCGCGCGCGTGTTTTCAAAATAACTCTAATAGTTGTATATGCTACAATTCACCAATAATCCAAACAACAAACAAAGTATAACAACCCAAGGATATTTTTGCCTGCAACCTGTATGTTCTTGTGCTATTTACGAGAGCCGTTCTAAATATAGCTCGAAAGTATCATGCAAGTCGAAGCATCGCGGTGAGATGCATTATAAATAAAATGCGAATTTTTATTTATTGCAGAGTATAATATGAGGCAAATACACGATATGAGTATTTTGAAATCATCGTTTCAAAAATGTCAAAATCATACCGAAGCCCCAAATGTCGGAGAAAACACGAGATGAAAGTGAAGCTTAATTAAGCTGCCATATTCTACAAAGAAACGTGGATCTATTCATATCATACGAAGACATGTCAGAAAAAATAAGATGAAACCATCTCCGACTGTATTTGGAATTTCAATTTTGCTCAAGACTGTGCAAACAGATGTCGAATTCGTTTTTTTAAGCCAAGGTTCTAAACGTCATTTAAAATTCTAGTTTTTTTCTCTGTTGTAGCTGTAAAAAATGTTCACAAAAAGCGCAATAACATCGTTAAATATGGAACAACGCAAACCACGTCTCCCATTTATCATTTCCCCGTGTGCGCTTTAACTCAACTTTTTTTCTACTCCTCGTATAAAATAGAGCCGAATGTCTTTGATATATATTTTAGTGCACTTTGAATGATGGCGCAAGTTCGCATAAGATGCTCGGAATAGTGACCCTTCATATATTTTGCAGTGTTGGTACTGAGCAAACACTTTTAATGCAGTTTTACCAACTTCTTACCCATATATTGACTGTAAAAGTTTGCGTCTAAAACTTATGATTCCGCATAAACTTTATTGTGCAAATATTTTTTCCACACGCCTCGTTATACGACACATCTTCGAAGCAGTTGCTACGAGCAAAATTACAGCGGATATCAACGATTGAGTAAACCATTAAAGCAATTTTCCTTTTCACCTGCAGCGCGAATGCGATTCAACGATGAAAGGTGCGAAAAGTGAAAAAGTTGAAGCCGAACGTGTAGACGCAGCATGGACGGCGCTGACCTCAAGACTTTTTAGTGTGTCCGGAAATACGAGGCGAGAGTAGAGCTTGCGTTGCTTTCCTTCTCTTTCTCTCTTTCTCTTTCCATCTCTTCGTCTTAATAAGCTCCGCGCCGCTGCTGTGAGCCGAGGGAAACCGAAGCGTTACCCGACTGGAGCTTTAACAACACTGGCGTTTCGAATGGAAAATATTTTTGCAGTTGTCGCTTTCGCAAATGAAGCTCTTTACACCTATGCTTATTTTGTAGGAAGATGGCGCTTTTGAAAGCGATATGTAAACTGAGTGGAGTCGGATAAGTGATCGAGAATATCTCTGTTCCCACGCAATGATTATTTTAAGAACAAATGATCGGATAGCATAAAGAGAGATAATTTGCAGTGTTTTGGCACAAATCCTTTATAGTTTTATAAAAGACATTCCGTCGGAATGAAACTACGTGGACTAGGTGAGAAACAATATTTTTAACTTGCATTTCCAGTACGTAAAATTTAAGTATAAATCAGTCTCTAATTAGAAATGTAACATCATAATTATGAAGAATGACAACATGGACAATCTTTTCAGATTGAATCTCACGTGATTGTGATTAGCATTTACCTTGAAAATAATAATAATAAAAAAAACGATGATACGTTTGCAGTGCCTTATTATTTTAATTGGATGACTCTTTATTTGAAATTCCATTCGAGTACAAACGAAATCTGCGGTAGAAATGAGGAAGAAGTTAACGCGCTTCACGTAATGGAAAATACGGTTACTGGTCAGTTACCTGCGCGATCACGTGCTTTGCATATAAAGCAGGTTATGACGCGCTAAACATAATATTTACATGTGAATAAAACGTATCCCTTAAACGGCTCGGTATTACCAGGCAGAGCCATGCATGCATCTGCAGTATTCAAATAAAAGTGTTTTCTTTTCACATGTAATGGATGTTAGCATACTTAAAATGAATTATAAGATTTATAGTTTTTTTGCTCTATAGTTAAAGTAATAGCTCAATTCATTAACCGTTCAATTCATTAACTGTTATTTAACTTATACTGATGAAGCGTTTTTACAACTGTATCAAAATCAGACTATATGGAATCATCTTTTAGCTGAGCATTGTTTGAACTAGGGTAGCTTAATTGGATGCACGAACTTTCTCTTATTGTTAGTTACAATGCTGAATTGAAACTACGAGACGAATTGTAATCCCACTGTAGTACAGAGGATTGAAAAAATGACAGAAACCTAAGCCTATTATTTGATAGAAAATTAAAATGTGCTGATTGAATAAACTTACCGATGGCTTCTTATTTGTTTTTACATAAACTATAAGTACAGGATATTGATGACTTACCTATAACAGAAATAAAAATAGAATAATTAGTACAGATACTACTGCAAATTATTCTTAAAGGTCTAAATAATATTATCTCGAATTATATTAGCGCCAGATTTGAATGCCAATTTTTAAGCTTTATTCATCAAAGGCTTGAGAAATCACAAGATGAAAAAAGCGGATGATAAAAGAGATGAACGCTGCATTATAAGAGCTAATACTGCAGCTTAAAAGATTTTAAAGCTTTATTAGGGTAGAAAAAATCGACTTGTGTCACAGATATAAATATCCTCGTTATCATCTTTAATAGAAACACTTTAATTTAAAGTAATTAACCACAAATTACGTAGCTGATGTTATTGAGTGACATGCTTTCAATTATCTTAGTAGTGTATATTAGCATCAAATAAGTATTTAATTTATACACTTTCTAAATGATTACTTGACAAAAAAAAACATCATACAATGAAGTAATCTTTTTACGAAATGCATTCGGATCATTCGAACACAAGTTCTAAAACGTCTCAAAGAAACAGCTCCGAAAACTCGAAAGATTCCCAGCCTCTAAAGGTCGTCGCTGCGCCTGGCGCAAATGCAAATCAATACGCACAGTGGGAGAGAGAGAGCGACAGAGAGCGAGAGAGAGAGAGAGAGAGAGAGAGAGAGAGAGAGAGAGAGAGCAGTTTCAATCCCAAAGCTCTAATACCGTGCCACCTCCTCGTTCGAACGTCAATACCATCTCTAGCGTGGCGTCGCCTACTCTACAAGTTCGTAATTTCCCGGGCTAAATGCGCAGAGACTTCAACGTCGCTCCGCCAGATAGCACCAGCTCTCAAGCTCCTCGCAAGCTCTCTCCTCGAGCATCTGGCGCCATCTGTGATTCTCTCTTCGAAGCTTCGCAGACGCGTACGTAAAAAGCGCGCAAGCAAAAGTAAAGGATAGAGCAGAAAGAGCTTGCAGCGGGCATCGGCTAGCGGCGCTCGCGATGCGCTCGGGCCGCGTTAAACTCGACCCCTTGGCCGGTCGTCGACGAGAGAGCGCACAGTCGAGCCGCTCGTACAGTCGTCATCGTCGACGCGGTACACTGCACTGCCGGCGAAAGAGAGAGAGGAAGTAGAGGATGACCAGCCGGCTAATCAGCACGCGTCCATTTCGCGGCTGTCCTCTTCTCGGCCGCTCGTTTTCTCTTTTGTCGCCTGTCTTGGTTTCTGCACGTGAACCCTTCTTTTTCTCTCTTCGTTATGCTCTTTTTAGCGGAGGGAGTGCCCGCGCGCTTTCACCTATTCAGTGATTGCTCTTTTTTTAAATTTTTTTCGCTCTCGGCTTCCTCCCCACCCGACGGCGAGTGTGCTGCATATATATGTATATCGCGCCTCCTCGCTCTACTTTTTCGCCAACGCACACTTATTCCTTCGTTCTTATATGCGGCGTTTCTTCCCACGTCATCGGCGACTGGAACCTGCAATTTCGCGCGGCGGCGCAAGGTCGATCTGTGCGATGCGCCTCGATTAACGATTTCATGTGTACTGCGAACAACATTTTTGCGGCGAATGATAACGTCTTATTTTCGATTCGTGAAAAGGACATTTGCAGACATCGGACATAGAAGTCGCGCACCTATTACAGTTTTTAGTGCATAGTTAAGACGTGGCTCTCGTTCGCACGTAGGTGCTCAAAGTTTACTCTACTTTAAGTTCTGCTTAAAGTACATAAATCGTGTTTTGACATTTTGATTTTCTGGGTTTCTAGGTAGGCTTTTATGTTTGCCAGATAAGTTCGAAGTCGCTCTCATTTAACGTCCACCATTGAGCTTTAGTGTAATACATTACAAAGAGAAATTAAAGTTGTTCTTTGGATCGAAATTTTTTGAATGTTTTCATACATCACTGGAATTTTTATTGTGTCATTGAAGTAGTAGAGTACACCTACTATTTTCAACTCGAAAGTTTAATAGTTCACGCCTATATAGTGAGGAAATTAAATCATCTTCCGTAATTTGGTTGATATACCTATTGCGACGCCACGAAAAAGTATAATGGTATTGGATTAACGTTTAATAAACTTGTCAATCTCAAATTAAGTAGAGAATCCTTTGTAAAGTTTGGATAGAAGTTGTTAATGAGCTTCACTATATTGAGATCGGATCAGCGGTGTAGAAAATTCGTAATTCAAAGCCTCTATAGTTTCAAAGTTCATTTTCATCGCCTTCATTCAAAAAGAACTTATTACGCAATTTTCTATTAGGTAATTCTTTTAACGGAATTAGTGGCCATTATGAATATTAAAAAAAAAAAATATTATATAAGTATTATCGAAAGGCGCGCTCGCAATTCGATAAATTAAGAAAGCTCCGATCAATCGGCCAAAGCTTCAATCAAAAGCTCAACGATTAAAACGCAGACGGCGTGCGTTTGTCGTATATAAAATATCGAAAACCATTAGCGCTCGGCAGTAACCGTTTTTCTCCATTAGTGTCTCGAATTCCCCGCAGAAGTAGCGAGAGAGAGGAAGATTCAATAATCACGCTCTCCTCGGCACGCGCACACACAACGACGAGCTTGCTTGCTTGCTAGGGTATATAGCGCGCAGGTTCGCGTGCAGCGGACGGTAGCGTCAATCATCTCCAATTCGAGTTCAGGTTCGCCCTTTCTCTCCCGGAGAGTATAGGTAAGTAGTGCAACGCTTGCGCGAAACTCAATGCGTCTCGCACGCATATAATTATACTCGCACAGACACACAGTGCCTCGCAACTTTCTCTATTACTGCGAGTTTCGCTAGTTTGTTTCTCTGCAGCAGCAGTACAGCGCGAAAAAGAAGGAGGAGGGGGCTCAGCGAGTGGTTGCGAGCTTCTTTAACGATTTATAGCGCGATTAACAGTTAAGTGTCGTATCCGCGAGCGAGGAACGCGAGCTTTCGGTCGTCGTCGCTCTCGCTGGATTAGAGAACCTTAACGACCCACAAACAGCACTTTCCTGTTCGCCGTTAACTCGAGGAGCTCCTGCTACTGCTGCTTTCGTTGCTGTATGTACTCTCGAGTAGTCTTTCTCGCGCGCGCACTTGGCATATGCCGGGGAAAAAGTTTCTCCCGGCTCTCTCCCCCGCTGGGACGACGCGACTCTGCGAGGATTTTCATTTTAGTTCTCCGCAATTTTATACGTAGGGGTGTATAAGTAGGGGGGGGGGCGAATTAAGTTTGCGGCAGGTTTCTTAATCTCGAGGACTGATTGAGGCATTTGTTTTTTACGCCGAAAGTTTTTTAGCTGTGTACTTATACATTCTTTTTTATAATTGGATGGGCAAAGTTCAGGAGTATACGTACGCGTACAACGCGAGGATGAGTAAAATCGCGTACAGTTTGAAGTGCTGTATACGCGAACTGGAAAAATTCTAAATAATCCACGTATACGGGAAATTAAAACAGCTGAAATACGCATTAGCGCTTTCGACGAGCGAGTCGTCCTTATTGGTCAGGCCATATACCGCTCGGGCGTAGAGCTTTTACAATGCAGTGCGGCTGTAACTCGGCGCGCGCGTCGCTCCGCCGTTAAACATTCCCGCACGACCCTTAACCTTTTGCATGTGTCAGTTTGGCTCGTTACGCCTCGGCTGCACAGGAATCGACGTCATTAAACAACTAGGAGTTTTCGCACGATGGAAATCCGAACTCGTCAAATTAATCAGCCGTAGCAGCTATTAAACGTCCTCCCCTGAAGAGCGAACTGCTCTCCTGAATAATCGAACGCCTCCCGCGATTTACTCGCTGCTGGCTGCTATTTCTCTCTCTGCTCTCGTCCGAATCGCGTAACATACATCTTGCACACGCATCTCGTGGAAAGCCGCATGAATTTTTCATTGATGAACGAGCTTCGAGCGAGGCGAGGCAGAAAAAAAGCAAAAGCTCTATCTTACGCGTTTACGGCTCGGCTAATATGCAGCAGCAGCAGCGACGGCAGCGATGCTCTACTTATTCAGATTGAATATCCATTTCCGCGATCCCGATGGAAAATCGATACTTTTTTCCGAGCGATAAGCTTGCTATATTCAAATGGGCTCGCTCGTATGGCTGCCTGGAATGATCAGGCCTAATTTCTCCTCCTTTTTTGAGAGCGCGTGCTCTCCAGCAATCACGAGCCGGCGGTAAAGGGATCGTTTTTTTTCTTGTTCGACTGCGTGAGCCGGTATGTGGCGTGTGTGTACATGTATATAACGAGCTGGTCGGACACACAAGGGCGCTCGGCGGGATGAAAATGTAAGCGGGAAATGGCTTGTATCACTCGCTCTTAGCGGTGACTATTGATTGCGCGGAAGCTTTTTTGCTTTTTCGTTAATCTTGATGAAGATTGCGGTATATGGGGATTGTTTTTTTAATCATGATTGAATCGAGAAATCAAGAGATCAAGAAATCAAGAAATTCTGAAAAATATGAGAGAATTGAGAATGCGCGTTGTGTGAGATTATAACACCAACTGTGCGATTATTCAATATCACACGGATACATTTTAACTAATAAAATGTATGAAATTCTATCGTTTCCGAATATTCGATGAATTTTCTGGATTAATACCTGAAAATGTGAAATTTGCAGATTAACTTTCGGAGAATCGAACATTTTCCCCGATTATTCGGTCCGAAAATATCCTTTTCGCAGAAATGAAATCCCAATGTTTTACTCGGTTACCATAACGTTGAAACATTTTCCCACTCCGTCGTTCGCCATTCAAAAGCCATTCGAGTGCGCGGAAAGGAAATTAAATAACGCTTTTTCTCGGAATGTGAATTGATTTCATCATCGGCGTGTATACACGATGTGGGATAAAGGCCAACACTTTTGCTGAAACGTTTTTCCAGTAGCGCAAAAAAATGTCGACTCGCGTTTTCATTAAAATCCACCATCTCTTCTTATGCGCGCGCAGTGACATAAATCCAGCGATAACGAGGGGGACGTCAAGTTTCTGTATACAGACGCGATAATTCCGGCGCCTTGTTCACCTTGATTTTTCGAACATTTTTTCCCCTAATTTTTGACGTTTTACGATAGAGGTGTCATCGCGAGATACTAGAAAAGCAAAAAGTGTTAACGAACTGCACAGGAGTCCATCCATTAATAGCCCGACGCGAGCATACATCTCCGCGCAAGAGACAGTGGGCGGAATAAAAATAAAAGAAGAAGACTGAAAAGCGAGAGCGCAGCGTTGACGCGCATGACGGCATATTCTCATTATAGCATAAGCATCGCTCGATACGAAGGCAAAAAGGGGCAGCGACGGCGGTCGAGAGGCGCAACAGCCGCGCTTTGCAACAAGAACGAATACACGCGACAGCATCAGAGTATATATTATACGGCGTCCGGCAAACATCAGCAGCAACACAAAAGTACCATCTTCTTTTGTCTCCTCCCGCGAGCCTTGCTTGCGCCTGTATATATATCGCGCGCGCGCAACGAGAACAATTGAATCACCGAGGGGGGCACAGCACACCACCGCCGAGAGAGAGAGAGAGAGAGAGAGAGAGAGAGAGAGAGAGAGAGAGAGAAGGGACAATGAGTCGGTGACAGCGATGAAGACTGATATAATACAGCGCAGTTATACACTATCGCGCGGATACATAAATCCATGGAGAGAGGCTGCGGAGAGTTATACCTAATCCCCATAACTTGGCCGCCGTCGCTGGCGGTGCTGTGTACTCAGGCTAGCCGCACGGAGAAGCCGCGCACACGGGGGGAAAATCGATGCCCAGCTAGGCGCACTTGTTGACGTCCTTGACATCCTAACCTACGGCAAGGTTCATTGCATGGCAGAGTCGTTATATGCCGCGACTTGAGGCGGCGGCGGCGGCGCGTCAAGCTCTACAGACCTCGAGGATGAGCCGCCGCCACCGCTGCTGCTGCACTTTCGGCCAGCCGTACTATACGTATGAGTCGTTGCTATCGAGCGCGCAAAACGAGACAAAAAAGCTCGCCGACAGAGATAAGCCGAAGGAGAGTAGATTACGTACGCGAGTGCGTCAGAGAGCCGGAGAGACGCCCCTGAAAACGGTACGTATAATAACGGGCCTTATTTCTAGGACGCACGCGGCTCTAGTGGTCTCTCTCTCTCTCTCTCTCCCGTTCCATTGTTACGAGCTTGCAAGTGCGCGGTGCGTCAGCGAGAGAGTTTGACATAACGCGTGACCTGTGTGTGCATCGGACAATGGAGAGGGAAACTTGATTTTCGTCCGCTGAATTTTTCAGCCGAAGCGCATAGCCTAGTTTCGCCGACTTTCTAAATACAGCCTACCGCACTAGCTCGCCTGCCTGCGCGGCGAGAGCTTTCAAGATCGAAGACTATTTGCTTAGCCTCGAGCGCTGCAATTAATGAAATGGCTGCTCGCGGACGCGGTTAGCTAGGATTCCGCCCGCCGATTAATTGCTTCCCGGAAGAAAAAAAACAGACAGTTGGCTATGGCTTGATGGAGCTTTTTTTCATTTCCGGGAGTGGATGTGTTGGAAGAACAAAAGAACAGAGTTTTGGGGTTTTATTCGGTTTGAAGAGTCGAGCTTATGGAACGGTGAAGGTCGCGGGAAACGTCATGTGCATTACCGTGACGAGGATGCTGACGTCGGGAAAAATGAAGATTATCATCCCGGAAAATTATGCATGAAAGACAGAAAATAGCTTGTAGGTATAATTAAAAAGGAAACTGGATCCTTTCCTCTCGAGATTTTTTCTGCCTCGAGAGGATTGGGTATCACTGATGCAAAAGCTTGAGCCTTCAGAGAATGTATTAGCTTTTCATGAAGTTATAGCAGCGGCCGGAAAATTCTCTATAGCTTCGATCGAAAAAAAGTTCTAACGTTACGATGTCATTGTTAAAGTAATGTGAACACGATTCATTGAAAAGAAGAAAAATTGTGTAACGCGTCATACGTCGGTCTGTTATTTTTTCAAATTCCACATTCCACATATACAATAAGCAGGAAAAAGAGATATTCTTTCCCTTGCTCGTACATTTTGCCGCTTCGCGTTACAAACACACCCCGTGGTGAGCTTGTATTATTGTGCACACACTGTAGCAGTTCTTTTGTCATAATTCTACCGCACGTGAAACATTACAAAGTAAACACATTTCAACGAAAATGTTTTTATGACGCATGATACGCTACCAAGAATACTGCATAATAGAGAGCTGCTGCAGCGCGAGTGTAATTATTCACTCGTGTGAATTTAACGTTTAATTTACCCGAAACGAATTAAATATTAAAATCGGAAGCGAGTCCGATTTTCTTATCGGGGCAATATGCAAATTACGTACCTCCGCTGCTTTTGTTTTAAAAAGCGATACACGACGTGAGAGGCAAAAAGCAATTTGAAAACCCAGTTTGCATCGTCAATATTGGCGCACCTATAGAACCCAAGGCAACAATCGAAATTTTGCATGTTTCTTTTCTACGCCCTGTGTATTCTGTGAAATAGATCGCAAACAAACCTTAATAACGCTGCGTTTTCGTTCGTGATCACTCCTCGAGTATCGATCGTTTGTGCCCAAACAATGGAGACGCGAAAACAAAGCGTAAAAAAGCAAATTTCTCAATAACGCAATTCCAAACTATTACGGAACGTAAAGATCGGCCGAGAGAAAAGTGAATGAGGGTAGGGCAACGTTTATTTCCAGCGTCCCGATAAATCCCAAATTCTGTAAAAGAAGCCGGCGCACATAAAAGGGGGATCGGCCAAAGCCTGCGAGTACATAGGAATAAAGAGGCTGCCTCTGTTTGACGAACACTCATATACGCGACATCGCTGGAGGCCGAATAAGCAGACTCTTTCTCTACCAAAGTGCTATACGCTGCTGAACAGGGAGAGGAGAGAGTGAGAGGGTGGAAAAAGCGAGCGAGGGCGGAACAACTCTTGCGTAAGGCGCAGCTAGGAATTTCAGGAAACAGTGATGAGGAAATACCAAAGCCACGGGAGGGATTAGCGAAAATGGCCATCGGCCGCAGAGCGTATACGCACACACACACACACACACTCGCGCATGGGGAGACGAGTTTCATCTCGAGCGTCAAACATGAGCGATGAGTTTCGCTATACCGCCCGCCTGAGTCCGTTTATCCCTGGAATCTCATACACACCGAAGACGCGGAGAGAGAGCTTATTCTTTTCCGCTTATTTCCGTACGCCGCTGCAGTATACACGAGGGGTGAGCTTTATATAGATGGGCCGTGTGCCTCTGATATGTAATGGGAAATTAGAATATGCCCGGCTGGAAATTGCTTTGATATTGAATTCTAAACATTTGCCGCTTTACCTATGATCAATCGGCAGCTGGACGACCGAATTTTATTGAAAAATTTTATTCACGGGAAATGAACGTATTGAAATGACGATGTTTTAGCTTAAACAAAGAAATCGGTTTGAAAAAAATTATCGTCGTCGATTCTCGGGAAAAGTTAAACAGAGCCTAAATTATTCCACGTTTCAGAACGAAAACAACGCGGAGATCGCTCTTCCGAAACACAGTCAGCCGTGCGAAAGCAGAGTCTAAAAAACATTCCACGAAACTAAATCACCTCTCGGATTCGAAACCCTCCCCTTCTCCAAACATCACGTAGCGTTCCGCACACACGCTCTATAAAAGTCAGTCTCGAAAATATTCATCCCCCTCCCCCGAAAAAGACCAGTCCGGCGTCCCATCGGGGATCTTTCCGAGTGGACAGACGTCTAATTTTTTGCATTATGCACGTGTAACGTCGCGACGTCCCTCTCCTGTAAGGCATCAGCCGGTATCAACAATCTCCCTCCGTCTCTCCCTTTCGTAACCGCAGACACCCCCTAGCAAAGAGTATATACCCACTTGTTGGACGCCGCCGATCGGGGCAGCGCCACCTGATGCTACGACACTGGCACATCGATCCTCCTCCCCCGAGCGTCGCCATGGCAACGAACCTCACCTTCCACGCCAGCTTAAAGCCTCCCCCGGCGGCCGCGTTATACTCGCGAGCGCGCGCGCACCACCCCCCTTTACCTTGTACCCGACCGACTCTCTCTCTCTCTCTCTCTCTCTCTCTCTCTCTCTCTCTCTCTCTCTCTCTCTCTTCTTCCTTTTCTCATGTTCTTTCTCCTCTTTTTTCTACACGTGAGCCGCGGCCTCCTTATGTGCGGCCGCGTCGAGCGACGATAAACATTTGCGCGACGTAACTGCGGCGTCAATTAAAGATCATCCTCCGCTCTCGAATTGCATCCGCGCGTCGCGTGCAAACGGCGCGCTCGCCTACCGCTATTTATAGACAGAGAGACGACGGAGAGCATGCGTGGATGTGATGCCATTGCCGTTTCTAATTTGTCGCGCTGCAGTCGTTGGGCGCGTAAAAGCTCCGCGTGTTTGCGCGCATAAATATAGCGGCCGCACGTGCGATGATCTACGGTATTATTACACACAGGCCTGGAGGCGATTCTGTTTACGAAGGGAAAGCAAGCTTTCCACCCCCGGTGTTTCTTTCCGGCCTCTTTGTATTTTCTTAAGGGCGCTGTTTTCATTATTGATCCCGCACACGGCTCGTCGGCGAGCTGGTGCACAGCTGGCCACAGAGAAAGAGAGAGAGAGAGAGAGTGAGAGAGAGTCCCACCCCCCATCAGTGTGGATATAATCGGACGCACTTTGCGCGCCCGGCCGAAATTTAACGACGCCGCATACGCTCGATGTCGATGCTGGCATTGTGTGTGCAGGCTGACTCCGGGCAAATAAATTACCGGATTTTGCGGCTGACGTCCTCTCCGTGGCCCGCTTTCTTTTATCCCGCAGCTTCCACCCCCGACGCTCTGCGTGTGTGTGTATTTCCATATCGTTCTTATGTTAAAGCGTTCTAGAGTCGCTGCGGGTGTGGTGTGTGTGTTCTGCGAAAAAAACTGCGCTATCTCGTGAATGCCGATGGAATCTCGAGCGGAGGCGAGCGCATAAAGGGGTACCGTTTTCAGGAGAGAATTTTTCCCACGTCTCGGTATAAATAACTGATAACAGCGTCTCGCGCCTTTTTTTCTCGATTTTTTCTTCGGCGACTGCGCTCTCTAGTATACTATGTAACTCGGGACTCGCGAAGAGTCGGTAAATTTAATGAAAGTTTGCTCTTTAACGCCCGACTGAGTCGGGAGCGGGGAACAGCGCAAGTTTGTGTTATTCACGCACAGTACTTACTTCGATCGCCGTCTCGCATGAGCATGAACTTTACCACTTGAAATTATTCATGCGGATTTACATACCACTCCCGGCTCGTGTAATGAGTTCATTTTACGATACGCGCCTTGACTCGTAAACTACGTTTCGTCTCTTTTCTTCGGTCGACCACGCCGAGAAAAAAAAGATGATCGAGCCGGCGATGACGAGAAAGGTCAAAGAAACGCCGAAATGAAGGCTCTCTCGCACGTTCGGCCGCGCAGAACTCGGCGAGGGATATTTATTTAGCGACTTAATGACTCCGGGGCCAGAGGAGAGAATTCCATATTCAAACACGGAGACTCTCGCTCCCTTCCCAGCGGCGGCGGTGGAGGTTATTGACTCGGAAGTCAACTTTCATCTGGCGTATACGTGTACGCTTGAAATAATGCCCCTCCGTGGAAACACCCCTTTTTCCCTCCATCGAATATTCTGTTATCTGTTTTTCACGCCTCGACGGGGCCATTGCGGATGCGAGATTATTAATGACAGAGCTTACGGGAAGCTGTACGGAGAGAGAAAGAGCCAGAAGAATTTGTGAGCCGATACTTCCTTGACGATGATGTATAAACTCCTTTTGCTCTGACAGCGTATATTCAATGCTTTCACGCGAGATTGATTTAATGACGAAAGTAAGTTCGATGTTGTTAACGTCGTCTCGATTAGCTTATTACGTGTTCTGATCATCGTTTTTAAATATAGGTCACCGCGTCTCGACGCACCGAGCTTTTACTACTTGCGCGTAATTTTCGAGAGAAGGAAAAATATTCACGGTTTAGAGTTACAACGAAAAAAAAATATTATCCCCAGCCTTTTTCCTCGCATTCCGGATCAAGTTAATGAATTGCAAGCATTCCACGTTAGCTCCAAGCCGGGTTTGAATTTCCAGAGAATGAAATTTCGCCACGAGCGCTTCGCACGCGCTACCCGTCGTGTAAGTTTCTATCCACGTCGCAGTAAATTTTTTACTCCATTAGAGAAGGAGGGAGAAAAAAACGCAACCGGAACACCTTTCCCTTATCGCGCGCATGTTGATATTTTTCTATTTATCACGCCGTGATATACGGTGAGCGCGAATGTGCTTTTTGCGCTGATGCAGTGCGCGAATATACGCGAGTCTCGGGATTTTATTGCTTTTTTTACAAATAATACGAATAATAACAGAAACGTTTACAACTTTTTCTGCGGTGATAAAAGTCTGACGTGGTAATTGTCCCGACTGATCGTAAAATTAACGCAATTCAGCCACAATAACGTATGATATTAAACGCAATCAACGCACAATTTATTCACGTTTACGGCGCAATTAAAAAAGAAAAACTGCCAATGAAAACGAAACCCCGCTGCCTGGGAAGCTCGTAAAACACTCCCCCCAGATAGCGCGATGCCTCAAGGCGATGCTGAGTTTCGTTGTTGCATAATAAACCGCCGGCCTCGTCGTTACATTATGAGGAGGTGCGAATCCAAAATTAGTGAAGCTTCACGTAAGAGAGGAAAAGAAGAAGTGCGTTTTCTAATTAGAATAATCGAGTATCTGGTAGCAAACGGAGTGAAATTGAGAATAATGTTGAAAGGTGAAATCTGGTAGAAAAGTTTTTGAAAAATGATAAAGAACAGCCGCGCGGTGGAACTTTTGAAGCGCTGCTTCGAGTTCTCGTCTTCTGGCGTGAATTTTTAAAGAAAATAATCACGATTTATGAATCACAAAGCCGCGCGTGGTTAATAATTCCAGAAATACTGCAGCAGAATTTATTCAACAAGTTCCCTTGTTCAACGCGCGCGCGCCTTTTGTGCGTCTCTAATGCGAGGAGCCATTTCGCAATTTAAACTGCGATTTCAATGAAAAATAAGTTTGCGCTCCAGTCGGAATCTCCGAAATAACACATTAGACTCCGAAGACGGAGTCGTTAAGCGTAATGGATCCTGAAGCATGAGACGAAATTTAACGGGCGGGAGATAAAGTATTTTAATTTTCGTCCCTCGAGTTCACGGCGACTTAAGAACATATTAAGAGTATGAATTTTTTGCGGCACGAGAGAGAGAGACGATTAGTCTTTTTTACACTCGACCGCGTACATAATTACACGGATGTTTAATGCAAGTGGCGTCGATTTACCAGCCTGGCGGAAATCGGATAACTGAAACGCAATCGCACAATGGCGTGCCAGCATTTGAAATACCGATAAATTTGTTGTAAACTCGAAACCAGTAAATTCTCTGCGCGTAGTAAAGCTCAACGTTAACCGCCAGCAGCGACAGAATAAAAAGGAGAAGCAAAAAGCAAGCGCATCCGAGAAACCCGAGCAGCGGTGTAATCTTCACCGTAGCGCACGGGCATCAATAACCTGGATTACATACGCTCGCGTTTATGTAAACAAATAAATTCGAACGTAACGAAAGCTCTGTTGTGGCTGGGGCGAAAGCACAGGCGGAGACGAGAGATACAACGGAAGCAAGAGAAAGAGTGCAGCAGGCCGGAGATAAAAAGCGATCGTAACTCTTTTCGAAAGACCGTTTCAAATTCAAATTTTAACGGAAGAAAACTCGCGAGCGGCGCGTGGCTCCTGCAGGCGCATTTTTAATTTATAACCTCGTATTTTCTGGTCGTTACATCGTCAGTGGCGGCGAAATGGCAAAATCCGCCGCCGAAGAGTGAAAGAAGAGGAGAAATAAAAGGAAAACGGAGTAACGGCCGCTGCTGCTGCTGGATGTCGCGCGTCACTTTAAATCAAAACATATTTGTCTTTTACCTTTTCCGTCGACATCTCTCTGTGCGCGGATGGAATAAAAAAAAAAGAAGAGACGACGAGCGATGCCGAGAAAAATGTCGCGTATGCGACAGGAAACTCGAAGCGAAAGGCTACCTTTTCGCAAACATTTGTTGGGGTAAATCAATCCCGAGTTATGATTTACACTTCTTGATGTTTGCCGGAGTAGCCTGTTAATTCGCCGGAGCTTGCGATGCCCGTGTGCGTTTATGTGTTTTATGAGTAAAGAGGGAATTACGTCGTTGCGATCAGTTAATCTGCATAGCAGGTGCGGATTTGTTCGTTCGCTCTCGTGGAAAAGTTAATAGTTGAGATGTTTGGAGAACAAATAATGCAATGAGCGTTGAATTTGATGCTTTGTTAAGCAGTATACAATGAAGTAAGTTTAACTTTTGGACTTCGCAGTGTTATAATATTGGATTGATGAAACTTTGAAACTTACGAATTGAAGATAATTCTAAGAGAAACGTGATATTTTTGGAACTCACCTGAAACATAGAAAGAAAATTAGCGTGACAGCTATATGGGCGGATGAAATATTTGTTTGTTACTTTCAATATATCATTAGAGTGTGTTAGAGTCATGGTTATAGATTTGTTTCCACGAAATTTATTAGTATGTGTCATAACTCGAAAATGGTTCGGTTACAATGTCAATATAAATTCAATTCGGATACGCTTTGGGAGAAAAAATAGCATAGCTTTAAGAGCGTGAAATTTGCGATTATTCTTGCGACTGGAAAAAAATATATTCAACCCTCGCACGCAAAGGTCCTTTGTGCAACAGTTGAATAACAACGTTTTATCGGAGATAAAACCCCGTCGAGCTTCGCCGCCTCCGCGAAAGACTGACAAAAACAGTAATTTCAAGGCGTTTATAAACGAGACACACACGCGAGCAAGTTCGCGCTGAGCTGTAATTAAGAACTGAACACTCTGGCGACTGAATTTGGGTATCTCTCTCTCGCGTTCCTACGATAAACACCGTTCTCGCGCGGTGTTTATTCAACGTTCGGCCCTGTGTGATGGAGAAGAAGATTAATGAATTCTTTTTGTGAAAAAGCGCTCTCGTCAATTACGGGAATTAGCGTGTATATGGATGTACGAGTAAACAGCAAAAAAAAAAGAACTTGGAATCGTAATTCGCGCGCAGCAGCGTCGAACGGGTTTTAAAAGAAATTGAATTTTCGAAACAGCGCGCAATTGCGGACGCGCGCGCGCGTATTTGCATAGCAGTTTTAATCACGCGGGCTCGCGCATACGTATAAAGGACCGAATTCGTTTGGAGCCGTCGCAACCCGCATAATTCAAACGGTTTGTGTGTACGGCCAAAAAGCGGAATTCGGTGTATGATTGATGCGCGTTTTTCGTGAGTGACTTTGATGGCGGGGGTGTGAAGATTCTGTACTGGATGTATTATAACTGCTCGATCGATCGATCAGCAGTGAATATTTGAGTGTCGCTCTGACAATACTCCGAGTTATGGCGTATTTTAAATGTAGGCCACTTTTCTGAACCCGAAGCTGTCAACGACTATATGCGCTTATATACGGTTATTCCGTGTATGCGATTCAGGAGAAATCGTGGAACTCTGGAATGACCGACAAAGGAAATCAAGATGAAATATTTCATCATATGGCACAAATGGAATCAGAACAAAATTAAAATATCTTTTAAAGTATGTAAATACGCGGAACTGTTGCTTTATACATGAGCCAAGAAATTAATATTCGAGTTTGGTTATCCTGCCTTTATTTCATATCACATAAATATTCAACCTAACAAAATGTAAATATTTCTGCAGATTAAAATACACAAATAATTACGCTAGGTATAGGGGAGATGCGCCTGGTATGGAATTACACTGAAAAAAAAACACAGCCGTTTCTGCTGTAGAACACGGCAGTTTTAGCGAGTGTCACCACAGTAGCGACTTTTCAGTAAAAACAGCGAGTGGCCACTGGTAGTTTTGGCAGGTCTCGGCGATCTGTCTCTATCTCGAGGATATTTAGGTTATGTATCACCTTTTAAACCATCAAAAATCTTAAGAAAATAGTTTTTTTAATGAGTAATATGATTAATTAAATTAAAGTTATAAGTAATGATCATTATAAGAGAGAAAAATACCTTGAATAACAACCATCAACTTATTACCATCCCATTATCACATGCAGAGTGACTATTAGCATATAAGTTACGTGAACATTTTGAATGTTGTTATCAGTACCATAATGGTCATTACTTTATACTTTATCATAATACTCATTAAAATAATTATTTTCTTAATATTTTTGGTGTTTTAAAAGGTGGTACATAACCTAAAATATCCTCGAGATAGAGACAGCTCGCCGAGACCTGCCAAAATTACCAGTGGACACTCGCTGTTTTTACTGAAAAGTCGCTACTGTGGCGCACTCGCTAAAACTACCGTGTTTTACAGTAGAAACGGCTGTATTTTTTTTCAGTGTACTTAGCGAATTTGACTACAACTTTCGATTAGGACCGTGAAATTTGCTAAAACCGGAGGATTGACTTGCTGTTATAGGGGCTTTTGATGTTCTGTGCGGTAGGGCCATTAAGTTTGCAAAATAACCAAATAGGAAGCCAAACTGTGGAAGCTAATTTTTTTGGATATCGAAAAAGTGTCGCCCAGTATGGAACGCCATTGATTTTTTTTTTTTTTTAAGTGGCATTTCGAACTCGAAAGTTCATCGCCTCATCTACGCAAGCCTTCCACATATCTCTATTTTGTGCCAACCCCATCCATTGCGTACCCTCCCTCCCGATTTCAGTTAAGTCCGTTTTTACGTTGTCCCCCCACCTGCGCCTAGGTCTGCCTAGAGGTCGTGGTGTGCTTGGCTTTCCTTTCATTATACGCGCTGCCGTGCGATCGTCTCCCATTCTTGCCACGTGCCCTGCCCATCTTAGTCTACGCGATTTAATTATTCTGTTTATATTCGGT
>JAZHPH010000046.1:315982-354124 GCA_037356405.1 Nasonia oneida
CTCTCTCTCTCTCTCTCTCTCTCTCTCTCTCTCTCTAACCCGAGTAATAACAGTAATGGCCCCATCTTCGAGATCATTTCCCAGGCACGATCTTCCGGTGTCGCCTTTCCGAGCCGTCGTCCTAGTCGACGCCGTCCGAAATAACGATCCTCGGCCGGGGCGCTTATTATTTATGGAATATCAATCAGCGAAGCCCGGACTTCGCAGCGCATAGCCAGTGGCTCTGCATTTTAACGACGTCTTGAACCTGCACTCCGGCAGCTGCTACATGCGCCCTTTGTGAATACGAAATGAAAAGAAAAACGAGTCGAGAGCTGCAGGCTGAAAGGGGAAGATGAACCGAGTTTCAGGTGAGAAAGGGGGCTTGTAGAATGACGCTCTCTGCTGTGTGTAATGCAATGGCCTGGCAGTTATTTCAATTCAGGTACGGCAGAGCGCTAATACCCAGGTGTCAGCCGTTCGTATATTGCACGTTACGCGGAGCAACAGCTAAGTTTTAATTGCAAGAGATCTGATTCCGAACAGATTTACCCACAGGGATGTATGATTACCTCCAAGGATTTCAATCGCTTCGTTCCACCGACATTTACGATCGAGAGTCCTTCACAAAGGGTTGATCTGTAATAACTGATTCCGAGTAAGTATTGTTAGTGCAGCTTTTCAAGTCAGAAAAAAAAGACAATGGCAAGTTGTCACAGCATTAGTTCCGCACAGAGGCATATCTGGCTTAGGGGGAAAGACGGAGAATGTAGCTCGTCATCCGGCGAATCCCCGCCGAAATTGTCTGAATTAAAAAAGAAAGAATGGGAAGAGACAGTGAGACAGATATATGAGGGCATCCAAGGAAGCGAAGCGAAGAAAAGACAGGTGAAATAGAAATTGCTGGAGGAAGAAGAAGAACCGCTAGCACGATAAATGGAAAAGTCTGAGCGAAGGCCGGATAATAGAAATCGATTCTTTGGCTTTCTTTTTTATTCCTGTATATGATCAAATAAATTAAGATAAAACGGAATGAAATATTTATTTATATTTTAATTAATATTTAATCAAGTGGATTCGTGTGTACGTTCTAAATAATGTCATATTGATGTGTTGTTTATATCTATATCTCTTATATACTATAATACAATATAATCTAAAATATTTTATAACTTTATTTTACAACTTTTATCTTCGTTTAAGTATTCATAAATAATTTCTAGAATTATGTGAGTAGGATCTGCGAACCGCAGCGTTTCGTTCAATATTGCTAACACTAGCCAATCGTTTTCTACCTGGCGATAGCCGCTTAGAAATTACTTTTAAGCTACCAGGCATAAATTGGGTACGCGTCGCTCTGCTGCAGCTTCGACTGAAAGCTTTGTACAAGTTGGTCGTGGTTTCTCGTGTAATGAGCCACCCCGTTCAGCTGCTGCATGAGCATGGACAAGTACGCGACGGAGCTGCCCGTGATCTGAGTTGTCCTCAGGGGCCGTATTCTCTAACTGTGTTAACTGTGTAGTACTCGGCACAAGCAACACACAAAAACAGTTCACACATTTTTTTCTTTTTCAAATCGCGGTTTGACCCCTACCGATTGGTGTCGGACCATGCAAAAACCCTCAAAACTACTGCCTAAAATCTAAAAACATCGCTATTTCAGCCCTTTTTTTATAACGCATGTGTGAACTGTTTCGGTGTGTTGCTTGTTTCGAGCTCTATACACACAGTCAACACAGTTAAAGAATACGGCCCCAGGTCCGTTAGTTCGACTCGGCACATCTAATAGTAGCTATCAACTTCCGGATTCCTGTCAATCACCCGCAGATTGTACTCATCAAACACCTGCCGTTCGTCCTTGCCTCGACCTCAGCTGTGTACTCGATGATCACCTTCCATGCTTCTATGTCTTTCAGCTCAATCGCTACCTCCAAAACCGTCCTCTGCTTGTTCCCCTGCACGTACTCATTGCGATTGTTTACTTCTGCTCGACACTCCAACGGCAGTCTTATAACCCATCTTTTTTCCTCTGATCGAACACTCCCCAGCAAGGACATCATGCTTGCGCGATACGACGGTTTCAATCTGTCTTCGGTGCACCTACGATCGATCTCCAGCTCGTTGTTATTCTGCTCGAGCCTCTGCAGCACCTGCAGGTCCGGCACTCGTTTGTCCTGGTTTTGAACGTTTCAAACGTCAACACGTTGCCTCGGTCTGATTGCAACATGTTGATATCCGCTTTGTGTTCGTCGATAAGGAAAGTCACCAGGTCGACGACGCAAAGCTAGATGATGTGTTGGAAGGGCGTCTCGTCTATCGTGTCTTTGTGGCAGAGGTCGCTTCCGAATTCCACCAGCTTTCTTATAATTCCTATGTGACTGTTGTCTGTGTTAAGTCGTACGGCCCAGTGCAGAGCCGTGTGGCCTGAATTTATAATGATCTCTATGTTGACGTTGACACTGCAACTCAACAGCGCCGATAAGATTTCACGAGCCCGACGTTGCCCGTGTAGAAGACGCACTGGACCGTGGGTAAGCAGCCGCCGTCGTCCTTGGCGTTGACATCCGCGCCATCATCCAGCAGTATCTTCACGAGTACGCGGAACTCGTCATTCTAGATCGTCTCGATCTTGCAGCTAACGACTAACCTCAGAACCCAGTCATTGCGCTCACTTCGATCCGCAGTAGTCACACGGAGAAACCGCATTAGCCATGGAAATTCATTTTGCCCTGTCTGTTCCCATCGGGGTATCATCCCCCTCAGCATGTCGACGTTACTTTTGTTGGAAACGGCGACGTGCAGTAGGGTCTTAACTTGTTTTACCTGTGAAGTCAGCGGAGTTAATACGAAAGCCAACTCGAATGAGGCGCCAGATGATAGCGATGCTGCAACGGCGACCTGGACGAGTGAGCTTTCTGAAGAACGAGCATTTATCCGCAGCCTGTTCTCCTTTAGAAGCTGTTTTATCAGGGGTATGTTGCCCACCTCGAGCACTTGAAACATCAGGTATATATAAAAAATTTTCCCCGTTAAAATGTTATGATGTAGATGCTTTAACTAATTACATAAAGTTAGACCATTTATAAGATATTCAGATATTCGTTTTGGGAAAAAATGCCTCCATTTGATTAACACGTTAACCAACCAAAATGATTCATTTTCTACCAAGGTTATAGCATAAGCGATCGAAGCAGCAAGCCGTACAGGCATATCCGGCCCAACAGGCTAACAAGGTATTAGCATTGGTGGCACACCACTATGTGGGGGACTCTACAAAACAAGTACACGTATTTTAGGTCAAAGATGTGTATTTTTGCGTAAAATTCCCCGAATATCTATAGATTCGGAGTGCACATCGTTATGAGGGAAATTGAAAAGCATCTATGCGTCTCCAATTTCCTCCTGCCAGATCTTGATTGTCTCGAAACACGGAGAGTTTAGGCAGTGAAAACATCCTTTCTTTCTTTCTCCTCAAGCAAATCCAGGCTATGTAGCACACGTGTGCGTATATTTGTATAACCAGCTGCTACTACTTCTTAAGTGGCCGGCTTCCTCTAATGAGGACTGCGTGCATTGTTCGCTGATTCACGGCCAGACCAATTTATGTCTCCAAAGTATAGAGAATATCGCGCAACGGGGCTAGAGTCATTCGTCACCGTCTCGCGAGGGTTTGCTACATCGTCAATCAGTGCGCGCATGAATCTATATAATTGCTGCGCTTCGATCGATTCGAGCACGAAATTCCCGGCCAAGCGCGCCCCCGGGTCCGGCGCCTTCGTCGATTTTTTTTTCAGCTGCCCCATTCTCCCTAGCCTGCACACGTATATATATCTTCGTGCTCGCTCAAGCGAGTATTTTCCCTGTTAATCATTGTGGGTCAGTGTGATGGAGATGCTTAATTATCGGTTATTCGTTGGGAGCATTGGGTGTTGTTGTGCAACTGTGCAGCGATTAGAATGTGTCTGCTCAAGCTGTGAATGAGATGGATGTTCGTTTGGATTTTTTGAGTAAAACATTAACGGTAAAAGTCGTGAATTCGTGATACTTCTTTGAGTTAACAAAAACTGGCTGGTTTGCAAAGCGGTTGTCTTCGAATTAAAATTATTGCTAAGGTTTTTTACTGAAATGTGAACTCCATTGTTACAGTAATTTCGTGATATTTTTCTTCCTTTCGCTTTGTAAAAAGATATTTTATTGGAATGAAATAGAGCCATCTAAAGCGAATGTTTCAAAATATAAAAGTTGTAAAATATCCAATGTAAAAAAAAATCGAGAAAAGTCTCACTTCCCCAATACCAGGTTTAAACAGAGTGAAAAGGAGATCCTTGTTTCCATGCAAATGCCGTAGAACAGACCGTTAAATTCAAAGCTGTTATCAAAACTCCCTTTAAAAGTAAGAAATCAACTTTAAGTTTGATATTTCCTTAACCAGAAATATGATTTCTCTCGGAAACGCTAGCTCGTAAATATCATCAAATCGAACCGCAGTTTAGGTAAGCTCGGTCGATCATGTAATTACATTTCGTCGTCTCGTCTTTCCTCCTTCCTAGCGTGGATTCCAAAGTATCCTGTAAACGAATTTACTCTCGAGTACGTCGTCTCGAAGCATTTTTGCTCTTATATCGTTACTCTTTAATTTTCACGTTGTTCAGCTATAGGTAAACCGATATCAGAATACTTGTTATTGTGGCTGTTACCATTATTATTAACAGAATATTTGTAAAATATAAGAGATAAAGAATAAAAGATTCTTCATTTTTTCCTGACTCTGAAAGGAATCCTATTGAATCAGTATCAAATACGAAAAGAGATCCTCATTTATTTCAAGTAGTACACGCGGCAAAGGAAAAGTGTATTTCGCCGCGATATTGATTGAAAACAAAAGCTGATGCTGAATCGCACGAATAATATTTATACTTCTTTATTCAGTAACTGTTCAAAAAAATCATATCTATACCTGTTAAAAGCGACTGAACTAGAACGAACGCGCGTATTGATCCGAAACAAAACTTAAAAAAAAGAAGAGTAACAAACAAAAATAACACGAATACACAGTCCGAATCAAATAGAAGTATGGAATACAGTTACAACTTTTATTTCCAGATAAAGTTGATTCGCAAAAAGGGAAAAACTCGATAAAAATATTTGGAGAAACCAATTATTCGATGACACAAAAAAAGTCAGCGCATGCAGTTTTCTATATTTTCCATGCACAAGTCGGACTTGCAATTGACTGTACATATTTAACTAGTGCGCATGTATCGAGTTTATCCCCAGGGACATCGTGTTTGCTCTATCGATGCGTATGCTTGAATTTCGATCCAAAAAAAAACGAACGCGAGCAAAAAAGTTTACCCGCAAAGCACGATATTACCAATACTCGTAGAAACTCCGCGAACAAGTCTAACAGTCTAAACGGGATTGGGAAAGCTGAGCTTTTTCAACGTGCGCTAGTTGGGTAATGGTAATTATCTGTTTACTTGTGAAAGCGTATAACAGTTCAGCGATAGAATTTCGCACCAATACATTGACGGTGTAACAAGTTATAAAATAACGAGGGGATTAGAAAGTTATTTGCCCCATTTTGCAAATCGATAACGTGGTTCCTTTGCAAAATGAAAAATAGCACTGTGTTAATCATCCAAAGGCAATCACACAAGATCAGAAATTAAGTACACCAAAATCAGACATCTATTTTGAGAAGAGAACTTCACAAGTCGATCATAAATGAAAAAAAGTTAATTTAAAAATTTAAAGCAGTCATACAGGAATAGCCCAAGCAGGTCCAACAAGACTATACTTTGGTATGTCGGTACCACACCACTGTGTATATACATTCTGAGAGAGGATTTTGATGAAGGAAATAAGAAAGCCTCTATGCGCCACCTGTATCTCATCGCACGAAACTTCGGTTTCTCAAGTTTAACAAGTCCAACGTTACATAGTTTTAATTTGAATCAATTTGTTTAACGTTTCAACGAGTTTCACTCTGCTTATATATTCATAAGTTGCTGTGTTTAACGAACGAATTGTTGTAGCTTTTCACAAAAAATTATCACTTCAGAAATGCAACGCCACAGGTCATATAATTTGGCGGCATCTCCACGTACAACTGCAACTATGAAATATTATTGTTATAAATAATGCTCATGTGTTTGTGTGTGTGTCGCGCTCGCCGGGCGCACGCGTCTAATTATAAAGCCTTAAGTACTTCCGGCGTCATCTTAATGACGAATGCGCTTAGATCCGCGGTTAATGGCGCCTGCGTACATCTATGTTTTTCTCTCCGCTAATGGTCGCGAACTCGTGACCGGCATCGGGAACCGGATGGCGACGAGCCGTGAATTATTTCTTTTTGCGCCAGTTAGATAAGCGCTCGCTCGCGCAGAGCGTCACTCCATGCTTTTATCATTTTCTTATGCGCGACGACGCGACTCACGCGACGTAATTAAGCGTCTATTAGTGGCGTCACGCACGCGCGCAAAAGACCGCCCATTGCAGCTTTTCCCGGGAATTCCGTCTCCGAGGAGGGAATTTCAATTGGAAGAAATGAATTAACGCGATATGGAACGGATGCGTATCACTGCTGATTGTCGACGACTGCTTTGATGTCGCTAGTTTATGCGCTGACTTTGATACAATGGCTTTGAATAAAGGATCTCGTAGAGCTGGGAGCGTTTAGAGGTGAACTTCGATGCAGCACAATAGTGATCGTTGATTTGAGGGAGAGTAATTATATAAAGCTCGACGTGATATGCGACTCGACAGAATTACAATTACAGCCTGTTTTCGTGCGATTGATGGAGATTTTGATGCTCGTCAACAATGCGCTGTATTAATTTTATCGTGATTCCACACGTACAGAAATCAAAGGCCACGTCGAAATTACCGTTCGATGCATTTCGAATTTGATAAACGGAAAAACTTGAAACCAACGCAACAAGCACTAGTTGCTAGCTTCATGGCTCTCGCGTGTCCGTAGAGTCTCAGCCTTTTTCTACTCAAACGTTTTTCGAGGTTGGTTGTGCTAAATTTTCAGTGTGTTTTCTCTCCGTAACAGACTTTTAAAATCATTACGCGTAATGAGGTTATGCTTTGCAATCCAAATATTTGCCTCGAAATAAGTGGACTTTTCGACGAGCTACAATTACCGACATTTTCTGCAATTAGCGTCAGTTTTAAGAGCCTGAAAGGCGAGAGTGAGCTAGAAGAGATCTGAATTGCAATGAAATTTCGCGAGGATACAAGTACGTACTTTGCATACCTCCGGGAGAGTTTCGAAGGTTTTAGTTAGCTCGAGTTACAAAGTCAAGGAGAGCCAAATCGCAACTACGGAGTGCATAATATTTGTTATTGCTTCGAGATAACCTAATTCGACGGTTGCGTTGCTTAACTTTTTGGAATCAGTAGTGTCGTAGTCCGGTTTGGTTATACGATCGCGCTATTTTTTCTAACGTTTATACTTTTCCTGTTGTTGTCAAAAACGAATTTTACAAAGAAATCCGATCTCTGTAGACCGTGCACATTTACTTCGTCGCGCGTCGGATGCTGGTACGGGCACGTATAGCCGTCGTTTTGTAAAATCCCTTTGGCAGCTTTTTTTGATGTAGTTGCTCTTTAAATACGTTAAAAAACAGCGCAGGCGCTTCAAACACTAAACAATTGTTAAAAGCAAACTCGTTAAACACTGCGAAACCTGCAGAATCAGCGCCGAGTATATAAAACTCGAAGAGAAAAAAGACAGCCTCCACTGAGCCTTCCCTACGCATTACTTCCCCAGCGTGAGCAGGCGAACCCCTCAGCGATCGCATCAGCTATGCGCACGGGAAAATGGACACCGAGGAAGAGCAGCCGCAGCAGCAGCAGCAGAAAGAACAACTCGCCGGGAGCAGCAGCGCAACAGCATCGGAGGATGAAAAACTCCTGAGGCTGGAGGAAGAAGCATCGGCGGAGAGGTCGACGCTCTCGAAAGTGGCGAGCGGCGACGGTGGCGGCGGCGCGGAGCTGTCCTCGGTGAGCATCGGGAGCCGCTCGCGCGAGAGTAATCGGCTGCCGGCTGCGCGGCGTTGCACGGATTCCCGCCAGCGGCGCCGCTGTCAAAGCCGCATCAAAGAGCTGATTGGAAAGCACGAGCTGAAGAACGATCGGCTCGAGCAGCGGGAGGGACAGCTCTCCCAGCGCCTCCAGGTTCGTCCTCTCTTTATTCCCTCTCGCTTTCTCTCTCTCTCTCTCTCTCTCTCTCTCTCTCTCTCTCTCTCTCTCTACGCGAACCCAGCCACCAACACCGAATAATACACGTATACGTGTAAGCTAGCTTTGTGCGGAGTCTCCCTCCCGAGGCGACGAGATGCTTACGTATTTACAAGGGAGAGAGAGCGAGAGATACTCGTTCGGGTCTTGTTTCGCCGGGATGTGTCTCGCAGGAATATCGCGGCAGCATCGGGCTGCAAGAGTGCGCTTGAATGATAGATAGCCTCTGCTGCCTCATTATTTATTAAGACGCGCTTTTATATCCATCTATATACGCGCCCGATGTCTATGTGTATGTATTCCCTCGCAAATATTTGCTCCTGTCGGCGCTGCTTTGTTTGCAGGGGAGCGGCTAAAAAATATACACCCTGTTATTTCGCTCTCCGTCTCTCTCTCTCTCTCTCTCTCTCTCTCTCTCTCTCTCTCTCTCTCTTTCGATCTCTCTGCTTTTCGAATTATCTCCGAACGGCGCCTCCTTTTTTCCGGTTTGTTTTTACGGCGCAGCAAAAACGAAATAGAGATCCGGGAAACACAGTGCGCGCGCGTTTTTTCCGAATCGATCAGAGTCATCGAGATGCTATTGAAGGGCGAGGAGGTAAAAAATCCTCGGGTATCATACCGTCGAAATAAAAAAAAAAGCTCTATAACGCCTTTGGATTATCGAGAGTACAATGAAGCGCTCAATCAATACTGATTCGCGCAAAGTGCCGACATAAACAGTGCACCGCCTCTTTCTGAAGAGTGAAAAAACGTATAGAGCAGCAGACAATGCGCCACGGATCCTCTTTTGTGTGAAGTGCCAAAGGAGTTTCCTCTGGTTTGAAAATCTTTCGCGAAAGCTCTTGAGTCGAGGCTTTCGCGAAGTTAAGAAAGATTTTAGGGCGCTACTTCCGTATTAAGTTCCATTACCACGCGATTGCCAACTATACACTTTACATTAAATATACGGATTAAAGCGCTACAGATACCCAACTCGGGGTTTGTTTATTTTAGCCATAGTCGCGACGACGGAACTAGTTATTCGACAAATTCTAATTAACCATAAAACGTATAATACATCCGAGCTCGCATCCTCGTAAACTTACTCGAGCTCGCGGGGGCGGCCATCAAAGTTTCTATATCAACGCGAATTAGCCTAATTAAATTGGCCGTATCCACTCGAATGGATCTTCGCTCTCGCCACCGAGATACACTCGCGCGCGCGCGCAAACGGATCTCGAATACACGCGCCCCTAGAGAAAAAATAAGAAGACAGGGGTGCGCACAGCACGCTCGTAAAAATATAATTCTATTAAGAGCGAGAGAGAGAGAGAGAGAGAGAGAGAGAGAGAGAGAGAGAGAGAGAGAACCGCCTATGTATTTATACGGCCGTGCACATCATACGTGGGCGGCCGGAAAATTGATCGAGGGTCGTGGAAGGGCTTTCCTCTTTATACGACTCAATAAAAAGCGAGCGGCTCGTAAAACAACTGCTCCGCGTCGTCAGCGTGTACACTACATAGGCGTTCTCGTCCTTGCAGATGCTGGAGTGTACGGTGCCGGCAGTGGCGGTATGGAGGGCCAGGCAGTCGAGCCCCGAGGCGTTGCGCAAGCTCGTCGAGGTGGCCACCACCACGAAGACGACTGCTGCTGGCTGCAGGATCACGCCGAGCCGGCATTACGACTGCAGAGTGCGTGAGATCGAGGCTCAGCGTAAGGTCAGTTTACCTTCGTTGGATTATGCCGGCTCCTGCGATGCCCCGTGTGCTCGCGCGTGTGTGTCGCCGACGGGGGATTTCGTGTTAAGCCTTTGTGGTGGCGGGCTCGGTTTGGAGCGAGCTTGCGAAGCTCGGAAACAGGAGACGGTGAATTGCGGCTGGGTAGACGGATGGTCGATTTTCAGGGAATAATTTCCGTTCGCGAGAGCTATTATCGCGGTTGGGACTGTGATATGGGCTTGCGAAAATTTGGGGTTTAGTTTGTAAAAGCTCGTGATGAGGCGTCGAGCTTATAAATGATTCAAATCGATTCACGAATTACCATGGCCCGTTGGGGAGAAAAGTCTGTTACTCACCTGAAACATAAAAAGGAAAAAACGATTGTTAGACGTGGTAAGAATTTGTGAAGATTTATTTTAGAATAGAACCAGTTAGTTTCATAGCACATTAACGCTCGATTGTTCCCAAAGTCTCGAAACAATTTCGAGATTTTCAGGATTTATAATTTAATCAACTTCATCTATAGAGAATTAAATTTTACCCTAATTGCTTTTCGCGCTCACCAGATTCCGAGTTCATATTTGAACTTGGTACGAAATACATTAAATTCACAACCCGCTCGAAAACCCAAAGAGTTATCCGCAAACTTTTAGAAAGTTGCCCTAACAGAGTACGTTCCAATGTCGGGAAATTCCACGCGTAGGGGTTGAATGGAGATGTGCGTACAAGGAAAGCTCCTCGCTTTTGATCTCCGCGCGGAAGACTTAAAGACGCTGCGCTATCAGTTGCCGTGGACGTGCTACACCTGAGACTCTTTGATGTGCACGCGGTTCGGCTTCGACGCGAGCTTTGCATTATCGTAAAAACCTATACAGCTGCTGAAAATTTAACGAACACTAAGGTGCTGCGTATAAATATAAAACGTGCTTCGGCGAAAAATCGACTTTCTCATAACGAATTTTCGCTTAATCTGAGAAGTAAAAGAACAACAGCAGCGCTGCAGCGCTTGATAAATACGCGCTAGAATAATAAAATCAGCCCCATATATAAAAGTTGCTCTCTCTCTCTCTTTCTCGCTGGCGAGGACGCGTGCGGTGTCTCCCCCAGAGAGAAAGAGAGATAGAGCATCAGCGCAATAAATCTACCGACACCCGATCGCTCTACTCACCCTTCGCATTTATATATATATATATATATATATATATATAAAAGCGCAGGAAGCTTACCGTCGAGCGGAGGAGGCGCGTAGCTTGTGGCTGGAGCGCGAGGCGGCCCTGCAGAGCCAGAGGGCGCGCGTCGAGCTGGCAAGGCAACAGCAGGCCGAGCGAAGGCTGCGGATGGCCCAACTGACCGACGAGGCTCGGAAACTGGAGAAGGAGGCCGGCAGCGCCGGTGAGTTGGCGCACTTTACTTTTACCCGTCAAACTTCCAGTGAAAGGGCAAACTTCCGAGGACGCCCTCGGCATCGGTAATAACTCATCGCGCGTTTTTAGATTCAATTTGTAAGTCCGGCCACTTGACTCTCGGTTTCGAAGGATCGAGCGCGTTTCAAGGGCCTTCGAGACTTCGAGACGCTATATGTGCGCGGGTGAACGAACGCCTTGCATTAGTACGCGGACAGACTGGCGAAAAGTTTTCCTCTGTTTGGGTTCGGGGGGAGAACGCGATTTTTTTCTCTTCCGCTCTATCTGGCGAGAGGAGCAAGAGAAAAGTTACGAGGCGACAGCGTATAGAGGATACAGCCAGATGGTCTCGCGCGAGAGCGGATCGTCGTCGCCGCTTTATTGTACGTGTACGACGATAAAAGTGTATCGCTGATGAACGCTGAAATATGTGCTCGTGAGATTTTTTGTTCCGCTTCTAGAGGGGACGGCAGTGGAATCGCGTGAAAAAAAGTTTTTCCACCGCGGACTTTTCTTCGAAGAGCCACTGAGAGAGAACTCGACGCACAACTTCGTATACTGATATTTGGGTCAAGAGAAAACAACTGCGCTTTATTCGCTTGCTTAGCTGCGAGTTTGATTTCTCTCTCTCTCCCCGGGCATGCGTTTGTTGTCGAGGTGCGAATTGATTCGGTTCTGTCTTCGCTCACATTCGACGCGTATTGTTTTCTTACGATTGTTGTCGGTCGTCAAAAGTTTGTATGCGTGACGCAAAGTTTTTCGACTGCCATCCGCTCAACATGTACGTAGTAAGTAGTACAGTTGAGGCTTAGGTCAGACGCGCCGTGTGTATACATCGATATTTCATCATACTTTCAACGCGAAAGCGCTGCGCAGTTTTTTTAATTTTGAAATTGTTTCTGCAGCCACGCTAGCCCTGATATTCATTTTTCCAATGTGAAGAAGGAAAACACTGGAATGAATAGGAGTTGCTTTTACTCAAAAACGAAAGAAAAAACGAAGCATGGAGGGCGTTCGATAGTTTACTTCGCATTTTTCCGAGAAATAGATGTTTTATTAAAATATGAAATGCGAGGAACTATGGACTTGTTGAAATACCGTTTAAGATAACACAGGCTTTAATTTGTTACCGGTGAACGTTTATTTTAATTCGAGGGAATGTCATAAATTGCACTGTTGTTACAGGAATTTTTATGAGGCCAACGCAAATCTAGGCGGGAAGTACGAAATTTATTTTGAAATTAAAAATCGAAAATGCTCTGGCGCAATCGCACAGAATTTTAATTATAATTTATGAAAACGGATATCCGTGCCAAGAATTTTCTCTAGTATACTGCTTCGTCGCTGCGTTAAAATATACGTGGTTAATTCGTCGTCATGAATTTATTTACTGACGCGTTTATTACTATTGATTATCTGCCAAAACGCACTGGAAAACAAGAGCGAGCGTAGTGCGGCGGCTTTTCAATAATCATTCAGTTTGACCTAACAAATCGGCGCACAACAATATCAAATGACGCGTTTCAGAAATAGTTCAACTATACTGCTGCTGTAAAATATTTTCCTTCGAATCAGTATCACTCCGTTTCTACTAAAATATTGAGCAGCTTCTAAACGTCTAGACGTAATGCGTGTTTTACTTTGCTAATATACTTCGGAGGAAGTAGTGAATTATATATTCGACGGCTGCCTTGAACTTACCTAACTGGAAATGTTCTTTAATGAAACGCTTTTTCTAATGCGTTCCTATAAGACTAAGAATAATCGCATATCCTTTGTTGAGCAGTTATAGCATTAATGACCTAAGCTGGCACAGCACGGCAGTTTTGGCACGAATTGCACACCCCTATATGTGCCTAGAGCGCGCCTTAATATGATGAGAGGAATGAAAAAGTGTCTATGCTACACCTAGCGCCGCTAGCTATAAAGTGTAGTGGTGGATTGAGAAAATGCATATATGTGCAAATCCAGAAAAAACCGGACACTTTTGGGGGTCTGAGTGAACGAAATTGAAATTTGAGGGCACACCTCCCAGACCAACTTTTTTGGGTTCCTTAGGCCACCCAGAATCCGAAAAACCTTGGGTTCCCGCAATTTCGAAATACTTATTTTTTTGCCGGGCGCTTTGAATTCTCTTATGGGAATTTAACATGGGAAAAATCAACGAAAATTAGCCATGGTTCAACTTTACCCACCTAGTGTCTGAAGGCGCAATCCAAAAATGTGTATTACTAGACTCGAAGTATTAGAGAGAGCTTCAATTTGAGGGCTAGTGAGTTAAAAATAATTACCTACGTAAAAAGTTGCCTAGGCTTGAAAATAGCGAAAAATCATAAAAACTTGGATTTTTTACGAAAATCAGTAATTTTTTCCATTTAATCCTTATAACTTTTGATCCCAGCCGTAAATTTCAACCATCCGGCCCTCAAATTGAAGCTCTTTTTTTCTAATTTTGCTTTCAAAAATCAGATAATTGTGAAGCCTAGACAACTTTTTACCTAGGCCATCATTTTTAATCCACCAGCCCTCAAATTGAAGCTCTCTTCTAATACTTTGAACCTAGTAATACACATTTTTGGATTGCGCCTTCAGACACCGAGTGGGTAAAGTTGAACTATGGCTAATTTTCGTTTATTTTTCCCATGTTAAATTCCCATAAGAGAATTTAAAGTGCCTGGCAAAAAAATAAGTATTTCGTAATCGCGGGAACCCAAGGTTTTTCGGGTTCTCGGTGGCCTAAGGAACCCAAAAAAGTTGGTCTGGGAGGTGTGCCCTCAAATTTCAATTTTGTTTACTCAGACCCCCAAAAGTGTCCGGTTTTTTCTGGATTTGCACATATACGATTCAAACTGTTTCGTTTACACATGTAACTTCTGGTTTGGCCCTAATACGTCTGACTTTTCATCGTGTTAAATATACTATTGTATTTAACTATGAAAATAACTGTGCAGATGATCAATCCATTTCTATAAGACTGACATTTTAAAAATAGAAAAAAGATCCAGCTTATCACAACGATATTTCAAATCGAAAATCGATCAGTATTTTTAATATCTCGCAAATATCGCGGTTTTCAAAAATTTCGAGACTCCTCGATCGGCTTTCCTTTTATTACACTCCACATATATACTTTAATATCGGCCAACCAGCGATAAATCAAGGTAGACGATAAAAACGGCGACGTTATATTAGGACTTCGCCCTGCGACGAATTTCCAGCGGCGGCGAATAACCCACGAAAATTGTCAATTTTCTATTAACCATAAAATACGCACACGCACTACAATAAAGGCACCCATATTTTCCTCGCGCGAGCACCTAATTTCATGGGAAAATGCTGCTCTCTCTCGCGAATATATCGACAGATTGAATTTTCGCTCCCTGGAATCCCATTTTGCCTCTCACTTTTTCCTTCGGAGCATCTATACCAGAGCCGACACTTTGCCAGGGCAAGCTCCTGTAACGCAATTCGACCTGTCTAATGTAATGGCGGTATTTGCATATTGTAACGAGCCTTGCGATTACGATGTTACGCGCGTAGCACCGGCGCTTCTTTTTTCCGCTCGGCTGAACGATAACCCAATTTTTCTCTTAACTGCAGTGCGCTCGTCGTGCATATTATGCGGAGGTTTGCTAATTGTCGTTGAATTCGTCATCACGCGGAGGTCAATTATGCGGTTAATGTCTCGAGACTAAACAGAGCGGAGTCACGGTTCGCTCTGCCGCGAAGCGACGAGCTTTCGACAATTACTGGTATCCGCGTAATTTTTACTCTAATTGTACGCGGCAATAAAGCGAGAGTCCTCGCTTTTTCCAGAAACGCAGCTATAACTGTATTTGTTTCCATTCGCCATTGATGTATATTTTCCCCGACAATCCAATATGCGAAATTCGTATGCAAAGCCCGACAACTTTTATATTAGCGTATACGGAGAATAAAAGAGAGTGTAGCTATTTCACTAGGAATAACCGTTTCAATGCACAGTTCATACCATCAGTGTCTTCATTTTCAGCGTAAAGGTCTTCGCTTTGTGCAGCGAGAGCATAAGAGTTTTAGAAGAAATGACTGGGTAACATCGCCAAACGAAAGAATCGAAAAAAAATATAACCCGCGGGTTATTTCTCATTGGAAAGGATATATATGCCTTATGGGATACCGAGCTATAAAAATGTCAATATTTCACTCGAATTGAATCCTTCTCGAATAACGAGATATTTATTAGCGGCGATAAAAAATCCTTCGGAATCAGCAAAACCTGATGATTTTTTTGTTATGGCAGCCGCATGAAAAATTTCTATTTCTATATTCTGTTTCTATAAAAGAAAGTGTTATCTCTCAATCTATCTCTTTCATCACACATTACAAAAATGGGCAAAAATCCTGCTGCCGAGGAGGATACAGGAGCGATGACAACTGCCCCGAAAGGGGATGTGTAGAATGATTCGTCACCTGGTCTTACGCGGTAACGATGAGAATGAAACCGTAGTGTGTCTGACGACGAGTTGACACTGTCCTCGTCAAAGTCGGAAAGCTTTCATACTTAGTTCTAGAGAGGTATGGGGGTTATCACCTCTAGAACGGTGGACTCACCTGCGATCGGAACAGGATCCGAAGTGCGCGGGTTTAACATACTATCATGGCTCAAAAAAATCAAATCCGAACCAAAAGGGACTTAAGGGTCGGAACTTGGAATGTTCGCAGTCTATACAGAGCAGGCGCGTTTAAAGAACTCGTAAAGGAAGCTGATAGGTACAATCTAGATTTCGTAGTAATACAGGAATCGCGGTGGCCAGATGGCGGAGTACTAGCATCGGGTAACTTCGCGTACCTGTATGGGGCCGGGAGTGGGGGATCACTAGGCACCGGATTTCTCGTAAGCAAAAGCATACATTCAGTTAAAAGTTTCAAATCCGTCAATGATAGGCTCTCGTACATCATTATCGAAGGTGAATGGTATAGATACGTATTTATTAATGTGCACTGTCCTACGGAGGACAAAGAAGAAGAAGCTAAGGATCTCTATTACGAAACTTTAGAGCAGGTAATCGACCAGTTCGCGTCTTACGACACAAGAATAGTATTAGGCGATTTCAATGCTAAAATAGGTAGGGAGGAAATGTTTAGGCCTACTATAGGGAAGGAAAGCCTGCACGAAGCCAGCAATAATAACGGTATTAGGGTCATAAATTTCGCGGCGGCAAAAGATCTTATAATCAAAACTACGTGTTTTAAGCACAAGGACATACAGAAGGCAACGTGGACATTGCCGGACGGGGCCACGCAGAACCAAATTGATCATTTCCTCATTGAATAAAGACGTCATACTAACGTTCTCGACGTAAGGGCTTACAGAGGGGCGACTCGGACCACTTCCCAGTAGTAGCCAAATTAAGAGCTAGACTAGTAGCGAATCAAAATAGTAAGCGAGCAAACAAGGTAGAAAGCTTCGATATTGAGAAGCTACGAGATAGAACAGAGCGAATTAGGTACCAGATAGAAATTAATAACAGGTTTCAGGCACTTGAAGAAGCAAACACATCGCCGGAGGGGAATGACGAACCGAATAGCTTATGGGGGGACATCGAAAAAACGGTAAAAGAGGCCGCGAACAAAGTACTGGGTAAAAAGAAAAACCCAAAGAGCAAACCTTTGTTTGACGAAGAGTGCGAACTCTGGTTTGAAAGGCGCAAAAAGGCTAAATTAGATAGCTTACAAAATAGAAGCGATAGGACCATAGAAGAGTATTCTAACGTAAGGAAACACACGAGCGCGATCTACAGAAATAAGAAGCGGGAGTATCAAAAGAATCTTATTAGGAGAATAGAAACTAACAGTAAGGAAAATAACCCACGCGAAATGTACAGAGGGATTAACGCCATCAGAAAGGGTTTTAGGAGTAGAGCGCAATTGATGAAGGACGAAAACGGGGACCTCGTAACAAATGACAACGAATTACTGTCGCTGTGGAAAAATTATTTCGATAAATTATTAAACGTGCACGAAAATAGCGAAGAATTAGGGGACGAAATTCACACTGCCGAACTCCACGTGGAGGAACCGAGCTACCAAGAAGTAGAGGCCGCGATTAAAAAACTAAAAAACAACAAAGCCGCGGGAAATGACTCTATACCAGCTGAGTTACTCAAATATGGGGGCGTCGAGCTCACTTTCAAAATCTATAAACTAGTATGTGTCAACTTGGAAAATTAAACAATACCCGAAAATTGGAAGGAATCTATCATTATACCGATTTTTAAAAAGGGGGATAAGACAAACTGCAATAACTATAGGGGTATCTCACTTTTATCAACGTGCTACAAAGTTCTGTCAAACGTAATACAAGCTAGACTCACTCCATTCGCGGAAGATATAGTAGGAGATTATCAGTGCTGATTTCGGCGCAACAGACTGACGAGCGATCAAATGTTTACCATAAGACAGTTGTTAGAGAAAAAGTGGGAATTTTGCGAAACCATACACCAACTATTTATAGATTTTAAAAAAGCGTACGACTCTATTAAGCGAAGCAAAATGTATCAAATTCTAGTACTTCTCGGTGTACCGAAGAAACTCGTGAGATTGATTCAAATATGTCTGAACGGAAGCACGGGAAAGGTCCGAGTATGCGGTAATATATCAGAACCCTTCACGATACGCGATGGTTTAAAACAAGGGGATGGGCTCTCTACGGTGCTGTTCAACTTAACGTTAAGTATGTCGTTAGAAAAATGCAGGTTAGCCAGCTGGGCGTAACGCTTAATGGAACAACGCAGATACTAGGCTACGCAGATGACTTGGATATACTGGGGGATTGTAGGGAAACGGTAGCAAGAAATGCGGAAATCCTCATAAAAGCGGCAGAGTATACAGGGTTAGAAGTTAGTGAATCAAAAACAAAGTGCATGATTGTGGATCTGCAGAGGGGAGGGAGATCTCAGAGTTGGGGATTTTACTTTTGAAAAGGTTAGCGAATTCAGGTATCTGGGTACGACCATAAATGATAGAAACGAGATTAATATCGAAATAAACAAGAGACTCCATCCGGGTAATGCTTGCTTCTACGCCGTGAGTAATTTACTTAAGTCGATGCTGTTGTCTAAAAACGTTATAATATACAGGACAATAATACTGCCGGTGGTTCTGTACGGGTGCGAAACGTGGGCTCTGTAGGACGGGTGGGTGTAGATCGGAGAGGTGCATCTTGGGTGGGGTTGACACAAGATAGAGCAGCGTGGAAGGCTTGCGTAGATGAGGCGATGAACTTTCGAGTTCCAAATGCCACGTAAAAAAAAAAATAAAAGAAAGTGTCCCATGATACGGAATAAACTAGAATTTTCAGCTAGTCAACGTTATACCGTTTCTAGAAGCACCTTCGTATTATGGCAATATAACAGTACAATAGACCGGTCGGGACTGCTTAATTGGAGTAAACGAATATATTATCGAGTCTCAATCGAATGTGAGCTATTGACATCCGATGTAGATCGTCTTCAGAATTGAAACCACGTGCCTTGTAAATTGATCAAAGTGGACTTACTCGAGTAATGTTTATGGTATCGTGTTCCGCAGTAGGTCGGATCGTCGTCTTTGAGTCTGCCAGCAAAGATAACGTTCGATGATGTATCAAGAGTATTTCATCGAAAATCAGTTAATTCATTTAATCAATGGTATAACTTATTTTTATTCTAACTATCAATCAACTATACGTGCAAAAATTTCACCAGCAGTGCATAGCTGACGCACACTCTTTCGCAATTCAGCCGTTCGTTAAAGTGCGCGATTCATTTAAAATTCAGCGTTTTTGCGCTTCATAATGATCCGGCGAGCATTCTTGGAAGCGCAAGAACCTGGCGCATGCAATTAGCGTTAAATGCACCATGCAACGCTGGCCGTTTTTGCATATTGCTTCCACACTTTTTCACTCTCCAGTAAATTACTCGACGTATTAAACGTAACCGGTTATAGACGCGGGAAACAACGTTGCCGCACGAGCACCGAAGGCTGTAGGCGTATTTTAAGCAGTAGCTAACTGCATTATCATGATGTATTTATAAGAAATTAATGGGCCGACATATTTTTGGCGTCAAAATGACAGAGGAAAATGTTTGTCTCCGAGGCGAGAAATTTTCCGGAAAAAAACTAAATTAATTGGAGGCAGGGCAAACACTCGTCCGAGGGCAAACATCAGAAAAAGAATGAGCGATCGGACGATTACTTTTTGATTGTTTGCATTACCGCTTGCATCCGAAATGATTGAGTTATCCGATATTTGACACGATCGAGTCCGTAGGAACCTGGTATATTCCGCATTTAAAGTTCTCAACAGAGAGATATCCTTGTAGCTCTACCCAAGCACCTCCTCGACATAAACTAGTTGATCATTATTGTCATACCATAATCCACGGGCGTATAAACAGCGTATAACGTATACATAATCTAGGCCACCCCATAAACATAAGAAGGCGCCAATGATCAGCCTAAATTACACGAAAAAAAACCAGCAAAGATACCATTAGAGATTGCAGCGTTATCCTCCTAATCGTGACAAAACTAGCAACCAGATGATCACCGGGGCACAGCCCGCATCGATGATCCTTCACCTGCTTAATAACGCATCAGCCATGCCCCGGAGTGTCTCTCCGTCGCACCTCGAATATTACAACGCAAATAGAAGTAGGACGTGCTAAACACGTCTATATAAGACCGTTCGCAGGTCGGCCTATAGCCTGCAGAGATCAGCCTCGACGGAAAGTCCGATCGGACGCCTCGGGCGGCCCGGCCGACCCCTGGAACTGCAATTACAGCGATAAAAAAAGGGAAAAGAAAACTCCGGCCGCAGGGCTTCGCGATAACAGTCGCAGGCGCCGTTATGCGCGCTGCAGCCTTGGGCATTTTCCTGCGCGAGCCGATGGTTGGAATACTGTAGCGACGTATGCCAGGCATTCACCGCGCTGCTCGTGCTGCTGGACTATGTATATGTGTATATTATCATCATGCTGGGAGCGCGTGTGCTGCTGTGTATCTAAATTTATTGATAACTGCGTTACATGTTGCGGATTACAGTGCGTGTATCTGGGCTAAATTAATTTACCGGCCCGTAATGTGCCCTGTCGTTAGCGCGACGTCGATGTACTTTCAGCTTGCGTCTGACTTGTTGACAAGAAGCTTGCGCGGTCAATGATAAGAACACGACATAATAAGGGCGGGTATATTTTTGTTCGATTTGCGCCTTGGATTGAAATTCGTATCTCCGCCTTTCATCGCAAAATTTGAAAGGGGCGAGGAAATTGAAAAAATCTTAAAGGGGCGCGCCAGTCCTGTAATCTTCCGAAGCGAACCGCGATCGGACTGTGTTGGTTTAAATGTAATTTCCGTTGGCATAAATAGCTAAATTCAATCCACCGCGCTCTTTATTTAACGTAATTGGACAGCGATATCGCGATCTTGATTCAGCCCGATTCAACAGGGCTTCATTGTAATAGCGTAACCAAACCGATCAAAACATCTAATCCGGTCAGACGCACGATAACGCACTACACCGACCATACCCTCGTCCCATAAGCGCTTAGACGCTAGAGTACCCCCATTAACCCCCATCATCATATCGGTCTCGGCAGGCGAAGACGCCGAGAAGTGGCTGGACCTGGTGGAGAGCGCAGCGTCCCTGTGTTCCAGCGACCTCGAGTGCTTGGGACGTCTCGAGTGTCTCGCACAGGCCGAGTCCTGCACCCGACGACGCATCGCCGAGCTCGAGGCCAAGGAGCAAGCGCTCATGCAAGCTCTTGCCCAGGCGGACCAGTTCGTCCCAGTCGACGACGAGCTGCAGCGAGTCAAGGTCCAGGCTGACGAGGCGGAAAAACAGCTGAAGGCATGTCAGGCCGAGCTAGCCAGGTATTTCGCGGAACGGATGAAACGCAGTCCACGCGTCTTTTCGATTCGATGCGCGTGTGTATCCGGGAACTCATTTGAGTGCTTTTGAGAAGCGCCGAGACTGGAGTCGAGGATATTTTCTGGGAGGCTGGCTTTGGAATAAGGCTCGCGTAGCAGCAAGGGATTCTGAGAAATAAGCGCGCTGAAAAGAGTAACATCCCTTCCGTATAATGAAGATTTACGCTTTATTTACGCGCCGATAAATCGGCCAACTGTGCCATTCGCTTGTTTTATCGCGCGTATTATGTGTCAGAGGACTTGAAAATCAATAAAGGAAATCTCGTGAATGGCCGATTCATCGAGTCACCGCGCGCTCATCGAATCGGCATAATCGAAAGGGCGTACATCAACTTTCGCTCCTTCCGCGTGTAACTCTTCGGTGATATTCCAGAGAGAGAGAGAGAGAGAGAGAGAGAGAGAGAGAGAGAGAGAGAGAGAGAGAGAGAGAGAGAGAGAGAGAGAGAGAGAGAGAGAGAGAGAGAGAGAGAGAGAGAGAGAGAGAGAGAGAGAGAGAGAGAGAGAGAGAGAGAGTAAAAGCATTAGGGAACTCAATGAAAATCAGAGCTTCGTCCAGCGGCCTTAATCCCGCAATATAAATGACCCTCTCTCCGGCCTATACGTTTTCCCTCGAACGAGGAGGAAAATCATGGGCCGCCCGCGTCCCTGTCTCTATCCCTCCCACCCCCGCAATCGTCCGTCCGATCGACCAGCTGCGTCGACAATACACTTAGCCGAGCTGTCATCCCCGCGCGCACAGATACTGTGATCGAGAAGTCGAGCTGTTGCCGAGCGATAAGGAGGCGCAAGCTATGGTCGAGCTTGCGGATGTCGGGGCCGGTCGGGAGGACGATCTGGCGATGGTACGAGACCGGGCGACGCAGCAACCCATCACCGGTGAGGCTTCGCTCGAGAGCAAGGTATGTGTGTGTGTGTGTTCCTCGTGCGGCTATCTGCAAGCTAAATGGGATATTGCGGCTACGACGCTGTCAACGTCGCCGCTGTCCGCGATGCGCTGTAACGCGCGCGCATGTGCGCTGGCGGTCGGAGGAGGATCGAGGCCGAGCTTCGGAGAGCTGCGGGGGATGCACGCGAGAGAGTTTACAGATTGCGCGACGCGAGTGGAGTTTCGAATTTCGCCGGGAGAGTGCTTCTGGCCGGTGGCTGCTGTCGGCTTTTTGACAATGGACTGAAAGATTGCCGTCTGCGAGCTTTTCCAATTGACGTCGAGGGCTTTGTTTTTTCATTTAGCGGACTCTGTGCTCGCTGGCTGTCGGAAAAACGAAATGAAGATGTGTTGCTGCTGAATTGATGAGGGGAAGGCTTTGACAAATCGGGCTCGAACTCGATCGTACGAGCTGAAATCCATTAACTGCGCTGTTTTGCTGGGTTGGGTCGTCCAACTTGCTGAATATCAGCGAGTACATAGCTTAGAACGCTGTAACGTCAGAGCTTAGTGTGCACCGGTGCAGTGCATATGTTCGTTTTGTCGCTTGAATGGTCGCTAGCTATGAACGCCTGCTTTAGCTTGTCGATTAATCAACTGCTAATGGGAACGCATGTTGCTGTAATATTGCCAGGCATGATTTGCGTTATCAAAGGGGGAGAACGGGGGGCTATAGTATGATTATGTCGATAAATCCTCTATTTCATTAATAGGGTAGATTATGCATTGATACGGCAAAGAGCTGCGGCGGCTGAGGAATAGTTTTAATCTTGATATGTGATTAGTGTATTGGCTTAATAAACAGATGTCCAATGTTATTGAGCCAATTTTATTAACATCGGCTGTTTGTACTAACTTGTGACAATTTCAGTCCGGATTGTCATTTGCTCGGTATAGGTCGTACTATCTCTCTATCAGTTTTATAAGCCATATTCGCGATAAAAATGCTAATAACACAACGGAGACGGAACGAATATGAGAAATAAAAAGTGCTTTCCATCTTTGAAACTTATCAAAGTAGAGTCTCGTCCATGCAGTCGAAGAGTTAATTAGATTCACTCGTGATTCACACCAAGCTGACGCGTAGCAATTTCCATTCCCTTGGACAGGAAAACATTCCCTTGTCTATCAGCTTCTTAATTACAACTACATTAAATAATATCACGTTTTCGAACTTAATTCATCCTACACACAACACATACTCCGAAATTCAAGCCTAAACAGCAGACCCCCAAAACGAATCGTTTCTCAGAAACACCGACTTTGACTCGGAACAGCAACCGAGCAGTGCAAGTAGACCAATAAACTTAAAAGTTTCTCAAAACTCTCATTATGCCAAAGGTACTTTCCAGCCGCTACTTTTCATTCTTTTCCCATGTTGCAGTCATAATTCAGCGATGTTTGTAATATACCTATTCTAGCATAACGCTAACAGCTTCTATTTTTTTCTCCTCGTGAAAAATGCGAAAAGTAGCGGCCAAACGATAATGGCGGTCTCAAAGTACGAAAACTTTTCAAATTCTTATCTCAACTGTCTTATTATAAGTTTCGAACGACGCACGATACTCCAAACTAAATGTGGATACTTTCGGCTGAAAAAAAAACGAAGAAGAAATCTTTCCGCACGGCACGTGACATTAATTCTCTGTCGTGCAAGCGCTTCTTTTTCCTATCATCGACTACTGCTCATCGGTATACTGTGACCTTACGCAAGAACTTGACACCAAACTACAGAGGCTTGTGAATACTGGAATACGTTACATCTGTGGTTTAAGAAGGGACGAGCACATCACCCCCTACAGACGCGAGTTGCAATGGCTCACCACCGCCGGACGTAGGAAGTACTTTGCGGCCTGCTTTCTTAGAAAGCTTTTCAATACAGCAGTGCCATCTTATATAATTGCTTACTTTAACTTCCACGTCGCGCTCCGTCCTGTGAGGGGTGAGGTGACACCCCTGGACATCCCGACCTTTTCCACGGAGACGCTGAGAAACTCATTCCATATAAGCGCCTCATATCTCTGGAACTCATTACCCTCATTCATACGCAACACTACTTCAATTGCACTCTTCAAACAAAAAGCTAGACTACATTTTTTTCAATTCTGAGAACTCATGATCAGCATCTCATATCATTCCACTACTCTGTATCATATCATTCATCTCACATCTCAATTCATCCTCTCATAAATCATAAATCATCTCGCTTCACGATTCACTCTACATACTTACTTATTAATTACTGTATTTTTATTGATCTCTAAAAATTCTGAAATTCTTATTTTAATTTTTGTACAACATAATGTACATATAATAAATAAACTATTTAATCTAATCTAATCTAATATCCCGCGTAACGAAAGGAAACGTGGGCCGGCGTCGAGACGGCAAACAAAGACGTGGACGCGACGGTAGAATGCGTGCCGGCGTGCGTCGGTCATTACCGCAGCGAAGCCAACAAATCAGTGCTGGCTCGAGCCGAGATGCGAGACAAGCTGGCTCAAGCGGGGGTCATCCTCGTAGACAAGAACGAGGCGACCCTACCGAATTTCGCCTGTGGCTTCACCTGCGGATATCCCGAGGACGAGGAGGATGAATTTACCGCCTGCTGTCCGCCGGATTTCATTTGCAACGACGTCGTTGATTCCGTGACCGGAATGATGGACGCGTCGCCCGATGTAAGTGAATTGGAATATTTGCAATTTGGAAAGACCTTTTATTCTCATTCGCATAAGCTATATTTCGAAGTTGAAATTTCGTATTTAATCGCTCGAAGCGGCGCATGCGTGACCGTAGTAAATTACGTAGCGTCACGCCTTCGTGGTTACAGGATACACACACACTGTTACAAGATACGTACATACTGCCTATCCGTAAGCTGAGCTAGCGCGCTTAACTCGCTGGCTTATTCTGTAGCGTGGATCCCTAAAATTTGTTTTTTACACCCTTCGTCGTTAACTTAACGGTGAAATATCGAATTGCATTCGGCTTCTCGTGTACTCAAGTGAACAATTAATTGTCTGATGAGTAAATGAAGCGGTTTGATTTTTCAATTGTAAGATACGTGTATCGCGAGGGTAAATGTTTGATGTTTAACTTGGTCTATCACATTGGAGTAAATGTACAGTGTCTTTTATATATGAAGAAGTCGATACTTGAAGTATCCGTTTTCGCACTTGTCGAGAAGTGAGTAGGTACGTGACGGGAGTACACGAGATCTGGATTTACTTTGCAACCTCTTTGCTGAGATATAAGCTCATGATAAATATGAAGATATTTATAACGAAAAATTCGTGTTTGCGAGACGTGAGAAAAATAAAGCAAATAAATAAAAACGAGACGGCGACAACAGAGCCGAGTAATAATTGAAGATTCAATTAAACGTTTTACGAGTCCGAGTTCGTTGTTTGCGTCCAGGCAGAAATGAGCCGAAAGAGCAGAGATACCGCGGGAGTTTCTGCAGCTTCGCAAGGATTATCCGACTCGAAATTGGCGGGAAGAGCGAAAGATTCCCGAGTGCAACTCGGCCCCAAAGTTTCCGATAAAGAGATACAACACGAGTCCGTCCGTGATGCCGAGAGCCAACAAAGCTTGCGCGACGACACGATGAAGATTCCGCGCTCGGAAATTGAAACGTGTCTGTCCATTGTCAACGACATGAATAAAAAGATTTCAGTGAGGAAATTCGGTTCTCTTTCTCGTTGTTGGAGCGGAAGGGAAAATTATCCCGTCGCCGCCCGCTCCGCTCGACTATATGCGAATTGATTACTGTAATAAAATGTTCAGGCCACATCCAAGTTTCCGCTCGTCTCCGATGATTTCCAGAAATTGAAGAATATCTTCGCATCGAAGCTCGGGGTAATGATAGTTCATTTGTTCTCCATTCGGCTTGCGATTTTGCAGAATATATTCCATTTGATCGCGTGATATACTCACAAGAAAAAAATGAAAGCTGTTTCGTTTCGACGTTTTGACATGTAATAATGGTTTTAGTTAGACAGCTTCACGCTAGAACAGGGAGAAAAGGATACCGAAGAGGTGACGATATCGAGCACGAGCTTGAAAAGTGCAAGTATTGGCGTCGGTCGTATAAACGAAAAGTCATATTCTTCATAAATTACCCTATGCTCGAATCTATTCTTACATTTTCCATTGTAGTCACAGAGAATAGAGAGTAAGAGCAAAGCAAGCGCTTCGACGATCGATACCAAACGCTCCGACAAGAGAAGCGTCGATGAAGTCGTATCCGCCAAGAGTACTTTGAACAAAAGCGAGAGCAAAAAAGATGCGAAGTCAATAAAATCAATTTTGAAATCAAAGCCGCCATCGACGATTGGTGACAAAAAGAGCGGGACGACTCAACCGTCAAAGAGCGTAAGAATTTTTTTTCAAGACATTTGCTTATGAAATATATTTCTATACATCAGCTTTATTCCGATGCACGTAACAGCAAAACAAGAGTCTGGTGCAAGCCAGTGAAAGCAAAAAAACCGAAAAACCCGCTGGGAAATCAAAAGCTTCGTCGGTTGAACTGGACAACAAGAGTCAGAAAACGATAAGAAGTGTAAAGTATTTCCATTATTTATAAATGGAAGCATTTTTGCGTTTTTGTTTTATCGCGGGAAATTCAAGCGTGACCGATGGTCAGCTACTCCATATTAAAACTAACTAGCTCGCTTACAGGACAAAAAATCTATAATGGAGAGCGCAAGCAAAAAATCCGCAATGGAGAATAATGGATCAAAATCCGCGCAATCCACTAGGAAATCGAAAAATCCATCTGTGGATGGAAGTCGTAAAAGCGTTGGGCAAATAACGCAGAAGAGTGTAAAATATTTGACAACGTTATATCCGATTTTTATTCGTAGTTACAGCGTTTTACACTTATCGATACGCTTCAGGTTGGCAAAACTCAGGAAAGTGGCAGTAGACAATCTTCGAAATCCGACGTCAAATCGAAAGCGCCATCATATAGAGCTGATGATGCCAAATCGAATCGTCGGGAAAGCGAAGCCAAAAGTGTAAGCTGAATTTTTAATCCTAAAGACAGTATGTACTATGAGTGAAAATTTACGTAAGTTTGCATTTTAACAGGGCAGTAGTATTCGAGAAAAATCGAAAACAAACAACAGCGTGAGTACTTTTCTTTTCCTGCATTTTTTCACTCGAGGGAAACTTGTAGGAAAACTGTCCGAAATCCGGCGAAAACACGATTTTCCAGACTCGCGAGCTAGACTGATTATTTGCGCTAAAAGTTTAAGAACAGTGTTACGCTTGATACTGATTCCAGTTGAGCAGCTATAATCCGGAGAGAAAGGAGGTCGCGCGAAACGACAGGGGATCGGCATCATCGAAAACTGGATCAGAAGAAGCCAAAGAGAAGAGTCTTAATCAAGTGAATTCAACCGAAAACGTTGGAGCGGAGTCCGGCGAGTTAGGCGAATCCGACGTGCGACAAGATTCCAAAGTCCCCGAGATCGAGGTAAATATTTCATCGTCGCGGAGCACTACTCGTCTATTTTCATCCCCGTAATAGGCCGAATCACGCTGGCCAAGTATGTTCAGCGAGGAAGTACTATAAATTCGAGGCGAAGTCGCGTAGGACATCTTAATGAACCGGCTAAAATTATTGTCGGGAAGTATTGTGAAAAATTGGATCCGCTCTCTAACTAGAGCATCCTGTCCCTAAGATTTTTCCAGAAATATCCTACGCACGCGCATTTCATCTGAGACAAACCGAAACTTTTCGCGAACTTCACTCGGGCAAAATTAGTTCGAAGTACTCTCCTATACGTATTCGTTGTAACTTTTGCAAGATAGAGTGATCCGCGGAGAAAATTTCAATCTCAAAAAACATCCCGGAGAGAAGTCGCGGAGGCAGCATTTTTGCATTCCCAACTTTTCCGGATTTGTGTAAATACTTTGGCAAGAAAAAATTACATCTCCTGCACGAGCGCGCGTCCCGATAAGGAGATCGACTTTGAAACAAAGCTGCAGACGTCAACGAAAGAAAAATTTGCCGGCGACCAAACGGCCCCTAAATTCTCCCGCCACATTATCGCAACCGAGTGATTCCAAGCTCGCGAGAGTATGTCATTGCATGAGAGTAAAAAGAAGCGTAAAACGACGGAGTAGCGGCGGTGTAATAAAAGAATCGGCACCTCCGAAACGACCGCGCGAGATTTTCCTCCTAGGCGGGCTCCGAATTATTCGCTCTACGGTCTACGCGCGACGCTCAAACAAATTGAAACACGTTACGGCCGAGTTGAAAAACTTCAAATCCTCTCGAGCTCGGCGATGAAAAAGATATGACGAGAGAGACAGAGCGAGCGCGAGAGGGCGTAAGTAGAATCCAATTAATTATCCCCGGGCTAGAGCAGAGAGACCGCATCTCGCCGGGATTTCCATCGAACCTATACACACTGGTCTCTCTAGTCGTGTAGGTGCGCAACACACACACACACACTTACTGTGAGCGCGCGCGCGGTCAAGCGTGTATTTACGTACTGGCGCGTCCGTGAACTGGCTCTCAAAGTTACATCTACCTTGTGGCTGTTATGTATACGAGCAAAAATCTATATTTAGACGCTGCACGAACAAAGCGCGCGAGGCATTAGTTATAGAGTTGCTACTTTGTTGTCCAACAATTTTACAGCGACGCGTTGATTGAAGCTTTCTCTCTCTCTCTCTCTCTCTCTCTCTCTCTCTTGCGCACGCGGTGCTTTGCGCTGCTGAACGCGGACTTTCTCTCAGGTTATAGTGAACGAATGTTAAATTCAATACGCGTTTAATATACCGGAAGGAATCGGGGCTGCTTTGAGCGATATGGATTTGGACGCCCTAATATGTTATTCAGTTGTGTAGCTTGGACGTTTTGAATGCATTAAGCGAACGCGGAGAGGTGTGCGCGAGGCTGTGGAACTCTCGATTATTTATTAGCTTCGGTAGTTTAGCAAGTTACTTGGGAATCAGTTAGTGCAGGCTGTACAAAATTTCACTCGAAAGCAGCACTTTGTACGCGTACACTGCTCGATTGATCAAAATAGCGACGGCGTAGGTGCATACAGATACGCCGGTAGTTCTCTATTTCCGTTAAACAATAAAACCGAAGAGCTTCGATCCACGTAAGTGTTTCGCGAAACCTATACAGATATATGCGTATTCAACAAATTCGATGCTAGCGCACGGCTAGCGAGGGGATACGGAAATGATCGCTCGTTAAATGCAGTGCAGAGAGATGAAATGCGCGAAAGGGCCCGCGCGCATTCTGCAAAATCGTTTCTGCCTCTATTCCGGGGGGAAATAAACTATTTTCGAGTTCGCGGCGGCGAGCGAAATCCATTCTATTTCATCATAACTGTTAGATGTTTTGCCGAGCATTAACGGGACGATTTCGAACCTGATTCCTGCGCGTCCATGCCGTGGAAAAAAAAGAATCATAAAACTCGATACTGAAAAATACAGCCCAGACACTTGGCAAGTTCCGGCACACACGTGCTCGAGCGCTACAGCATTATAGAGGCGTCGGGCCATAAAAGCACGCCTCTGCCGCTCGCTCTCGGCACAATAAAATCATCCAAGTTTATATCATATCAGTGCTTTCTAAACTTGGATACTTAGAAGTTTCAGTCTAGAGAGTGAGTGAGAGAGAGAGAGAGAGAGAGAGAGAGAGAGAGAGAGAGAGAGAAAGAGAGAGAGAGAGAGAGAGAGAGAGAGAGAGAGAGAGAGACGAGAGTCGAGTTTTGAACTGTAACGTTTTCAAACTCCTGACCCCTTTTCCACCTCGCACAATGTTCAGCCATGCAAAAACCCTCAACAGGTCCGCTCGATCGAGCTCGAAGAGTCGCAGCAGCCCAGCGGCAGCAGCCGTGCGATCGAAGCTTCGGAAAGTCCTCGAGCGGAGGAAGAAGAGGGAGACGTCCCGGAGACAATGGAAACGGTGGAAGGACCTCTGGCTGCTGTCGAAGCGGAGATGGCCGCGGCTGCGTTCGGCTTCACTATCGAGTTCTCGACGGAAGTCAGCCTCGAAAGCCAGCAGCAGCAGCCGAAATTAATCGAGCCGGAGGAGGAAAAAGTCGAGCCACCGCTGCAGGGATTAGGAGAGGTGGCGCCGAAAGATAAGCCGGATTTATCGCGGCAGTCCGCAGCGGTGAAAGCGACGACGGATAAGGGACCGGATGATAAGACGGACGACGACCTTTGCATATGCGAGCCCCTCGCCAGGATCATGGTGGGTTAAATGCTCCTTCTTTTTTTCACCCTCTCTCCTTCCTATGTAGGCCCGAGGTGACGGCTGACTCGAACTCGGGGTAGATGATCGCAATGGTGATGAGGGTTGCCTGCACAGCTTTGCTTTCTCTTATTTGCCGCGCGCGGGAATGGAATTCCATTGCCCGCCAACGGAAGCTCGCGGAGAGCTCGCGGCTGTATCGGCGAATTTGTAGTTTTTTTCTGTCCGTTTTTCACATTCGCTTGAAGAAGCCGCGCTGTCACTTTGAAATTTCAAATTCAAGAGCTAGAGAGATAGAAAAAAAACACAACGCTTAACCGACAGATTGACGCGCTTATTTTTGAAGCGACACCGCGGTATTTTTAGCGCGTTGGAACGAGCGCAGAAACGCTCTCCTAAGAGATAAAATAATGATCGAAGTATCAAACTGAATGACATTTACATTTCACCTTTTGAAAATATGAACTGCTTGAATCGGCCAAAAATTATTGCCGGTACAACACATAGTCGGCCGACGCCTCGCGGGGCAGCTGCCAAGTACGAATATACGCGCGAAGCTTGTAATCTCATCTCTCATACGAATCTTGGCCGACACCCCTTCCTCGATGTATATAATATCCTCGGCGGTCTTTATTGTCGGGGGAATTAATTTTTCTCTATATCTCACTTCCCCGAGCGAAATAACGAAAGGCGAAAACGAATAAACTCCGGGAAGCCGCGCGGCAGACGTGTACGATTTCGATAAAATCCAGGTCCATCGATTTCACATATAGATTTCGAAAAAATGTGCCGAGCGCGAAGAAAGCTCGAAATTGCATTCCGAGCGTCGAAAAGCCTCGCGGTTTTCCGCGAACACGAGGTGTCGCGAGCAGTGATAAAAGACGTTTCGAAATTCCCGCTACTGCTTTCACATACACTGAAAGCCCACACAGCTACATCGCGAGAATCCTAGATATTCTATGCACTACTTTGGTAGGCCGGAAATGCGAGACTCTCTCTCTTCTCACGTGTGCTATTTTATTTTTGCGTCATGACTATGAATTAGGCTAATAATAGGCCTTAGGCTACTCCTCTCTCTCTCTCTCTCTCTCTCTCTCTCTCTCTCTCTCTCTCTCGCGCGCTCTGCATTTTCGTCGCCACCGTGTCTTCGCGAGCAAATAAGCGAAACGAAGCGCGCACTTGGGAATCGCGTGACTCATTGTCAGCAACCGCGACGACTACTCGTAATTCAAGCTTTTCGCGGCTCTTTCTCGAAAATAAACAAAATTACAAGCTGCCGCCGGTATCCGAACCGCGTATGTTTACTGCCGTCGGTTGTACATAGCTCGGCGGCGACTTTTTATAACTTCTTATATTTATTATAAAAACTTCGATGTTTGCCCGGGAAAAGTAAATAACGAAAAACCACGAAATTTCGCCGACCGGCTCTGTATACGAGGGTATAATTCCTCGAGGTGTACAGAGTTCTAACGCTCCAGACCTCTGGATAATTAAACTTTGACGGCGTCGTCCTACCTGGGTTGCGCGTAACCACGGAGAAATTGAAACGGTTATTACGCACCGCCGCGGCAGCGCGTGTAAATTACAAAGTTTGAACTCCGACGACACGCTTTGCGTCGAAAAATTGATAGCTCTATGCCTTGAACAACGGGAAAGAGCTATTGTACTGCCTTAAACCAGTGAAGCTAACTCGGACCGGGATCCGGAGCGTGTGCAGTGGCCTGCTCCTTCCGAACTCGGTCCTTCCGAAAAACGGCTGTCGCAAAGCTCCGCCCACTATCTTTTTTAAACCTCGCGCATGTGCAGAACATTAATGAGAGCATGGGAGCGGAGCAGGCCACTGCACACGCTCCGGATCCCGGTCCGAGTTAGCTTCACTGCCTTAAACTGTCCAAAATTCACTATAGACATATCGCGCGCTAGAGAGTGTAATAATAACGCAACTCGTGCGCGCGTTCCGCATATTTCGCCGGCATCAAAGTTTATGAGGGCGGTTTCACCGCGAATTGATCTCCCCCGCGCAACCTCTTCTAAATAATTAATCAAGCGTCACGCGCGACGCGACGGTTATATAGACGTCTTCTAGCACGCGCGGGGGGTGACGTGAAAATTAAAATTTAACGCTACTCGCGCGGAGCTATCAGCTGTGTACGCAGCTCTGCGTGATCGTAAAGCTTGTCTTTACGATCTCGGCTGAGCTATATAGATGTGTGCAATATAATATTATACGCTTACGGTGACCAGAGGTCATCGAAGTTTGCCGAACTTTTATTGTCGGGCTGACTATACATCGCGCGCGGCGGGTAGTATGCTTAAAATTATTAGCCAAAGTTTTCAATGAAAACACGGATTATCCATGGAATTTCCTCGCCGATGAAGCTCCGGAATCGGTGCGATAAAGCCGCCAGTGATTCGCGATAATCGTTAGACAAAACGGTCCTCTATGTACGTGTCGCTGCGTATAAAAACCAGAAGTGCGGTTGGTTGAAAAAGAAAGAACTCGATCGCATTATCGAACAGCTGCGGATAGTCATACGTTCAGGATTATCGAGGTAATTGAATATTCGAATGGCTTTAGACTATCGGATCCGTTTCGCATCAGCTGCGAAGATTTTCAACGCTCGTGTCTAAATTAACGCTGCATCGGTACTTAGATCCCCTGGTGGCAAATGGCCGATAAGTTCTGGCCCGTTCACTAGCAACTCGGTAGAAATGAAACCCAGAATCCGTCGAGAAATATGCGTAGTTTCTACGCTGAAACCCGAGTAGCAGAAGTTCTCTTAATTTTTTGCGCATGCGAGTACGGTTCAGGCCAGGCACAGGCATAATAGAAGTATTGTAGAGGCTGTCTGTTATGTTATATAGCAGAATAGCATAGCAGACAGAACTACAGTTTTCACAGTTTCAGTCAATGTTGAATGATGAATATTTAGCCTATTAATTCATCTAGAATGATTTTGAAGGGAAAATATAATTTTCAAAGCGCCCATTAATAGTGAAAACCTAACCCTACAGATGCATGCTCTCATACTTGACAGTATGTACAGCATTGTGTACTGACTGACTTTGTATTATTCAAGTACAATTACTGTGTCAAAAGTGTCATCGATGCTCAAAGTCACCAATGATGAGGTTTGCACAGGTATTTCAATATCATCAGTATACGAGCGCAGTCACTGTCAACCACCAAATCTCTCATAATCATGGTAAATCCATGATATTCAAGTTTGATGTCTGTTCTTTTGCATTAAGACTTGTTAAACTACTTAGAAACAGCCTGCTATCTCAGTTTTCACTTAACAGTCTTGGTTCGGCTTTGCACCCTGAACCCTATGGCTTTGGCGGCAAAAATACAGGTGGGTCTATACATGAAAGTTGAATTAATATCAGCTAGAATGAATTCAACTTAATACACTATTTCAACATGCCAATACAAATTAAGTTGCTAAATTTCAGCTCTCTAAGTATGATAGTTTTCAAATGAGAGCCTAAATAAAACTGTGAAAAAAGTAGTCGAAATCAATAAAAATTTGATTTTGCTCTTTCATGTATAGACCCACCTGTATTTTTGCCGCCAAAGCCATAGGGCTCAGGGTGCAAAGCTGAACCAAGACTGTTAAGTAAAAACTGATATGGCAGTCTTTTTCTAAATAATTGAACAAGTCTCAACTCAAAAGAACAGACATCCACCTTTAATATCATGGATTTACCATGATTATGAGAGATTTGATGGTTGAGAGTAACTAGCTCGCATACTGATGATATTGAAATACCTGTGCATACCTCATCATTGGTGACTTTGAGTGCATCGATGACACTTTTGACACAGTAATTGTACTTGAATAATACAAAGTCAGTCAGTACACAATACTGTACATACTGTCATGTATGAGAGCATGCATGTGTAAGGTTAGGTTTTCACTATTAATGTGCACCTTAAAAATCATGTTTCCACTTTAAAAGGCATTGTAGATGAATTTATAGGGTATATATAAACAATGTCAATGAAGAGCAGAATCATTGGTGTGAAAAGTAAGGTTATATGAACAAATCACAGTGGAGAAAAAATTCTACCGAGATTTCTTCCAGAAATCATGTCTGATTTATCGGGGTTTTCATCTAGATATAAATACGCGCTTTGCCGCGCGCGCTCATCGAAAAGGATTAAAATAATTAAAATTCGTACATGATCTCCGAGTTGCGAAACATCGCGAGGCGCTCGACTGGCGCGCTTATTATAAATCGCCGCGTGTATCTCATATTTCTGCTAACGTAATTTGTCATAGAGCGCTATCGAAATAATTGCCCCTCGAAATACACGAGAAAATACAAAGCGACAGCACAGCGTAAATAATCGAACGTCCCAAGCCAAAAGAATGAGGCAAACATTAGCAAAAATATACCAAAGCTTCGGCGTACAAATAATTGTTCTTAAAATTCAGCGAAGAGAGGAGCGATTCTAAAATTGCGCGCAACTGAAATATATCGCGAGGAACCCTGGTAGAAAAATTAGCTTAAGAGCTGGCTTGCTTAGTAAGAATAACCTTATTTCTTTCGTTAAAAATAAACCCAATTTTTAACCAATTTTAAGCTTATAATGAGTTAATATGCGCGTTGAATGCGATCATAACCTATATAAAGTGCAGCGAAAGAGACAATAAATAAGAACTCCATAAATATTTATGGAGTTATAAGTCTAGTTTTTCTACTCGGAAGTTTTTGCGGTCGCAGAACACAAATATCGTGACGGCAACGCTCTCCTATGTACTTGGTATCCAGGGTGGACAGTATCACGTCGTCTCCTGGAGTTTTTTGGGAATTTAATAAATAATCAGACGAAACTCGTTACTCTGGGGCTTTTTTGCGGTCGCAGAACACGAATATCGTGACGGCAACGCTCTTCTAGGTGCTTGGTGCCCAGGGTGGACAGTATTACGTCGTATGCTAGAGTTTTGAGGGAATTTGAAATATAATTAGTCGAAACTCGTCACTCGGGGGTTTTCAAGGTCGCTCAACGCAAATATAGTGACAACAACACTCCCCGAGGTACTTGGTGCCCAGGGTGGGCAGTATCGACGTCGTCTCCAAGAGTTTCACGGAAAATTAATTACTTTTTTGTCGTGGCTCGTTGATTGGGAGTTTTCAAGCTCGCTGAACACGAATATAGCGACGGCAACGCTCTCTGAGGTACCTGGTGCCCAGGGTGGACAGTATCATGTCGTCTCCTGGAGTTTTGAGAGATATTGAAACATAATCAGCCAAAACTTGTTACTCGGGAGTTTTTGCGATCGCAGAGCACGAATATCGTGACATTAACGCTTCTTGAGGTGCCTAGTGCCCAGGGTGAATAGTATCAACGTCATCTTCTGGAGCTTTGTGGGAATTTAATAGTAACTAAGTGAAATACGTTACTCACGGATTTCTGGGACCACTGAGCATGGATATGGTGTTATACTCAAGATCATCCCAGGAGACGATGTTGATACTGTCTACCCTGGACACCAGGTACCTGGAAAGCGATTATCGTCACTTTACTCATGTTCAGCGACCCCAAAAACCCACAATCAACGAGTCTCGACAAAAAATGCCGTTAATTTTCCGTGAAACTCTTGGAGACGACGTTGATACTGCCCACCCTGGGAACCAGGTACCTCAGGGAGTGTTGTTGTCACTATATTCGTGTTCAGCGACCTTGAAAACCCCCGAGTGACGAGTTTCGACTAATTATATTTCAAATTCCCCCAAAACTCCAGGAGACGACATTAATACTGTCTACCCTGGACACCAGGTACTTCTGAGAGTATTGCCGTCGCGATATTCGTGTTCAGCGACCCCAAAAAACCCCTAGTAACAGAACTGTACTTTCTCTCATCAATATTTACCGCGTTTTTTTGCTTTGCTGCATTATTATTTACATTTGAGGTTACGTATCTCTTCTTTAAAAACAATATGGGCAAAAATAACCTTATTCTTGCGTTAACACGATGTCGCTGTTAGCCAATTATAACCCAATATTCTTGGCTTAGATAAGCTAATTCGACACTTATAAGCTTATTTTTGGGTTAAAATTGGTTGCGATTTCTACCAGGGAGACAGGTTAATTATTTGTTTGCTATCGAATATTAATATTATTTTAATCGAATATTATTTCGACCCACGTGTACGCATTTTTATATGATTGCTATTTTAATTGCCCACTGCGAGCTAATTGAAACCCCGAGTCAATCAGGTTTTTTTTTATACAACAAATCGACGTTTACATTTCGCAACCACGCATTAACGCACAAAGGCTGCATCGCGTTAGCAACGTCGAGTACAATTCGGAGTCCGCTGGTCAAAAGGCGTCATACAGCGCGCGGGCGGAGTAATCGACGAAAAAGCACACCTAAACTACACCCGGTTGGTCAGCTGATCCTAATTCTAGGGTTAATCAAACGAAGCTCGTCGGCAGAGGGAGATAAAGAGGCTCGCCGCAAAACCGCGAAAACAAAGCTTGCCGCTCTATAACCCAGATCTACAGCCAAACCACCAGACACACACACTCCCGAGAGCGAGAGAGAGAGAGAGAGAGAGAGAGAGAGAGAGAGAGAGAGAGAGAGAGAGAGAGAGAGAGAGAGAGAGAGAGACAGCCGAATGGGACGAGGACACGCAAAGCGTTCGAATTAATAAGCACCTCTCCTCCTTTTATGCGCCGCAACGGCAGCAGAGCAAGTGGCCGGAGCGACAGCAGCCTCCAGTGCACTCGAAGCTCGCGTGTGGCTGCCCCTTTAAGAGACGAGCACGACAGGAGCATCGGTCAGTAGAGGAGCAGCAGCGAGCGGCACGTCGACGCACGATTTGCCAGCCACCTCGACGCCCGCGTTATTCCTGTCACTGCTGCTACAGGTGCGGTGGGCCACTCCGGCGAGCAGCGACCGAGAGGAGGATCGACGAGTGCGAGGAGAAGAGAGACAACGGCCCGCTGACAAGTGGTGAGCGAGTTCTTTTTTTTGCTTCTTCTTCTTCTTCTTGTAGAGGCTCTCTCTTTCCTTTAAAACTTGGCCTGATTGCAAGTTTCTTTGGCACACGTAATAGGGTCTCGGCAAAGCACTAAAAGTAGACAGCAGAGCCGCGAGAGAGCAATATAAAATTCCGCGACTTGCCAGGGCTTTTATACGGATTATGAAGCTCGATATAACACGACCGCCGACAATCTGAAAAGCCCTTTACGATATTGCCGTAAAGCTTTCAGGTTAATAATTTTTTACGAGCGCAAATGCACATGCTTGCCGCGAGCCCCCGTCGTGCTGTACAACGTCTAATGATCGCCATGCGCTGAAATTTTCATGCTCGGATTTTTTTTTTATTTGTGATATGGCATTGCGTTGTTACGCGGCTCAGGCTAGAGTTAGCAGGCTGTAAGTCGATGCGAGTTTGTTACTGCGACTACAATGTGGCTGCTAATTTGATCGCTTGAAAACGTTAAATTTTTCAGTGCGGTGTTCGAAATTTCTGCTCTAAAAGTTTTAGAACGCTCGCGAAAAACTGGATGAATTTTAAGAAGAACATAACGCTTCAAGATAATTTTGGCCTTGTCTAAGGGGTTTTAAATTTACACTGGAAAGCGCTTTTAATAGAGTGAAAAATTGCGATTAAATTTATATAGATTACCACAAAAGATATTCTTCAGAAAATCATATATATATATATATATATATATATATATATATA